>SJXQ01002553.1:452717-470617 GCA_006408695.1 Aepyceros melampus
GCGAGCTGCTTGCCCAGCCAGAGGGGAATCATCACCGGCGGCCTCGGCAGGGTCTGTCCAGAAAGCACCTGAACAGTGTCCCTGTAGCTGTCGTCCCGGGGGCCCTAGAAGGCCCTCTCAGCAGCTTTGACACAGGCCCCGTCCCCTGGTTCCTCCTGGCTGACTTCTCCTCCTTCAATGGCCCACAGAGAAAATTCCATGAGCTCAGGGAACCCCTGGAATGGGCCAGTGCCCTCACAATATGGGGGCTCAGATGGTAAAGAATCTGCCTGCCATGCAGGAGACCCAGATTCCACCCCTGGGTTGGGAAGATTCCGCTGGAGAAGGAAATGGCAACTCATTCCAGGATTCTTGCCTGGAGAATCCCCTGGATGGAGGAGCCTGGCGGGCTACAGTCCATGGGGTCACAGAGTCGGACACGACTGAGTACTAACACTTTCACTTTCACCTCACGATCTCACCTTGATCAAAAGCCTTTTCTTTGTTGCACTTACCAGCTGCCGTTGTACTTTCTCCATTTGCTTACGTAATGGAGGCCAGTCTGTCCCGGCACAGTAGAAGCTCCAGCCGATAGAAGCCATGGCTGTCTGCTTATGCGCCATTTCCTTGTCATCATTCCTCTGCAGGCAGCTTCTGGCTCAGAGAAATCACGCCATAAGTGTTTGTTGACGGAATCACTAACCTTCCAGGAAGCATCCATTCCTTATAGGGGGCCTTTAACACGCACCGTTTTGTTATTCCAAAGCCTAGCAGGAGAAAGCCAAAAATCAGTGTAAGACTTTCCCGTGATGGGAAAACAAGCAGATGGTCAATCCGTGTTGGACGAATGGGCTAATGGCTGAATGAATGACTTTGAAGCACAAGCTGATATTGCTCTTATCAAAATGGTGAGTGTGAAGTACACTCCCCCACACACACACAGTCGTATATGGGTCCCCCCTCCCTTCTCTGCCGTCTACAGTATCTTTAAGAGCAAAGGTAACTCAGAGCTGCCTCATGGTGAGGGGTTTAAGGCGGTCAGTCCCCTCTGTCTTCTGATTTCCCCACCCTCCGAGCTATGACATGGCTCCTAGAAACCCCAGCGGTCCTCATCATCACCTCCTCCTCTCTTGGGGCAGGAAGGAGAACGCTGGGCTCTTTTGTGCCATCAGCTTAGAGGGCAGAGACAGTGCGCATCTCACCTGTCTGCTCCCAGTGGAGAACAAGCAGCCAGCCTCTCTGGCTCTGGCTGGAAAGCGGAGCAAGGTGGCCTGTGACTTCAGACAGGCCCCTGGTCACATCCTTAGGTGCTAGACCGCCTTTTGTTTTAAGTGCTTTCCCAAGAACGCCAACGAGGAGGCTGCAGACGCCACTGGGTATGCTTGTGGGTGCTCAGTCGCTAAGTCGCATCCAACTATACCTGGTCTACAGCCCGCCAGGCTCTTCTGTCCATGAGACTTCCCAGGCAAGAATACTGGAGTGAGTTGCCGTTTCTTCCTCCATGGGATCTTCCTGACCCAAGGATCAAACCTGTGTCTCCTACTTTGGCAGGCAGCTTCTTTACTACTGAGCCTCCTGGGGAGCCCACCACTGAATAGTCTAGTGTCTGATTAGTTTGGACTGCTGTAACAAGAACACCAGAGGCAGGGTGTGAGCAACAAACGTTTATTTTTTCCTGACCGATCTAGAGGCTGGAAGGTCAAGAACAAGACGTCAGCATGGCTGAGTCCTGGTGAGAACTCTCTTCCTGGTTTCTTACATTGGACACACGGGGAGAGGTTCTGCTATCTCTTCTGTAAGGGCACTAATCCCATCACGGGTGCTCCACCCTCATAACCTAATGTACCTCCCAAGGCACCATCTCTTTACACCACCCCATTGAGGGTTAGGACTTCCATGCGTGAATTTTGAGGGAACACAAAGACATGGTCCCAAATACTCAGGAAGCTCCATAGGCAACAGCATCAGTTCCTTCAAGAGGCGACAGGAGGCATCTCCTCAGCAAGAAGGACTTGGAGGCAGACAGGATGGTCTAGGTCATTTATCCAGCTAACAAATAATGGTCGGCACCCACAGGGTGTCAAGCTCTGTTCCAGGACCTGAGGGTTTAGAAATGAACAAGACAGAAGCACTTGTCCTCAGGATGCTTACTTACCAGCGAGGGGAGACAGACAATAAATAAGTAGGTGAATAGCTAAGATAATCAGCTAGTGCTAATTGCTATCAAGCATATCAAATGGGGTTACATGATAGAGGATAATTCAAGAGGAAGGACACAAGTTTAGACTGAACTGAGAACCAGGTCGTTTGTGGGGCCAGCCATGCAAGTATTTAAGAGAAAAGTGTTCCCAAAAGGACAGGCAGTAAGTGCAAAGGTCCTGAAACGGAGTGAATGATGTTTTCGGTCATTTGGAAGTGTGAACAGATACGCCTGTTTTGTAAAGTCACACCCACGACAGAGTAAGCCCAGTCGGCGGGTCGCTTGTATCCTAAGTTGCTCTTTGCTCTCACACGTCGGCCCAGCAGCGAACTGGCTCCGTGTGGCTGGCTCTGCTCCTTCGAGTGCCTTCCTGAGACGTCCCCCCAATCCGCCTGTCTATCTCTGAGCAGCCGGAGTGGCAGCCGGAGCTGAGCAGTGCGTGTTTTCATGAAGTTGTGTCACACACGCGTGAAGGTTGGGCCACAGGGAGGAATGACAGGATGATCACTCCCCGCCATCACCTGGGAGAACCGCATGGGTTTTGCTGTGAATCCAGCTTGACTGGCATGCTCGGAGAATTTTCTGGTGCGTTCACGAGGTAAAATGAATATCCACATAGAAAAGCCCAGCGCCTGTGGAGGCTTCTCCCGGATGGGCAAATAGTTCTTACGAAGTGGAATATTGACAGTTTGAAGGCTAATGAGGAAAGACATTTGGCAAAGATTTTGTAAGAAATGATGGATTTAAAGGAGTCGGGGTAGGAGGAAGATGTGTTAAAATGTGACGAAAGAAAATTGCAGCGTCTTGTGTCCCTCTCACTAGAAGCGGAGCCTGAGGCAGGGGTTTGGGTGCAAGAGATTTACCGGGGCGAGAGACAGGGAGAAAGGCGGCACTCGGGGGGGCTGTGGCCCCGGCTGAGGTCTGACCTGCTCTGAACCTCAGGAAACGGCCCTGGAGCGTGACCCCCAGGAGGGCCCTCCTCTGGTGAGGCAAGGGGGATGCACTTTTGTTCCAGGGTCAGTCAGCCATGGGCTGAGGGCCTCCCGAGCCATCCTGACCTCCCAGGGCAGGGGCATCTGTCAGCCTCTGAGGACCGTTCTCTGCACGGGGCAGCTGCAGGCAGCCAGCTGCCACCACCCACCGTAGCTGGGGGACAGCTGCTCGGGGGGGATCGGGACGGGGTGCACATCGTTTCTGGCACCTAGATTCTCCTCAGAAACGGCTTCACTTTCCCCAGAAGAAAATGCCTCCACTCATTCATGTCATGATTAGCCCGTTCATTCGATGTTGCCTGAGCACCTACTATGTTTCAAAAATCAGGGTTACAATAGTGAGCAAAGTGGGCCTATTATCAGGAATCACAGATGAGAGATAACATCAACAAGCCCTGGCGAGAAATGAGGCTCAGGGCCATAGTAGGAGAGACCACTTTATCTACTAGGAACCCTAAATCTGGTCCAGAGGATGCGGGCTAGAGCTGTGCTGCCCCAGATGGTAGCCGTGGGCACATGTGTTTATTCAGCACTTGATATGCAGCCAGTCCCAATCTAGATGCTTTATGAGCGTAAACTCCACCTGGAATGTCAAGGGTTTATTGTGGAAAAAGGAATGTGAGCGGCCTCTTTAATAGTTTGTTACATGGTATAATTGCATATATCATGTGCTGTGCAATTTGTAATTATATACATATAAAATTCAAACAGAAAATAAGTTGCTGTATGAATTACATGTTAAAATGACACCATTGTGAATACACTGATTACATAAAATGCCTGATCAAACTTAATTTTACTTGTTACTATGTACTTGTTTAATGTGGCTGCTAGGAAACTTTAAATTGCATAGTGGCTCGCTTTAATTTCCATTAAGTAGCACAGGTCTGGGGCTTCTTGCCTCATTCCTTCGGCATACAGGGAATCTTGCTGAACAATCCACTAGTAACATGACTGTCCGCTGATTATGACAAGGAAGATATAGCCAAGCTTCTCCAAATTCTCTAAGTTGAGCAGCTCCAATGGTTTGAGACCACGGTGCCTTGTTTTGTTGTTTTTAATAAGCCCCACTAGTTACGGATTCCTCTGTGTCTCCCTCTGGTATCCGAAGGCTCACAAAGACACACTCTCCGCCACCCCACACCCGTGTTAGATAATTGAAGTTTGATTGAATAGTGTTTCTACCCATCACCGATACAATTCTCGTTTCATCGTTCCTTTTTTCTCTTCTCTGCATGCTATGAGCGTGAATATAAATCTATAGATTCAAAAGTGAAGAGGCAAAGAAATATAAATGGTTTGAAGTGAGTCTCTTTTCAAGTAATTTTCCCCCTAACCTAGTAAGATGTCACTCTGTGAGAGGTTTCACAGCACAGCAACACTAGAAAGTATGATAATCGTTCAAAACATAATTGAAAGATTTCAAAAGTTGAACTGGAAGTGTTTTTGTCAGAGTTTATTGCAAGTATTTTGTATCTTAAAAAAAAAAGTTTGTGAAAGTTCTGTGACAAGAAGATAAATTATGGAACCATAAGAACAGGGAAATAAATGGATTCTGGAGACTGACAAACAGGGCAAATGATGAGAACATATAATTTTAGAACACAAAAAAAGGTAACTAAATTTGAAAAATTGCATTAGTGTATCATTTTCTGTATATGAGCCATTAGAGGGGAAAAGTGGAAATTACACCCTGTAACAAAGTAAAAATGTTTTCAGTGTTTAAAGGTAATTTTGTAATACTGCTACTATTACTTAAACTCTTACCTCTTATAAAAATCCAAAGACAGGACCCCTGGTGATATTACCTGTGTCTTAGGCAAAGAGCAACAATTTGAATTCCATTCAAATACATTTGTATTTTGCCAAGTGCTATCAAACCGTGAGTTGCATAATTTGCAGTGTAAGTGAAATAGATACTTTTCCTCCGCACATTTATACTCTCCTGTGGGCTTCATTACTGACAATCAAATCATAGGAGATGTACGAAACCGTCATGATGTGCTTATTTTCTCATGATATTCGATACAAAT
Organism: Aepyceros melampus; assembly: GCA_006408695.1. Lineage (NCBI taxonomy): Eukaryota > Metazoa > Chordata > Mammalia > Artiodactyla > Bovidae > Aepyceros > Aepyceros melampus. Next base: position 457,922 of record SJXQ01002553.1, read on the forward strand.
AGTACTTCTTTACAAATGGCCTTTCCCCCCACCTCCATTTGCCACAACATTTTTGCTGTCTTTTCAGAATCTTACTAAAGTTCCAGTGATAGACTTTATTTTTCCCCAGCATATATGTGGGCCTCTTTGGAAAACAAATATTTCTATTTGGGGAAAAATTAAAAATACTTTAGACAAACAAAAGCAAGATGGTTTACAAGTTGCTCTCTAACTGTTACTCCCCAAATGTGTGTGTGTGTCACGGGGCTTGTGAAGACAACAGGTCCTAGCTCACGGACGTACATACTCCATCCCTGAATCAGCTTAAGGATGAATTCAGAATCGCAACATCAAATGCCCCAAGTCCTCAGGAAAACTAAATGAGCTGGTGAGCAAGAAACCCATCGCTTACTGACTCTAGCTTTCATTTTTCCACTTTGAGAAATGTCAGGGGTCCTGAGGAGTTTTAGTTTACTCTGAGCCGGGAACACTAATGGCAGGCAGCTGGCGCTGCACCTGCAATTGGCAAGGCTGGGGGCCGTGGGAACCGCGGGGAGCTGCAGTACCCGCTCTGCCTCTAGAGGGAGCAGCTGCCCCCGGCTCCGGCGGCCGCTGCTTTAGTCGCCAAGTCCGGTGCCTGCTGCTGGCTTAGTCGCCAAGTCGTCCGACTCTTGCAACCCCGTGGGCTGTGGTCTGCCTGGCTCCTCCGTCCATGGGATTTCCCAGGCAAGGATCCTGGAGTACTGGAGTAGAGCCCAGAATACTGGGCTGCCATTTCCTTCACCATGGGATCTTCCTGACCCAGGGATTGAACCCCAGTCTCCTGTACTGACTGAGATACCAGTAGTCTTTTTTTTTTCTCTTTATTATAAATAGTCTTTAAAAGAATCCAGAGCTTCCCTGGTGGCTCAGATGGCAAATATTTGATGGATAAAAAACAATCAGATGGAAAAGAGCCAGAAATGATTGAGCGACTTTCACTTTTTTTATGGGCTTCCCAGGTGATGCTTGGAGAAGGCAATGGCACCCCACTCCAGTACTCTTGCCTGGAAAATCCCAGGGACGGAGGCGCCTGGTAGGCTACAGTCCATAGGGTCGCTCAGAGTCGAGCACAACTGAGCAACTTCACTTTCACTTTCCACTTTCATGCATTGGAGAAGGAAACGGCAACCCGCTCCAGTGTTCTTGCCTGGAGAGTCCCAGGGACGGGGGATCCTGGTGGGCTGCCATCTACGGGGTTGTACAGAGTCGGGCACGACTGAAGCGACTTAGCAGCAAGGTGATGCTAGTGGTAAAGAATCTGCCTGCTGAACCAGGAGACAAAAGACATTCAGGTTCAATCCCTGGGTTGGGAACATCCTGTGGAGGAGGAAAGGGCAGCCCACTGCAGTAGTCTTGCCTGGAAAATTCCATGGACAGAGGAGCTTGTTTGGCTGCAGTCTGTGGGGCCGCAAAGAGTCAGACGCGCCTGAGCACACACGCACACACAGAAATCTGGGCCTCTTTGTGTGTGTGTTTGGAAAGATATTTCTTGATTTTTAAGGGTTGATAGCATTTTTAAAAAAATATCAAGCAAGCCAAAGAAAATACATTTCCTGGCCAGATACAGCGTGAAGACTGCCAGGGTGTGACTTTTGTGGAAGCATCTTTCTTCTCAAGGGTCTGGGGCAGCTGGGGTCATCTTGCCAGGACAGTGGTGTCTCTCCTGAGTCTCTTTACCCCTCTACTCTCCCTCCTAGGCTATGAGCTATTGGAGATGAGGTCATCTATTGATAGTTATTTCTTAAATGTCATCTACTCTAGCTACAAAAGCTCCTCTACTTCTCATACCGATATAAGTGATTGCTGTTGTTTAGGAACTAAGTCACGTCTGACTCTTTGCTTCTCCATGGACTGCAGCCTGCCAGGCTTGTCTGTCCGTGGGATTTCCCAGGCAAGAATACCGGAGTGGGCTGCCATTTCTTTCTCCAAGGATCTTCCTGACCCAGAGATGGAACCTGCGTCTCCTTCCTTGGCAGGCAGATTCTTTACCTCTGAGCCACCAGGGAAACCCAAAATAATTGATGGACCTTAAGAATAATTATTCCCCCTATTAACAGTAACCATCATATTATTGTCATCATTAGGGCAACAAATTAAAGATGGACGAAGCAAGGAATATGTTTTCATTTTCTAGACTACAAGGGAATTCCTATTTTCAGCAAATCACACAAAACATTTTAACCCCAATCTGTTAACAGAGTCCTCTTCCTCTGAAGTTGAACTGGAAATCCAGATAATAGGCCAGCCTAAGATGTTTGGGAGGAAAAGCAGGGTCTTTGGGAATGTGGAGAGCCCCTTGGCGTTCTGTGGCACCTCCTTCATGATGTCAGGGAGCTCTCTCTGGCGCCTGGGCCATGACTGAAGCACAGACATCTTTCTGCAAGGCCACCCTGGTATCCTGGCTGTCTAACATACCAGAGCCATTTAATCCCCAAGGTGTTGGCCTTCACTGCTTAGGAGTTTTATCTCTTCCTTCTCCTCCCCTCCTCCCAGCCCAACTGGAATCTCCTCTTAATCCAGGGGAGGAGAAAGAGAGGAGAGGATCTACTCTCAACCTTCTGTTCTGGCCCAAATCCTTTCTCTTCTATTTCTGTTCCAAGTCCTCTAAGGTTTTCAAGGGGGTTAGGCTTTGGGAGAAGAGCTAAGGAGAGACAGAGGGTATCCCTGCTTTCTACTCTGCAACATCCCTTCCTGGAGGCAGTGAACACAATTGGTTACATAAAAAGCTAGAGACAAAATGCAAGTTAACATCTGACAAAAGTCTTTTGCTCCAGTAACAATTCTAGTTATTTCCAGGCACCTCTACTCATCAGGCACCAACTCTGCTAGGTATTGTCTTATTTATTTTTCAGGGCAACTCTGTGAAGTAAATATATCAGTTAACCTATTGACAGGGTTTCCCCAGTGGCTCAGCTGTAAAGAATCTACCTGCAATGCAGGAGACTCAAGAGCATGGGTTCGATTCCTGAGTAGGAAAGATCCCCCGGAGGAGGAAATGGCAACCCACTCCAGTGTTCTCGCCTGGGAAATCCCATGGACAGGGGAGCTTAGCAGGCTGCAGTCCATGGGGTCGCAAAGGGTTGGACGCAACTGAGCTACTGAGCATGCATGCAACCTCTTGACAGGACAATGCTGTACAGCAAAGGCGGCAACACAAACCAATGAACCCAGACCTAAACCTCACTGATGTAACACTGAGAACACTTACTGGCCCACTAGTATGTGGGTCCAGCTGATCCGGGCTAGGCTGAGCCAGTTTCAGCTGGCCCATCTGTAAATCTGCAATCAGCGTCCAGGTCAGCTCAGAGGCTCTGCTGATCTTGGCTGGGCTCACTCACGTCTTTGGGAACTGGCTAGCTGTCCGCCGATAGAGGACGGCTTTGACTATGATGGCTGTGACAACCTGGCCCCCATGCCAGGCAGCTCTCATTGTCTAGCAGGCTAACCTATGCGTTTTCTTTCTGTAGCAATGGCAGAGGAGGAAAGTGAGCAAGCTAGGTTATGTAAACACTTTTCCGTTTTCTGTTTTGCATTACGTTTGCCAATATCCCAACAGACGACACAAGTCACATGCCTCGCTGGGAGTCAGAAAGAAGGACACTCTAGTTAGCTGGCAAAGGCACAGAGATGGAAGGCTGAAGTGCTGGGGCCATAATACAAGTGCTTACCCCATTTCCTGAAGCAGAAAGCTGAAGCCAGGAGAAGTGAACCCGGGACTGAGGGGACTGGGCTTTGAACTCATGAGTGCTTAACTCCAAAGCTGTGTTTCCAGCCACATGACTCTGCTGCTTTCATTTTCAAAAGGAGCTTATAAATAGGGTTCTCCATGTTAAGGCAGCATCTTTCAGGCCAAATGGAGTGTTGAGTAATTGCCTGCTTAATATGGTTGATAGAGAAAGCAAACTTGAAGCCAAAACACTCTGATTTCCCCTAAACATATGTAATCATCTTAATTTTCTCTTTGCCTCTGTTGCAGAGCTTGGGGGAGACAACTTTTTTTTAGCATCAGCCAGTGTTTGCCTGGGGAGCAGCATGCAAGGAAAACGGGTTGGCATTCTTTCCTTCAATAAAATCCATTTGGGTGTCAGTAGTTCCAGCCTTCCCTGGGCTGGCCTCCTCCCCATCCAGCCTCCCGTACGTGACGTTGTCCTTTGCCCCATGGGTTTGCACCCTTGTGCTCATTTGCCATCAGGCTCCTACGTCTTGGGTGATTTGTGACCCAGGTTGAGCTCCAATCACTCGAATCCATTTAGGGGCTGAATTTTGTAAGTAATGAAAGAGACGGTTGAGTGGTGCTGATGTGTCTGGAAGCACCGGCTCATTGACTGGTAGTTGGTTTGTTTGATTGGACAGTGTTGTCCTAATCTAAGAGACAGATTACTTCTTCAAAGAATGAGATGGAAACTCAGCATCAGGATCAGTTCCTTCCATGGGTTGACATACCCAGAAATTGCTAACTTAACTTTATGAACTGTTAAACTTTTTTAGAGTATGACGTGAGGTCTTAGTCCCAGATTCAAATGAAAATCATGGGAATAATAACAGCCACCAACATTTCCTGAACCTTTATCCTGTGCCGGGAACTGCCCTAAACTCTTTCCATGCATTTCATGTCCACGAGCATCCCATGATATTAACACCACTGTGAGCCCATTTTAAATTCAGGATACTGAATGCATAGGTGACTTCCTTTCCCAGGACCACATTGCAACAAGTAAGTGATAGGCACAGACAGGAGTTGGCTTAGCACATGACGGCTGAGAACAGAATCTGTAAACAGTCTGTAAAGAACTTGATGGTAAACATTTTTTGCCTTTACAGCCTTTTGGTCTCTGCAGCAACTACTCAGCTCTGCCGTGTTGCAAGAAAGCAGTCGTAAACAATGCATTTACAAAGGGGCGTGCCTATACACCAATAAAACTTTATTTACGAAACCAGGCGATCCTCTGGATTTGGCATTGCTGTGACAAGCTGCCTGGTTTTGTGCCATCTATCAACCTCTCTGTAATCCCATTTTTCTCATCTAAAAAGTTAGAGTAATAATTACAGCAAGAACCTTACAGGGCCATTTTAAGGAGCAGTGACGTTGCATGCAGAGCGCTTGCTGGTTGGGTGGTTTGCTCTAATTGCTAACGTGTGAGGCAGTAGAGGCAGGAAGTGAAGAGCGGCTCCTCCGGGTGTGGACTTCACCTCTGCAGCTCACCAGCTGAGTGGTCGCGGACATGCTACCGACATCTCTGAGCTTCAGCCTCCTTTTCTGTAAAGTGCAGGCTGGTGAAAGGACGGATTTCACAGAGTCGAGATTCAACGCCCTGAACACACGCAAAACATCCCAAACGATGCCTGGCCAGTGGGCAGCTTGCTGGGGCGCCTGCGGTGTCACCACTTTTATGGGATGGTCCCGATCTGAGCCCTCGTGTGCCTGACTTCCAGCCACGTGCTCCTTCCCACCACATGCCCTGCAGAGAGCTGGTTCTTAACTGTTTTATACTATTGGCTGAGTCCCCATCCCCAACCCCTTTTCAGAATACTGCTTCTAAATGTGCATGATAAAAATATATTGTTACTAAATATCAATAAAAGACTCCCCAGAAGATCCAGTCATATGGAAATGCAGTCACCAAAATATCTTTCAAGAAACAGACTTGGATGCAGTTATGTGCGCACTTCTTTACTAACACATCCGATAACACAGTCTACGAGGAGGCCTAATGATGACGATAATTTTCAAATCGTAATAAATTCAGTGATATTTCAATATCTCTGCAACACTGTAATATAATATGATGGTACCTGTGATTTGTGCCAGTGCTGAAGTCACAGGTCCCATGATCAGGTGCCTGCATTTATAACTGAAGAAACCCTTTAGGTAAATGTAATGTAAAGTCACTCAGTCGTGTCCGACTCTTTGTGACCCCATGGACTGCAGCCCACCAGGCTCCTCAGTCCATGAGATTCTCCAAGCAAGAATACTGGAGTGGGTTGCCATTTCTTTCTCCAGGTGATCTTCCCGACCCGGGATCGAACCCAGGTCTCCGGCATTGGAGGTAGACGCTTTAACCTCTGAGCCACCAGGGAAGAGTTTCGTGGAAATGAATTTTTTTTTAAATGCCTGAATTTATGGAACCCTTGAGGTCCATGGTTCCCAGGTCAAGAGCCCCAGTGCCTACTGCCATCAAAGGGGACATTAAAAAAAAAATAAATAAAAAATAAAAGGAATGAACATGCGTTCTCAGAGAAGGGAATGTTCTTGCCTCTCCATCTGAACTGCTGTCCACAAAGAGAGCAACTGCTGCCTGTGCCTGCATCATCATGGCGGCGCACTCCTCACTGGTGTGTGAGCAAGAAATCAGAAACTCTGTTGTCCCCTAATTTGATGCACTGCGTGGAAAAAGATGGTCATTGGGACTAAGCCAGCAAGCGGCAATGGAAACCTGATACCACTGACCTCATCCAAAAAAATAGCTATTGTCACAGCACAGAGACACTGGATATTTGTAGGTTTGGGGAGAAATATATTTGTTAGTGAAATGGAGCTTACTGTGGAGTGAATAAAGGTGAATTATTTGTCAGATGACTGGAGGAGGTTTATGCAATATAGTATTATTGAGCGGGGCTATTAACAGAGTGAATTGCTATTGTGACATGCCATTAAATTGTTTTTAGTGTCCACAAAGGTATCATTCAGGAGCTGGCAGGGTTAGTAACAGAGTTGTATTTTTGGTGGACAGCAGCAGATCTCGAAACGAAATAGCATATTTTACAGGAAAGTAAAATATGGTCAAAGCCGGAAGTCTGCAGACAATGGAGTCTGGGGTGGTCATCTGCAGCTGTTTGACGTGAGCCTAGAGAATCCAAACCAGGTCTCCTAGATCCCTGCCGTACACAGAATCAAAGCTGAAATCCACGAGATCCATCAGGAAGAGAGAGAAGTGAGAAAGAGAAACTGGAATCCTGGGCTCTTTCAAGGATGTTCCGTCTCGGGCCTGAATGTATCCCCAGCATACAACAGAGCGGTTGATTCAATAAATATTTGCTGAAGAGAAAGTAAGAAGGAGGGTTCAGGAGGGAGACGAGGGGAGAGAGAGAGAGACAGTCAGACAGATGGACAAGATTTAACCCCTGCTTAGCCTGATCCCAAGCCTCAAAGACACACCAGGCTGCCATGCTGAAGAGAAGCAACTTGCACGTGATCGTGCAAATGAGGAAAGGAGAGGCTCTGCTCAGGCTTCTACTCTCTAATTTGCTAACGAGCGTTATTTTTCTGCCATAGTGTGGCAACTTTCTGACGAGTCACCTGGCTTCATTCTTGAAGCTTGTTGTTGGCAATGCAGACAGTGACTCTCAACTCCAATCTGATTCACAGTGGCCCTGCAGAATGTGCACACTTTCCTGGAAGGAGAAAGACCTGAGTCATCTTCCTAAATTAGCTAGGGGAAGGGAAAAGAGATATAGATCTAAGGAAAAGAAATTCTTCTGTTAAAGATGTTGTCTCAACCCTGTTTAGGGCACATTTCTTCATAGCTAACCTGTTAAGGGCTAACCCATGTCAACTCTTAGAAAGACAATGTCATTTTGGTGTTAACCAGACACCTTCCAGCCCATATCTGTCTTGGTTTTCTTGTTTGTTTTTTCGTCCAGTACTCACTTTGTCCTCCAGGGCCATTGCAGCTCATGCTTGTGGTTACTTCTATTTCTTTGCTTTTGTTTACATTTTAAGACAGTAGATTTCTGTAAAACGTTGGTGTGTGTGTATTAATATATCTGATTGGTGGGGATTAGTTTAGTTGCTCAGTTGCATCTGACTCTGCGACCACGTCAGTCTCCTCTGACCCTGGCATTCTCCAGGCAAAAACACTGGAGTGGGTTGCCATTGTCTTCTTGAGGGGATCTTCTCAACCCAGGAATCGAACCCAAGTCTCCTGCCTTGTAGGCAGATTCTTTACCATCTGCACTACCAAGGAAGCAGCCTTAATATATCTGAAATGGTTACCAAAGAAATGCATTATAAACTACCAACTACCATTATTATTACATGCTATTACTATTATTATTTCGGCTTAAATCATTACTGTACTTTCGATAGCCATATCTAGTACTGGGGAGTTGGAGAGACATGAGAATGAGCCTTTTTATATACCCACAGGAGGACCACATTGGTTAACACTCAACTGGTAACATTCTCCTGATGCATTCAATGCTTCTGAAGGGGACGTGGCCCATGACAGAGTCATTACATTTCTAGGTAGTTAGTGGAAGGATGTCCACACTAGGACACGTGCAAGATTATATCCAACGAGGTGTTTAAAATATAGGGAGAAATTAGAAAGGACTGTCATACCCATTAATTAATAGTTCAGCTCAGTTCAGTCGCTCAGTCGTGTCCAACTCTTTGCAACCCCATGGACTGCAGCACGCCAGGCCTCCCTGTTCCTTGCCAACCCCCAGAGTTTACTCACACTCATGTCCATCGAGTCGGTGATACCATCCAACCATCTCATCCTCTGTCGTCCCCTTCTCTTCCTGCCTTCAATCTTTCCCAGCATCAGGATCTTTTCAAATGAGTCAGCTCTTCGCATCAGGTGGCCAAAGTATTGGAGTTTCAGCTTCAGCACCAGTCCTTCCAATGAATATTCAGGACTGATCTCCTTTAGGATGGACTGGTTGGATCTCCTTGCAGTCCAAGGGACTCTCAAGAGTCTTCTCCAACACCACAGTTCCAAAGCATCAATTCTTCAGCGTTCAGCTTTCTTTACAGTCCAACTCTCACATCCATACATGACTACTGAAAAAGCCCATTAATAAAGTGGTCACTATTTTAAAAAATTGTAATACGGCCCAATGGATTATCATCCACCATTAGAAATATATGTTCATAAAAACAAAAAGTTCCCATTACATTGAGGAGGGTGAACAAAGGGAGATTTTAAAATAGCATGTATGTTATGATCCTATAATGCTACTGCTCCTGCTAAGTCGCTTCAGTCGCGTCCAACTCTGTGCGACGCCATGGACTGCAGCCCACCAGGCTCCTCCACCCGTGGGCTTTTCCAGGCAAGAGTACTGGAGTGAGGTGCCATTGCTTCTCCAATGATCCTATAATACATTATATTTGTTTATAGCTATAGTATATTTGAGATAAGTATAAAGATAGATATAGTGAGAAAGGTGATTTTATATCATTATGTAATATTGTTATATTTCCATCATGCAATTGGTCATAGTTTTTATTTTTCCTTGTATCCTTCTATCGCTTCCATGTTTTCTATATGGAATTTGATTGACGGTTATAATCAAGAAGCGCAGACACACATGCCCACACAGTGAACGAAGGCCAGCGTTTCAGGCCCATGTCTGGCCGCTCTCATACGCAGCGCAGCTGTGGCCTGCTTGCTCCCCATCGACCCCACCCCAGCTCAGGCTCCTGGCACCTTCCTGCTTGCCTTTACCTTTTCAGCACAGATCCCGGACCTGACTGACTAGAGGCTCCTTGACATGTCGTATAACCAGCCCCACATCCACAGTCTCAGAAAAGCTCAGTGCTAACTTTATATTCACGTCCTTCCTGGAAGGAACCCAACAGAAAGTGTTCCTAGAGGCGCATCGTCCCGGTCCTTGTGAATCCCTGGTGTTCCTAGAGGCGCGTGGTCCCGGTCCTTGTGAATTCCTGGCGTTCCTAGAGGCGCGTGGTCCCGGTCCTTGTGAATTCCTGGCGTTCCTAGAGGCGCGTGGTCCCGGTCCTTGTGAATTCCTGGCGTTCCTAGAGGCGCGTGGTCCCGGTCCTTGTGAATTCCTGGCGTTCCTAGAGGCGCGTGGTCCCGGTCCTTGTGAATTCCTGGCGTTCCTAGAGGCGCGTGGTCCCGGTCCTTGTGAATTCCTGGCGTTCCTAGAGGCGCGTGGTCCCGGTCCTTGTGAATTCCTGGCGTTCCTAGAGGCGCGTGGTCCCGGTCCTTGTGAATTCCTGGCGTTCCTAGAGGCGCGTGGTCCCGGTCCTTGTGAATTCCTGGCGTTCCTAGAGGCGCGTGGTCCCGGTCCTTGTGAATTCCTGGCGTTCCTAGAGGCGCGTGGTCCCGGTCCTTGTGAATTCCTGGCGTTCCTAGAGGCGGTGGTCCCGGTCCTTGTGAATTCCTGGCGTTCCTAGAGGCGCGTGGTCCCGGTCCTTGTGAATTCCTGGCGTTCCTAGAGGCGCGTGGTCCCGGTCCTTGTGAATTCCTGGCGTTCCTAGAGGCGCGTGGTCCCGGTCCTTGTGAATTCCTGGCGTTCCTAGAGGCGCGTGGTCCCGGTCCTTGTGAATTCCTGGCGTTCCTAGAGGCGCGTGGTCCCGGTCCTTGTGAATTCCTGGCGTTCCTAGAGGCGCGTGGTCCCGGTCCTTGTGAATTCCTGGCGTTCCTAGAGGCGCGTGGTCCCGGTCCTTGTGAATTCCTGGCGTTCCTAGAGGCGCGTGGTCCCGGTCCTTGTGAATCCCTGGCGTTCCTAGAGGCGCGTGGTCCCAGTCCTTGTGAATTCCTGGCAAGAGCAAAAAAAAAAAAAAAAGGCAGGTTCACACAGTATTGTCGACAGTGGCTCAGGACGTTTACTTATTAATGGTGGTTATTAATTTCTTAACCCTAGACGCTGTGCGTTTAAGTCCACGTAAGCCTCAAGAAATGGTTATGTGTATATCTTGACAGAACCGAAAGAAAAAAACGAAAAGAAAAAGAGTTGCCAGCAAGCGAGAGGCAGACCTAAGGTTGCCGCTTGTTTTCCTTTAAAAGGCTTGGTGTTGACTGATTTTGGAGGGACTTACATGCCTATGAGCAGTGTGGTTAGTGGAAAGGACCTCACATTCTGGATTCAGAGTAACCGGATTCGAGCTCAGGCTCTGCCCTGGCCAGCTTTTTGCTGTCTTGCTCCAAGAGAGTGTGATTTACCAATTAAAGTATGCTTTAAACAACCAGACACCCAAGTTCTAATCCAGGCTCAGTGATTTGTAGTGATCTGTGACTTCAGGCAAGCCACTTAAACTCTCTGAGCCTCCACTTTCCTGCATCCAAAGTGCAGGAGACGGTCTCTTCTGTGGGATCAGTAATATTACACAGTAAGCCCTCTGCACAGAGCTGATGCTCACCCGGCAGTGACCAAGGGCTTCCAGGAGGTGCTGGTGGTGAAGAACCCTCCTGGTGAAGGAAGAGACGTAAGAGACGTGGGCCCAATCTCTGAGTCGGGAAGACCCCCTGGAGACAGGCATGGCAACCCACTCCAGTATTTCTGCCTAGAAAATCTCATGGACAGAGGAGCCTGGCGGGCTACAGTCCATAGGGTGGCAAAAGAGTCGGACACGACTGAAGTGACTTGGCACGGCACAGACCGTGCTAATAGGACCACTCTCGATGATAAGGATTTTATTCTATGTATGCACCTTGCAAAAAAGAAAAACAGAGAGATGAGAAAGACGAACAGATAAACCACATCTAACAGAGATCTCCTGAACGTTTGGGGTCGTTATATGTTTTGTTTTCTGTGACGCACGAGGAAGACACCAGGACATCTGTGCAGGCATGCGTGTGCTCCTCTCCATATTAGATTACATGTTTTAGGACAATAAATCAGGGAAAGAAAAGTAATAAATAATGCATGCTGAAAATGCGATCATGTTTATTAAGAAGCAACAGCCTTGTCATCTTCATTTTCTTCTTCAGTGAGTCTCCCCTCCGAGGGTTTGCTCTTCAGGGACTCCTTGCAGTTTAGCTGGAGGCTATTCTCTAATTCTTGTCTGCAAAAAAAAATACCTGCTTTGCAAAAATAAGTTAAAAGCTGAGCATCCGGGTCCTCTGATGAGTCTCCCATCAAATCCATCCCATCATTAGAGATGGCTTCCCGGCTACGGAAGTTGGGGGAAAATAAGCCTAGCTTCACATCGGTCTATACTGTGCTTCCCCGTGCTCTGCGTTCTCACTCCAGTCTCTATGATGAGTTTTTATGAAGTCTCTTTAGGTTTCTGAATTTAAGAAGAAAAAAAAAAGAAGAAAAGAAGAGAGACACACAAAAAGGCACGTCCCCTTTTCTAGTAATTTGCAGCTGGGAGAAGCGCAGGAGCCCGCCGTGCGGGCGGGGCGCAGCCCGCCGAGAGGCAGGCCCCTGTCCTGCGGGCCCCGGGCGTCGTGCGCCCTTGGGGACGGGCGCGGCGCTCCTGGGCCGCATGGCGTCTTGGCTCTCGCGGCTTCATTTGGGCGCCGGCCTGCTTTGCGCGTCTCGCCATCGGCGCCCCGTGTCCTCAGAGAGGCTGCCATCCGTTGAGAGTACCGGCCCTTGGCATTCAAGGCAAGTGTGGACTTCCGTGTCTCCAAAACACCCGAGTCCCCCTGTCCACCCCCAAAGGCTTTCACCGTCGTTCCCACCCCTCGTTAGTTGCTGTGACCCTCAAACAAAGGGCTTCCCCTCCTGCACTGTGATCTCGGAACCCCGCGTCCCTGTGATCTCGGAACCCCAGCCGTGTCCCGCCGCCTCTCACCCGGCCCCTCTGTCTCCTGCGTTGCTCTCTAGGCCCTTCCTCGCGCCATGCCCACATCACGAGGCCTGCCCCCACGCCTCTTCAGGTGTAGGTGTTATGTGCTTGGCTATCTTGTGCGGAGCCCAGCGTGTCTGAAGCAAATCCACTAAATAGTAAATTGCTTCTGTTACAAAATTCGTGTTTCA
>SJXQ01002553.1:470759-484204 GCA_006408695.1 Aepyceros melampus
TTTCATTAGCTTGTCCTGACATAGAATATTTATCAGGACTTGATGTTCACTCCAGTGCACCTCTGAAATCTGCCTTAATTTTATCTCTGATTCGCTGTTTCTCTTCTCCGTCCCTTCCGTCCTTCCTCCCTCCTCTTGCCACCTCTCCCCTTCCACTCCTCATCCCTGGGTCTGTTTCCTTCTCTCCCTCCTTTCCCTCCCTGGCATCTACTTATGCTACTAAAGCAAAGGCTATGGTGTTTGTGTCGTTTGCTTCATCACTTCCCGGGCCTTCTGCTTCTTCCAGGAGGTGAGCCGGGTGCCCGGGTTCCCCGAGCAGCACCCACCCAGGGGTCCCCGAGAGCCCGGGCTCCTCGCTGCGCCCAGCGGGGCTTCACGCCCCTCGAGTTAGCCTCCATCACTGGTGACTCCGGCGTGACCTCCGTTTCTTTCCCGACTCAGTCTCTTCAGCCAGAAGCTCTGATCTGCCAGTTCCTTGCCTTTGACGTGTCTCCACTTCCTGTAATTAATCTCATTTTCCCATAACTCAGCGCACCATGGCCAGCCGTAAGGATAATGCCCCCAGTTTGAGCCAGTTCTGCTCTTTCCCCAGCTTGGGTCTCTTCCTGGTGGTCTGCCACGTTGGTAGACATGCCACATGGAAAACACAACCCTGAGTCCTGTTCAAAGAAAGCCAGATTGCTGTAGAGCAAGCCGATGCAAGCAGGCTGGTGGTCACAGCCCGCACGTGGAGCTCGAATGAGGTGGGCTATTGACAAACGTGTGTTCTGAGCTCCTCACCTGTCTGCCCACTCTCCCTCTGAGAGTATATTCTTGCTTAAACAAATCCTCACTTTACCTTCCTGGAAAAAGATGTAATTTTACATGTTTATTTATATTGAGGTCTCTGTGTATTTGATGTTCTGAGGGAAACCAATAAAAATCAACTGAACATCTAGACATTTGAATAAATCCTATCATATTGCCAAACATAGTATTGAGAAAATTGTCCTGACTTGGTGACTCCATAGCTGCAGAGCCAGTAACGCTCTGCGCTCCTGATTTATCCTGATCCACATTCCTGACACGGACTGTGGGGTGTATTCAGGATTGAAAGGTCAGTTTAGCCTAACCCTTTGTCTACTAGAACAAATACATTTGAACAGTCTGTCCTCGTAGGGTCTTTTATAAGAATGTTGTCCTTGCATTCTTTGATAGATTTGTTTCCATTTTTGTAAGAATTTAGGCCTTGTGTTTCATGGGCCAGTCCTTGATGCTATCTGGAGGCAGACACCCATGAAAATACTTTGAACAATGAAAGGCATTCTGCTCATATAAAAGCCACCTCCTCTGAGCCTCACTTTCCCTGTCCATAAAGTGGGCGTGATTCACCAGGCAGTCAGTGTGAGCGCAGTGAGCGAGTCACAGCAAAGTGCCTGGGAAACCCCAGACTCCCCAGCAATAAAGACGTCACACTGCTCTCCTCACCTCTATCTGGAAAACAGAGGGACTTACTGTTTCTTTGAAACTGTCCGCAAAGGAGCGTTTGGGTGGATTTGCCGATTAACATTAGCAAACCAGGTTGAGATTTTAAATGGAAAGGTTTTGAACCAAAGAGGACTTTTTTCCCCTTCCTGACGCTTCCGTATTTCCCATGTTCATCCTACCGGGAGCGTTGCATGTCTCCATAAAGACTATCTGGCAGTTGGACACTTTGTCTTCCCTGCTTACAAACCTATGTAAGGGCGGCTGGGAATTTTGAAGGGAAAGAGCTGATGTTCCTCAGGGTTTTAACTTACTTGTCTGAGTCTTCTGAATGAGATGCACCCTCTACAAACTTCTTCAAAGGTGCTTTTCTTACTTAACGAAGTCGAGCGGCCACGCTTACACAGAGGCACACAGGCGCCCCCGTGTCTTCACACCTGTGCATACAGGCCTGATTTTACCTAGGTAGGATATACAGTAGCTGTTGCTTTTCCATTTTGATTAGTCACCTCTTCCCTTTTTATGTGTGACTCCCCTGTTCCTGGCCCCATTCCAGGCTACTGCACTTCTACCCCACCCGGATCCATAATCCCAACCAATAACCTAGAGGAAACTTCACACTTACCTCTGCGCTCATATAATTTATATGTGACATTTGCACTCTTTTTCTTGCTCAGGTGCACACACACACACAGGAGCTGTTGCCCTGTTTTTAGGAGTTGTTGCCCTGTTTTCTGTTTTGGATTAGTTTTGTCTGTGTGTCTGAAGTGGAAAGCATCTTCCAAGAATGGACACTGTGTTTTGATTCTTCTTTTTAGACTATCATATGGTAAAATGGACTCTCCCCGGGGGTGTGCAGTTCTGTGAATTTTAATTCATGTATGACTTGGGTTATAGTCTCAACAGTCAGCACAGGGAACAGTCCCATCACTGCAGAAACCCCCTCTTCCCCCCTCTGTACTCACACCTCCCTCCAGCCCTGTCACCCGCTGAGCCACGCTCCTTCACGATACTGTTTCTCTCTGATAATGTACACAGATAAAGTTCTACAGTAATTAACCTTTGGAGACTGGCTTCTTTCATACGTAACGTCTTTGTGATCCATGCCAGTTCTCACGTGTATCAGATTGTTCCTTCTTAATGCTGAGGAGCGTTCCATCATGCGGAACGTGCTACGGTGTTGATCACTCTCCCAACAGGGAAGACTTTGAAATGATCCTACTTAAGGATGCTTGTCTTATGACACCATTTCTAGTATTCAGGTTTGCATAGAGAGTTTGTATCGGCGCTTGAGTTTACCAAATAAGTACTGAAAAAAATGAAGGGATGGGAGAGCTAGGCTTCAGGAGAATTTAAAATCAGTTTGCGTTTAAACGGCAGGTGAACGGTTGTTGTTGATGTTGCTGCTGAGTGGCTACTCTTGCCAGGCTCCTCTGTCCGTGGGATGATTTCCCAGACGAGAATACTGGAGTGGGTTGCCATTTCTTCCTCCAGGGGATCTCCTCTACCCAGGGATCGAACCCGGGTCTCCTGCATGTGGATTCTTTACCACTCAGCCACCTGGGAAGTCCTGGCAGATGACTACCAGGAGAAAAAATAAAAGCCAGCAGCTCTGTGCATCACGTGCTGGCTGCCTGCTACACGCTAGGCACCGAGCTGGACACTCACAGCCAATAGCTCGTCAACTCACCTAAAACCCTAGCAGTGGACACTCATACCTTTATTTTATAGGCAAGGAACCTGAAGCACCTCTCCAGGTAACACCCAGAGCAGGTGGACCTCTGATGTTCCCCAAAGCCATTGTCTCCCCAGCCTCTCCCCACTCCCAACCATCCAGTAGTCTGTGCTTTTGTTGATTTTAATTAGCAGTCCAAGTTCCTTCTCCTCTCCAGTAGCTTAGATAAACTCGGTATTAAAGTTTCCTTTCACTCCTTTAAGTGATGCAAATTGCTTTACCCAAAGGAAGGCATCACATTACACCATTCTATGAAAAAAATCTGCTGAGAGAAAGAGGAGGGGAAAGAGCTTTGGAATTCTTTCCCTCCTGTTTCCTCTTTCTAACTGATTTAAAAGGCTGCTAGGATTTTTTTTTCCCCCTTCTTTCTTGTTATGTGAAGATACACAAATCTTATGTACGGAAGCAAAATGAAGAAAAGATGATCAGTTACCTGCTGAAATTGATTAATATAGTAGAGATTATTCGTGGGGGAACAGGGGTGTTGGGGAGCATTTCTCCCTTCATCTGCCTGCCCCACACCACCAAATGTGTGGGAATGGAGCTGAAAAATTAAAATACGCGAAGCGACTAATTACCTACTTCAATTTCCCATGGTAGTTATGTTCTGGTGATTATTTGTTCAATTTTACCATTGATAATAATCCTTCTGTAGCTAAGAATCAAAGAATTAGATTTGCAAAATTCAGGGAAATCTGCTAGCAGAAAGTTTCCTTCCACGTCTCCGCAGCATCTGCAGCTGAGCACACAGATGGGTACATGGCCCTGTTTCTTTCCTTTTTTTTTTTTTTTCCATCTTAAACACTGTATATGGAGTAAATAGTTTCTTCAGGAAGGATCTTGCTGGCTCTGTCATCAAGAATTCAGCCCTGGAGCTTACATGACTGTGTTTGATGCCTTGAAGAGCTCCAGCTCCTGAGCTTCTGTGAATGACTCTGATGTAAATGGAATCACCTTGTAAATGGCTGTCAGGAGCTGCCCCTCCATTAAGGAGCCGCGTCCAGCCCGTCGTCACTGCCAGCCCCCTGCTCTTCCCCGTCTAGTTGGCACTAAAGCCTGTGTGGCCGACCTCTGAAATGACTCTCGCATCGTCTCTCTCTCCCCGCGCCGCCCGCAGTCCATCCAAGGCCTCCTCATCCTTCCAGTGGTAGCATCGCCTCCCAGCAGGCCTCTGCACGCCCCGCCCTCAGATCCATGCTTATCTGACCATGTGTAAATCCCAGAGTTCCAACAACGTTTGTGAAATGCAGTGTGTGAGAGATGATTTGGGGAAAATATACCAGTGAAAGTGAAAGTCACCCAGTCCTGTCCGACTCTTTGTGACTCTTTAGTCCATGGAATTCTCCAGGCCAGAATACTGGAGTGGGTAGCCTTTCCCTTCTCCAGGGGATCTTCCCAACCCAGGGATCAAACCCAGGTCTCCTGCACTGCAGGCAATGAATATATTTTATTTAAATAGCTATATATTTATTTTTACAGTTGTATCTTGTTTATGGTGAACTTGGCTTTCATTCATGATGTTGACTTATAACATCCTCCTAAAATAAATTTAATAAAATGTGTGTGTGTGTTTTTAAAGTGGGCTGGTTAAAAAAACAAATCCCAAGTCAATAACTAGCTGTGGCAAAAAAAAAAAAAAATGTGACGATGACATACGAATGACTGAAGCTTGAAGAACACAGGAAGAGACTCAAACTCCTCAACCTGTCATAATAATGTCCATGATGTTTCCCCCAAAGTACCAAAAAGCAGCCTTCATGCCTGCCTGTCCCAACCCTCTACCAACATCCTTCAACAAGAACTTCCTTCTCACTTTTATTAATACCAAACCCTTCACAGTTTTTCTAACATGTTAAGGCTTTCACATTGGTGTGCTTCCTCCTCTTACGCTCAAAATATCAACCCCTTTGTGTGGGTTGTGTTTCTCTACCTGGTGGACTTCTACACAACCTTCAAAACCCAGTTCACATGTGCCAGGTCCTGTGAGCTCTTCTCCAAGTTCCTCAGACAGAATCCACCAGGCCTGTGTTCCTGCAATCTGTGGTGTAGCTTTTCGCTCTCAATATTCTGGCCACCAGAGTCTCTTTCTCCACCCCTAGAACTAACGAATCTCATAAGGCTGTATCAAGCTCTGTGTCTCCCTTGGCCACTGGCAGGCACAGCGCATAGAAAAGGGCTCATCTGTTTACTGCCCAAATGAAGAAACGAATGGCTGGGTGAATCAAGGCAGACTCTTTCTGCAACGGGAGGGTGTCTGTCGGAGAGTGAGGTCTCACACACAACTCGTCTGCCAGAAGAAAGGAAGCTCAACACGCCATCCTCCCTGCTCAGTGGGTCTCAGAAAGTTGTTCTGACGGTGTTTCTCGAGCTGCTTACTGCAACTGCTTTTCTTCTTTAAATTATTCAAACGTTTACCCTTCGCAAATAGGGACACAGGAGCACAGGTCCTGCGTGTAGCACTCGTTAGACGTATTGTAACTGCTCGCTCTCCATGCTTCCGCCTCCCGAACTCCTGGCTTCACCGGAGCAGAGACCGACTCTGTTTGCTCGGCGAAGCACCCACTTCTTGGACAGGGCCTGGCACATAGCAGCCCTTGGTGCTTCTTGAATACGTGGCATCTGAATACTCCATCAATCAGGTCGTCAGACTATCTCAGTTTTTCTTTGCAGACAGGGACTGTGCTTGGTGGGGTGAGAAAAGCAGACGGCCCGCTTCTGGGGGAGGCGCCTTCAGAGCGAGGGCTTGCTTTAGGTCAAGTTTCACCACGCTGCCAGCCCTCCCCAACTGTGTGCTTTCCCGGAATACTTTCCTTCATTCCCTGAATTCCCATTGTCCTTTCCACGCAAATCAATCTACTTCTGTGTACCTGGCCAGCAAGTACATAGTGATCAAAAACGCAACCTTTCGTGTCGATAAAGGGCTTAGCAAGAGTGGCTAGCACATGGCTGGGCTTCAAAAGCGTTATTACAGTTTACAATAATTTATCATTATGTTTACATTCCTAATGATAACACATGTCATGCACAAAACTTGGTCCTCTCTCTTTTGATTCCTTTGATAACTTTAGGTCCAGTCCTTAATATTTGGCTGTTTTCTTGGGATCCACACTAGACATTACCTATTGCCTATAGCTGCCTTCAGAAGCTTTTTTGCATGTTTTTCAGCATTTAAACATTTTGGGGAAAAGACAAAATTTATCTACTCTTATCCTCTTCATTTTTACTCGAGCATTTCCTTTTTCTCTGGGCGTATTTTGACCCCGCTGGCTCTCAGAGTTGCTAGTTAGTCCTTCATTCATTTAGTCATTCATCCATAGTGTAAATATGTATTAAGTAACTACTCTACTATGCCAGGTACTGTTCTAAGCTCTGCGAGTACAACACTGAAGAAAACAGAAACAGCTCTTGACTTCATAAATAATTCAAGTGAGGAGACAGACAAAAATAAGAAAACAGGAAATATATATATACATATATACTATGTGTAACATCAGTATGTTCTAACAGTACGTTATCCCATAGTGCATTAATATATGACACACTATCATAGGAGTGTTACGAAGGAAACTGCACGACAGAGTGGCTTTGACCTCAGTCGCACAGTGAGTGGCTTACCGGTTTAATTCCACATGCTGACCGCTCCGCAGCAATACACCCCTGTCTTACCTCATGACACATGCTAGCTCCCCATTGACCTTTGTGGGTTTCTAATCAATTCCCTGACCTACTGGTGGTAGCTCTTATCTCTGCATCTCTATGGGTGTAGAGAGACCCACGGGGTCAAAGCTTGCCAAGAAGACTCCTGGAAGAGGGTGAGCTGGGGGGAAGGTGTGGCCCACCTGGACCTCCATCTCTCCCCAACCCGTCTTTTGCCACATCCTTCAGTGATGAAGCTTTATCTCTGCCTGTCAAAGGCATGTTTCAGCCAAAGAGAGTTTCCAGAGGCTCCCCGTTGCACTGTGGAAGTGTCAAGTCGAACAGCACCCTACCTGAAATCCACCGTATGGGCTTACTTGCTGCATGCGTGCGTTTGGGGCCATCTGAAGTAACCCATCATGGGGGTTCTGGGTACCGTAGGTCAGCCAACCACGCGGCACCTCCAGGGTCCCCAAGATCCAGGGCCCTGCAGGTCCCAAGTAGAAAGCAGAATGAGCTGCTGGAAGCCCCCAGCCAGCGCCCCGCCTCCCCAGAGTCCTCTGAGGCTGCGGAGCCCGTTCCCCCGGCGAAGGTTGGGAGCCCAAGCCGTCGTTAGTGTCCTTCCATCACTTCCTCATTAGTTCTTAGACAGTGTTTTAATGACAGCTTGAGAGGCTTGCGTCCTGGCCTCCTTCTATTTATGATCCCCACCGTGTTAATGTGCGCTTAATGAGAAATTCTTGTCTTGCTTGTAAATCCTGTAGCCGGCATTCAATTTATTGACAGATGTTTGCTTGGATCTCTTTAAAATTACTTCATAAATCTTCCAGGATAAAAGGCCTCAAGTTCGGTTATTAAGACGGGGCCTTGTTGACAGTTTCATATTTAACTGTTTAGGGCCGGGCTGTCAGGACGGCAGCGGGGTGCACAGCCGAGGCGCGCCCAGCCTGAGCGCCGTTTGCCGAGCTTTCCGCACCGGTCAGGGCCCTCCCTGGGGAAGTGTGTCTACTGCCCCTGGTGACCCCTTCAGTTAACTTCTGGGTGCCCTCGCCGAGCTTCGCACTTACTCATTTAGCGTATCCGCGTGTCAGGGTGATGAAGTGTTTCTGCTGATAGGAGCTAAGGGCTCGCCAGCCACGGGACCTCCATCTCCAGGAGAGTGCTGACGGGGGCGGGCGCTGAGGTGGCGCTTCCGCCTCCGTCTCTGGGCGACTCGCGGGTGGCTGCGGTGGGGGGTCTGCTTGCAAGGCCCCCGTGCTGTCAAGACCAGCCATCTTTTGTAGCAGTGGGCTTCTCAGTGCCACTCACCTTCAGAGGTTTAGTCTGAAGAAACAAATTTTTAAAAAGTGGCCAGACAGGCAGCTGGCTCAAGCGATGAAACCACGGGCGTGGCGGCCCTCGGCCTGGCTGGGTCCACAGAGTGAAGTAAACTCCGGTCCCCTCTCTTCGGAACGTTTGCCTCCATCTGCCTCAGCTCCGCCCTCAGAATCCCCGTGGGGGCCCCAGAAACCGCTCAGAGGTTCCAGAGTCGCGTCCCGCAGGCGGGAACACCTCCCGCTTCCCTTCGGAAAGAAAGGCTTCTCACCCCTCAGAGCGCCCGATCGGGTCACATGGCCACTCTTGAACCAATCGCTGTGGCCAGACAGAAGCTAGTTTCTGATTGGCTAGTTCCGAGTCACGTGAGGGGAAGGGACGGGAAAGTCGCTCAGTCGTGGCCGACGCTTTGCGACGCCGTGGACTGTAGCCTACCGGGCTTCTCAGTCCGTGGGATTCTCCAGGCAAGAGGACTGGAGTGGGGTGCCATTTCCTTCTCCAGGGGATCTTCCCGACCCAGGGATTGAACCCGGGTCTCCCGCCTTGTAGGCAGACGCTTTACCCGCTGAGCCACCAGGGAAGTCCGAGTCACATGAGGAGCCCCACCTAAAGCCCTGGAATTAAGACGGCGGCTGCTGCTGCTCCTGAGTCGCTTCAGTCGTGTCCGACTCTGTGCGACCCCATAGCCGGCAGCCCACCAGGCTCCGCCGTCCCTGGGATTCTCCAGGCAAGAACACTGGAGTGGGTTGCCATTTCTTTCTCCAATGCATGAAAGTGAAAACTGAAATTAAGACTAAGGAGCGGGATCTTCTGGGATTCTCAGATGGCTCAGTGGTAAGAATCCACCAGCCAATGCAGGAGACGCAGCAAGACGCTGGTTTCAACCCCTGGGTTGGGAAGATCCTCTGGGGGTGGAAATGACAATCCACTCCAGTATTCTTGCCTGGAATATCGCATGGATGGAGAAGCCTGGCAGGCTACAGTCTGTGAGGTGGCAAAGAGTGGGACTCATTTGAGCACACACCCACGGTGGGGTATTCCAGAGTCAGTGTGGGGTCTTGTTACTCCAGGAAGGAGAAACAGAGCCAGGCCCAATGAAACAAATGTTCCGATGTCTCCATCACATTCAAAACAACAGCCTGCCTCATCTGTTTCATTTCCTTTTGAAGAGTGGTTCTACGTTGACAGTCTCTGTTCTAAAACAGTCATGGTTGTGACCTACCCCGTTGGAGAATATTTTCAAAAGAGTAAAATTCAGAAAACCCTAGAGAGGCCACGCCTAGGACTGAGAAGTTCCCCAAGCCCATCCACAAGCTCATAGCAGTAATAGGACGCAGAGAATTGTTCCACACAATCCTATCACAGATCAGAAAATGACAATCCACTCCAGTATTCTTGCCTGGAATATCGCATGGATGGAGAAGCCTGGCAGGCTACAGTCTGTGAGGTGGCAAAGAGTGGGACTCATTTGAGCACACACCCACGGTGGGGTATTCCAGAGTCAGTGTGGGGTCTTGTTACTCCAGGAAGGAGAAACAGAGCCAGGCCCCATGAAACAAATGTTCCGATGTCTCCATCACATTCAAAACAACAGCCTGCCTCATCTGTTTCATTTCCTTTTGAAGAGTGGTTCTACGTTGACAGTCTCTGTTCTAAAACAGTCATGGTTGTGACCTACCCCGTTGGAGAATATTTTCAAAAGAGTAAAATTCAGAAAACCCTAGAGAGGCCACGCCTAGGACTGAGAAGTTCCCCAAGCCCATCCACAAGCTCATAGCAGTAATAGGACGCAGAGAATTGTTCCACACAATCCTATCACAGATCAGGCCTTTGCATGTAAAATGATAATGAGCATTGAGACTAAAAATAGAGTGTTTTTTGCTTACTTGCTGGTGTCTTGTCACTTTGCATCGCTGGAACTGTGTCAGATCGCATTGGGTAACTGTTCTTCCATCCAGCACTGACATGACCCACGGCTTTGCAACGTTTAAGACAAGTGCTTGGGTTTTTTTCTCCCCAATCCAATTTTTTGCACAAGTGCTGTTTACCAGATGAGGCATATGTGAATATGATTAGAATTGAAAACACATCTACCATTTAAGCCAGAATTTATCAGGGGGCCTGTGGGAAGGAAGACACGTGACACGTTTACTCACAGCCCCTGACAGGCCTCAACGAGGGGCCAAATCCTCAACCAGAATCTTCCAGAGAGTCACAGTTTCATTCTGCCAGATCTTCTGAAAAGTTTCGGTTCCGTTCAGTTCAGTCACTCAGTCATGTCCGGCTCTTTGCGACCCCATGAATCGCAGCATGCCAGGCCTCCCTGTCCATCACCAACTCCCGGAGTTCACTCAGACTCACGTCCATTGAGTCCGTGATGCCATCCAGCCATCTCATCCTAGGTCGTCTCCTTCTCCTCCTGCCACCAATCCCTCCCAGCATCAGGGTCTTTTCCAGTGAGTCAACTCTTCGCATCAGGTGGCCAAAGTACTGGAGCTTCAGCTTTAGCATCACTCCTTCCAAAGAAATCCCAGGGCCGATCTCCTTCAGAATGGACTGGTTGGATCTCCTTGCAGTCCAAGGGACTCTCAAGAGTCTTCTCCAACACCACAGTTCAAAAGCATCAATTCTTCTGCGCTCAGCTTTCTTCACAGTCCAACTCTCACATCCGTACATGACCACAGGAAAAGCCATAGCCTTGACTAGACGGACCTTAGTCGGCAAAGTAATGTCTCTGCTTTTGAATATACTATCTAGGTTGGTCATAACTTTTCTTCCAAGGAGTAAGCGTCTTTTAATTTCATGGCTGCAGTCACCATCTGCAGTGATTTTGGAGCCCAAAGAATAAAGTCTGACACTGTTTCTACTGTCTCTCCATCTATTTCCCATGAAGTAATGGGATCAGATGCCATGATCTTCGTTTTCTGAATGTTGAGCTTTAAACCAACTTTTTCGCTCTCCTCTTTCACTTTCATCAAGAGGCTTTTCTGAAAAGTTTAGGGCACCGTTTATAGCTGACAGCTGGACGGCAAGCTTGGTCTTAATATTCTATGGGACCAACTGCCCATACCCCTAGCAGACGTAGTCTTCACTGAAATAATGGTAATAATCTTGGTTCAGTATTGCCCTGGAGTAGCAACAGCAGCACTTGTATAATGCTTGCTGCATGCCAGTTGCTGTTCTAATTCATCCCTGTACATATTTTCATTCCTTTGATCTTCAGTGGCCCCGCATGTTATTATTATTCCCTGTGTAACAGGGAGGAAACTGAGGCAGAGAGCTGTTGAGTAACATGCCTAATGACTCATAATTCATGCAGCTGAGATGCTCACACAGTTTGGCTATTCATCTGTGCACCAAATAAAATGGTTCTAGTGCCCATATCATGAGGTTATACAGATAAACACAGTGATTCAGGATCTATGGTACTGAATGGTATTAAATGTATAACAGACAAGCTAAATGTTACATGTATAAGTTTTATAATATTATATATTATATTTATTGTATCTTATTAGTGATCATTTATCATGTTACATATATGATATCATAATTATTATAAAATTTTCTCCTTAAAGTATTGATTCAAGATACCATAATTCAGACAGTTTACAATGGTTTAAAAAGGAAGAGGAAAGAAAAAAATAGCAAAATTAAATATTACAAAAACAATAAAATTAAATTAGAAATTTAATTACATAGAGATGTATGCAACTAAAATCAAAGCAAAAATTTAGGCCTGAGCATCCTGATAGATAAAGCCTAGAGGGGTTAAGTGCAGAGTGATAATATTTGTACCAGTGGCCCAGCTGGTAAAGAACTCACTTGCCCAGGTAGGGACCACAAGCTCAATCCCTGGGTTGGAAAGATCCCCTGGAGGAGGAAATGGCCAGCCACTCCAGTATCCTTGCCTGGAGAATCCCATGGACAGAGGTGCCTGGTGGGCTAGAGTCCATGGGGTCGCACAAAGTCGGACACGACTGAGGGTGCACACCCACCCACGCACACACCCACCCACCCGCACACACACATATCCAAGCTTCATGCTTGGGTCTCAAGACAAGTCCCATAGGGATTTCGCTCATGGTTCCTCTGAGTAGGACATGGTGCAGGCAGTTAGTTATAAGCAGCTTCACTTTTCTTTGAAGGAAATGAGAGGGGGACCAGGGCCCTGTAGAAATTCCATGTATTGGTGTGAAAACAGCAGAGCAATTCTATTCCTGGGCGAGGCATTCAGTGTCTCTGCGTTTGTTTTCTTCTCTGGACAAATGGACGTCTTGTTTGTGTTACTCCAGAAGAAGACCTGGAGACAAGAATTTGAGTGCAAATACATTATTTGGCTGTTGAACCTGGGAGCCACCAGAGGTGCGTGGAGGGGGGAAACGGGGGGAAGATGGGCGCTGCTGAGGCGTGAGTGAGCAAGCAGTCCACCACCGTGGACGCCTGGAGCCTGATGCTGCCAGGGTGCCAGGGGCCAGCGCACAGTGTGCATCTCAGGCTGAGGGGAAGGGTGCTGGGATATTTCTCCACCAAATCCCCGTCTCCCGTGGCCTTGGGGCTTCTGCCTCGGGCATTCCTCTCCAGTATCTCCAGCTTGTTCTGTGTGCAAGCCAGAAATGACCTCAGAACTGGACAGCGGCCCTCAGTCAGAGAAGCACAGGCCTTCTGAGGAGTCATGCCTGGTGGGGAGAGGTCTTTGCCTAAGAAATACGGACTGTTTGTTCAGCCGCTCAGTCACGTCTGGTTCTTTGTGGTGGACTCTCTCTGACTCAAGAACCCGTTAGGCTCCTCTGTCCATAGGGTCTTCCAGGCAAGAATACTGGAGTGGGGTGCCATTTCCTTCTCCAGGGGATCTTTCCGATCCAGGGATCAAATCCACATCTCCATTGGCAGGCTGGTTCTTTATCACTAGCACCATCTGGGAAGCCCGAGAGATATGGACAGGGCACCATCAAAGTCTAATGTGTGTGACAGTGACTCTACCTCCTAGCAATGTTGTAATGCTTGAGTGAGATCATACATGCCTATAGAGCACCTGGAGCACTGTCTAGCTTAAGCAAAGTCTTAAAAGTGGGGGGAAGCATATTGCTCACAGAACTAAAAAGACGAGATCTTGAAGCTTCAGGAAAGGGTGGATCCAGGTCCTCAAGCGTGTTGGGCTAGGCGGGTGAGCAAGTGTGAGCGGCGTGTGTGGTGTGGTGAGCAGGGAGACTAGCCTATGGAAAGGGATCAGAGTTTGAGCCCTGCCGAATGGCAAAGACCATGTCATCTCTGCGGTCCGTTTCCAAGATAGCCT
>SJXQ01002553.1:485082-508994 GCA_006408695.1 Aepyceros melampus
CCAGAGTTTGCAGTCCGCCAGTTGTGTGATGGACGGTTTCATTTCTCCGCGGGCTGTTTTGGCATTGTGTAGACACAGCCTAAATTGGTGCCCGCACCGCCCACTAATCACGCTCCGAGAGAGGGAGCGTGGAGTTATTGAAATCCCCAAGCAGCACTTTGGCGCACACGCTCTCTAACGCTATCAAGAGATGAAGAGCCCTTTGAAATGAGCTTTCGAGAGTGAGTAATGACCTTCAGGACGTGGGCAAGGATTGTCTTTTGAAACTGGTGTATCTTGATGGATGATTGAAAAGCTGCTGTCTCTGGTATAGTTTTTGCGGTTTTATATTTGGGGATGTGTAATAAATAAATGTGTAATTGCCCTCAACATGATGCAAGACCAGGAGGTGAGGCTGGGACGGAAAAGGCCCGTCACGGCGTGAAGCTGTGTTAGGAGCCCCGCTGAGAGGCAAGCAGCTCTGTGTGGACAAAGGAGGTCTGTCTCAGGTTGACCAAGACAGAATCCAGTAGGATGAACACCGCATGCCGCCGGCTGGCTTGTAGGGAGGCAGGGAGACTGGAAAGAGGAGCGGTACTCTCGTGCTTCGCATCCTTATTGAAGTAGTTTCAGTGTCCCTATCGGTAACAGTAATGCCAGCCCAAATCCTCTACCTTGTGATTCTGCAGGTTCAATAGTACTTATCAAGCATTTGTGGTGTTTTTCTAACTAATGGAAAAGGCTACATTTTGCAGTGGCCTCTAATGCTTCTTAATTCTTTGAGATATTTTCGTTTTCCATTTGTGTGTGAAGATGAGTTTTTGTGCCCAGTGTATTAATCATATAAGTTTGGTTTTTATTCTTTTTGATCACAGTTTAGCTTTGTGTGTGTCTGTGTGTGCGTGACACACAGACACACACATATATATACACGCTCAGTTGCTCAATTGCGTCCAACTCTTCGTGACCCCATTGACTGTGGCTGGCCAGGCTCCTCTGTCCATGGGATTTTCCAGGCAAGAACACTGGAGTCGGTTGCCATTTCCTTCCCCAGGGTGTTTTCCCAACCCAGAGATGGAACCTGTATCTCCTGCGTTGGCAGGTGGATTCTTTACCACTGTGCCACCTGGGAAGCCCAGTGTATATATATATGTCTTCCATTGTAATTCCCATTACTGGCTTTCTACATGGACAAATATGTCTGCATCTTCCAAATTAACTTTGATCTCTGTTGGCAACACTGATGGGTGAGAGCCTTAGATATTATATACCGTGTCTAGAAATTGGGCTCAACTTCTTCTTGATCCCGTGTTTTGTTGGGTAGGTCAATGAATGTTTTTAATATTGTTCAATAAACTCTACTAGAATTTAGAAGATCTGTACCTTAGCGTTTTTGTCATTGTTATCTGTAATGAAGGTGTAGACACAGTAGGTCATTTGAACCTACCTTCTTCAACCAAAGTTAGAACCTTAAATGTTCACAAAGGTTTAATAATATTGTTGAATAAATGATCATGTATTAATTACCAAAATTTTAATTATATAATTTCTGCATATCATTGGAAAAGAGATGTTCTTTGATTGTTGGTTATCATCTCCACCGTCTTAATATTTTAATATGATTTGCCTGCAACTAGGGTTTCTGTTTTTTTCAAACCTGCTATGGTTTTCCAACATCCAGTTCAGTCATATCTGTGCACACGGCCTGCACAAAAGACCTAGTGGCTCAGCAAAGATTTTAGTTTTGTTACGCAGCTTGAATAGAGGCATTTGCACTAACCTGGTAAATACAAATGTCCCTTTTGGCAACCCCCTAAATTCCTGTAGCTTTTGCATTCTATGTCATAGCATTTAGCATTTAATTACCTACTAACTTCAGTTCTTCCCCATAAACCTCATGAGTCTTATTTTTCTTTGGAGTTTTGATTTCAAACTTCTACAACAGTGGTTCTCAACAGGGGGACTTTTGTTTCCCAAGAGACATTTGGCGTTGTCTGGGGCATTTTTTTATTGTCACAACTAAGCAAAAGGCCGGGGAGGGGTGGGCTGGTGGGGGCGGATAATGCTAGCATCTAGTAGGGAGAGTCCAGGGATATTAGCAAGCACCCTGCACAGGACAGCCCCACAGCAGAGAAGTATCCGACCTCAATGTCAACAGTGCTGAGGTTGAGAAATCTTGCATAGAAAGAATTTAGACATCTATATCTTAGCTTCCTGTCTTGGATTGGGTACAGACCTGACACCCAGTAGGTGTTCAGATTAACTTGATGAGAGTCTGAGTTTGCCTTTTAAATCCGAGCTGCAAGTGGGCTGAAGCGCACAGGTTTTCAATAGAAGGAAAAGAAGTCTTTGCATTCAGGATGTATGGATCATGGAGGTGGGGGAGGGGTGGAGTGTGATACAAAATAGGAAAAAATACAGATAAAGCAGAAGAAGCCACCTCCTGCTCTTTCCTGAGATTGCCATCAACATAAAAAGGCAAGGTTGTTAATCTTCAGGGGACAATCTTTGTATGGAGGGAGTCCCTTGGGGGCACTGAGAATTTTATTGCTTTTCATTGGGGGCAGCGGCAAACGGGGTAATTTAGGCTTGACAAACAAATCTTGACTCACTTTTTTCCGTGGCTCCAGAAGGAAAATAGAATTCTCACAGAGCCGGGGCCAACCCCTTCTTCCATAAATCACCAGCTGTAGGTGAAAATTTGGCTAATACTCAGGGCACTGCAAAGAAATAACCAGTGGCAGAGCTAACTGCAGCTCTCCTGCGTGCCAGCTTCTTCACAGATTTGTGTTTCTCCTTCTTGCTTTGATCTCATCCTTTTTTTTTCTTCCTCCTAAACTAAAACTTTTTCAGTCTCTCTTTCAGACTGTCTCTCAGGCGAGGCCTTTGGAGCAGGACCCCGACAATGTCCCGGTCAGCTCTTTCGGGTTTTTTTTAAGTTGATTTCCTGTTCTGGTGAGCCATACATCACTGCCGTCCCCCGTCTGTGCTCCCTGTCTGTGACAGAATGAGAGGTGTCATTTATCACCGGGGCTTGCGGAAGCTGTGGGAAGAGGGATTGAAATTTTTTCTGGAAGGCCTCTCTGTGTCTAGCGGCTGCCAGATCATTAAAAAGGGGGCTTTCCAAAGAACCTTGTGTGCGATGGGATTGCACTTACTGTCAAGGAGAGGCTGAGAGACAGAGGGAACATCAAAAGGGAGCAAGAGAAAGAGGGCGAGGAAAGGGGGAGATTGCTGCCAGGGGCGTTTCAGACTCTGGGGCTGTGCAGGCAGGTCCCGCCCGGGTCCGTTTTCGTGTGTGCATGCTAAGCGAGTCCTCCAGAGACTCCCCCAGCTCCTGGTGCCGTGAGGAAGCTGAAACAGGAAGCCCCTTTGACAGCACCTCTCTGCGTCACGGGTTATGTAGGGCGCGGAGACAGACTGTGTGCTGTGTGCGGTACGGCTTGCAGCAGAAGTGTTGGCGCGCCGAGGCAGGAAAAACCTATGTGAACAAAAGCAGAGGATCCCAGTAAACCTTCAGGCCAAAATGAGACCTACCGGGGGGTTCCTTCTCCGAAGGGACATTCACGGCCTCCTGTTGGCATAAGCACGCTCGGAAAATGCCCAAGAATATCTTCTTCCAGCTTCGCTCCTTTCGGCATGAAGTTTGCCAGCAAATGGATCTCCAGGGGCGGGAGGATAGACTCTCCTTATCTGGTTGTTTTTTTTTTTCCCAAGAGGAGTGTCCCCCTTCTACTCCCTGTGCTCCCCGAGTATTCAGAACAAGCCGCCTTTCACGTAGTCCTATCTCTGTGCCAGACGCGACGCTCTGCGTCGTGCACACTCGCTTTACTCTTCAGGGCAGTCCTCTGGGAAGGGTGCTTCTATTTTGGAGGTGGTGCTGTTGAAGCCCAGAGAATTTAAGGAACTTGCCCAAGGTTGCACGTTTCTGGGCAGAGCTGGGATTCTGAGCTAGGTGGTTTGGTTCCAGAGCCTATGTGCTCTTTGCCTCTGGTTGGGAGTGTGAAGGATGAACATGGTGAGGAAGCCTTGTGATTTTTGAAGCTTCTGGCTTGCAAATGTAATCATGTTAATTTAGGAAATTAACAACTTAATGATGACCCAAATCAAAGGTCAGTGATTTACAACCAGGGGGTCAAATCCAGCCCACAGTTTGCTTTGTACAGCCAGTGAACGAAGAATAATTTTTACATATTTTAAATAGTTGAAAAAATTTTACGGAAACTAGTTTCCTTGTTTGTTATGTAAGTACCTGCACCATCGCCTCAATTTTGCCTCTTGTGCTACAGACTCTGGCTTTCTACAAAAAAATTTGCTGACCTCTGACCTAGGGTAGAATCAACTACAGAAATTTTTTAAAAAGAAGAAAAATGTGAGGGGGGGGGCCAAAAAAAAACAAGGTGGGGGGGAGATAGGGAGGGAAGGAAGGAAAGAAGAAAAAAAAGGAGGAGGAAAAGAAAATTTGAAACAGAAAAGAGGAAAAAAGATCTCCATTAAAAGCGACTCGGAGAATGAGGCTGCTCATCTGTGGGGTCCTGCGGCCAGCAGAGGCCTAGGATCGGACTTATGCACACTCGTGCGGAAGGCTAGCCTTTCATAAGCTTTCCTTGACTGATTTTCCACAAAGCCTGCTGCTGGGAGAGACAAATTAGCTATTAGGTAATCTAGTTAATTGACAAGTGACTTAACTAATTACCCTAACATGCTTATTAAATGTTACCTTTCCCATTCTCAACACATTGTTAGCGCATTAATTTATTTAAGGCCTTATCATATCACTCCCTTTTGACAGCACGTTCCTATTAAAGCAGAGGAAGCATGGGGTGTGCTTTTTCTATCATTATTTCTCTCCTCTGTGGTTGGAGTCGAAAGAGAGAATTAGGAGCTCGTGTGTGAGGAGCCCACCCCCATCAGCGACCATGTCCAATTATACTGGCACAGGGTCACTCAGATGGATCAGGAATGGACTGAATAAAGAGATAATGTGTGTTACCAAGCCTCACGGAAGCTGAGGGGAACCTAATTTGACTTTTGACTGTAGCCTTTCATAGCTGGGAGGGCTGGCATCTTTATTTACACCCATTCACAAACCCCCTTGTCCTTGAAGCAGATGCATTTTGAAATTCATAACTTCTCAGATCTTAGAAAGAGAATGTAGTACATTCACCAGATACCGGGTAACACTCTCAGTAAGGCTGAGAAAGCCATCTTAAGCTTATACAGATCATTCCATGCTAAAACATTCATATTACTGGGTGAGACATTTCTTTTTTAAGTTTCAAAATGACAGATCAGTTCGGGTCTGATTTTCTGCCAAATGAATTATGTAAAAGAAAATTTGGCTTTAGAGCTCTGAGAAGCTTGGAATTGTAGGTAAGGTATTGTGGACCACTGTGAAGACGTCTGTGATCACATGGCGTGTCTAATAACTGCTGCCTTCTAGTTATGTTATAGCTTTGATATTGGTCATAGGTGATATTATGGAAACAGTTGGTGATTTTCCTCAGAATAATGTGAAATGAAGCAGAAGGTACAGACATAGAAGGCGGGACGGATACCTGATCTAACATAACGCAAATAGACTCCTTTTGAAATTGATATTTTCATAAAATAAGGCTTAATATCAGAAGATTGGAACAAATACAAACCTGATTTTCTGTTTAAATGGAGTTAGAGGACAGGGTGGCTATAAAAGATGGGAAGCGTCGTCTGGCCCAAGGTTTCCAAACTCCAGTTTCTGAGACGTGAAGGACTGTGTTCCAAGAGCCCAGGAGGCTGTTTCTTGCATAAAGCACACATGAGATCAGGATGCAGCCCCCGCTCATGAGTGCGCATGATTTGATTGGCAATGCCTTCTTCTTCTTTCTTGACAGTAATAAAGTATTAAAAGCATCTTAAATCAATTCACTATAGCAGCAAGGTGAGACAGATGACTCACAGTAACCTGGGAGCTCATACTCGAGCTCATGG
The DNA here is from genome assembly GCA_006408695.1 of Aepyceros melampus. Taxonomy (NCBI): domain Eukaryota; kingdom Metazoa; phylum Chordata; class Mammalia; order Artiodactyla; family Bovidae; genus Aepyceros; species Aepyceros melampus. The sequence goes on from SJXQ01002553.1 coordinate 491,032, forward strand.
GAGCTCATGGGAGCTAACCCTAACCCCAATCCTAAACCTTGACCTTAACCCTCAACCCTGACCCTAAACCCTGGCCTTAACCCTCAACCTTCACCCTAAACCCTGACCTGAACCCTCAACCCTCACCCTAAACCCTGGCCTTAACCCTCAACCCTCACCCTAAACCCTGGCCTTAACCCTCAACCCTCACCCTAAACCCTGACCTTAACCCTCAACCCTCACCCTAAACCCTGACCTTAACCCTCAACCCTCACCCTAAACCCTGACCTTAACCCCTCAACCCTCACCCTAAACCCTGGCCTTAACCCTCAACCCTGACCCAACCCCAAACCCTAACAGGATGGCTGGTGCTCTGCAAACCCCAGATGGCCAATCTTCTCTCTTTTGAGAGAAAAGCTAGAGATACAGATGAACAATCTAGTAATATTTAAATGTTGGCATCACCCATTCGATGGGCATGAACTTGGGCAAACTCCGGAAGATGGTGAGGGACAGGGCAGCCTGGTGTGCTGCCGTCCACGGGGTCGAGAAGAGTCAGACACGACTTGGTGACTGAACACAATTAAGTCACCATTTAATGCAGCCCAAACCAGGCAGGTCTGCAGGGTGGGCCAGGCCAATGGCCACCAACGCCCGGAAGGGTTTCAGGAGTTGGCGGCTCAAGATCACGCAGTTGATGTGTGAAGTCGTTGATGTCTACATCCAGAATATCTCCTCCTATGGTTTCGCTTTTAATCTGATTCTCTCAAGTGGTATTGGGAGAGGGGTGGGTTGAAATGATTTTTAAATGCACAAGTCCTGAAACTCGGGAAGCTCACAGAATAGAGGGAGGTTATTCAAGGAAGCAGACGCTTACGACATAATGTAATCGTACAGATCGGTGTTTACGGTTCGCTGGGATGCTCCTGGGGCCATGAGGACCTGCAGAAGAATGGCCTCACTCAGCCCTGGGCAGCGAGGAAAGGCTGCTCAGAGAAGGTGTCCAGGGCTGAGAGAGGCGCAGGTGGAGGGGCATGGGGGAGTGGAGGGCAGGGTGCCCAGGTAACGAGAGCAGCGTGTGCGAGAGGGTCTAGGATGGATCCTTTCAATAGCATTTTCCTCAGAACACTTTGCTTAAAAAAATGAGAGTCCTCATAACATGGTCAGGACACCTTGTGCAGCCTGATAACACCCCTCAGAACTCAGCTGACTTGGGAGGAACTCGACAAGAGAGGGAAGAACAGCTGCTCTGGACACGCCCCATAACGAGGTGGCAAGGCGAGCACTGGGTGTCTCCAGTCTGGGGCTTTTCAGAGCTCGGAGAGTATGACCAGCTCTGCAGCAGAGCTGAAGCAGGCAGTGGCCTACATACAGCACCAGGCGAGGGGCCCCTGTCCCCAGGAATCTCCCCCGACAGCTGCAGTGACTCTCTCCTGCCTGGACTCTGTCCTCGAGGACCGCATCCAACTGTGTATTGGGCTGTTGGGGTTTTTAGAAGCCAAAGTGACTCTCGGTCACTCAAACAAAAAGGAAATCCCCTGGAGGGTTTACTATTAATAGTAACTCTTAACAGAATAGATGGAAAAACTGGACAACCAAGCTTGAAGACAGGCCAGCCCCAAGACACGCTGAGCCTGGAGAGCAGAAGTTGTAGAACAGTCATTTAGGCACCGTAACTGGACTGAATGTCCAAAGATGTCTTTGTTTTCTTGTCTTCTCTGCACAAAGAGCAGATGCTATGGAGTATCCAATGTGTTCAACTGGGTCACTTAGCTTCTTGTTGCTCTTCACTCACTAAGTCATGTCCGACTCTTTGTGACCCCATGGACTGTAACCCACCAGACTCCCCTGTCCTTCACTGTCTCCCGGAGTTTGTGCAAACTCAGGTCCATTGAGTCGGTGATGCTTTCTAATCATCTCATCCTCTGCCACCCCTCTCTCCTTTCTCTCCATCAATCCTGAACATTCATTGGTAGGACTGTTCCTTAAGCTGAAGCTTCAATACTTTGGTCACCTGATGAGAAGAACCAACTCATTGGAAAAGATGCTGATGCTGGGAAAGACTGAGGGCAGGAGGAGAAAGGGATTGCTTAGTTACTGCTGAGCTGTGCTGGCTTAGTTGCTCAGTCATGTCTGACTCTTTGTGACCCCAAGGACTGTAACCCACCAGGCTCCTCTGTCCATGAGATTCTCCAGGCAAGGATACTGGAGTGGGTTGTCATGCCCTCCTCTTAGCTATTGCTACATAAAAAAAAAAAAAAAAAAAACAGAATTTACAAACAGTTATTTAGTTCATGATCCTACAGGTGAGCAATTTAAGCTGAGAGCTGGTGGCTCCTGCCAGTCTTCCAGAGGAGTGACACTTCCCCACGTGGCCTTACATCCTACACTGAGCCCAGGCCCAGGGCAGCGCCAGGGTTCTGAGAGCACAACCTCTGGAAGCCCTATTGGTCGGAACTGCACTGTGGTTGCTTCCGTTGCACGAGACAGAGTGAGCCCGCCTCAAGCAATGGAGACGTTAATGTTGTATCTGGGTGGAGGGAGGTTCCGGGCCTCACGTGGCAGGGGGTGTCTGTATAGATGGGCCACTTACCATGAATGAAACCACCCCAGTTAGGGTTCCAGGCCCCACCTAAGCCCGGGTAGGAAACGTGAGTAAGAGGCTTATCAGACTATATCTAACGGGGATTAAATAATTCCCTAGGCTTCCCTGGTGGCTTCAGTTCAGTTCAGTTCAGTCGCTCAGTCGTGTCCGACTCTGTGACCCCATGCATCGCAGCACGCCAGGCCTCCCTGTCCATCCTCCCTGGTGGCTTAGTGATGAAGAATCCACCTGCAATGCAGGAGACGCGGGTTTGATCCCTGGGTCAGGAAGGTCCCCTTCGAGGAGGGCATCATAACCCACTCCAGTATTCTTAGCTGGGAAATCCCAGGGGCAGAGGAGTCTGGAGGGCTACAGTCCATGAGGTCGCTGTCAGACATGGCTGAGCGACTGATGCAGGCAACCAATGCATGTTTGGTCAGATCTCCAAGCGTTTGAAGGCCCCTGAATTTTTCTGAGGATCCTGAAAAGAGGGAAACTCCACACCCCACAGCCCAAAGTCCTAGTGTGTGAAACAGCAAAGAGCTGAACACGACTGAAGCGACTGGACACACACGCGTGCAAAAATAGTTCCCCAAAGGGAATGTCAGTTTTGTCTGGAAATGAGAATGACTTAAGCAACCAAAAACAGCAAATGTTTTTAAGGCACTGTTCTCATGTATGATTTGGTGCAAGTAAATGTCTTTTCCCTTGAACAGTTTCTGTTTGAGTAGTAAAGTAGAGCTAGCAATGATAAATATAGGTCTTCTCTCCTGGAGGGTCAGGAACCGCCACCTTCCACGTGCAGCCACGGTGGATGCTATCACGTGCCTGGGGCAGAGATCCAAGCAGTGTGGTCCACCACCTCTTGATGCGGATATCAGCTCTAAAATCTATGGTGAAGTTAATCAATACTCACCTTCTCTGAACTACTCCAGCTCTCACTAACCACTGCTTTCTTTGAAACTGAATATACTGAAATCTGGAGGACATTATGATTTCCTGGTCCCATCACTTGCTTCATGTATGAAATTGCTTGCCATCGCTAAACCTCTGTTTTCTCATCTGCAAACCAGGTATAAGAATATGTGTGTGTGCATGCATGCTCAGTTGCTTCAGTTGTGTCAGATTCTTTGCAAACTCATGGACGGTAGCCCGCCAAGCTCCTCTGTCCATGGCGATTCTCCAGGCAGTAATGCTGGCGTGAGTTGCCACACCCTCCTCCGGGGGATCTTCCTGACCCAAGGATGGAGCGCTCATCTCCTACATTGCAGGTGGATTCTTTACTGCTGAGCCCCCAGGGAAGCCCGTGAAATAATTTAACATCTCGAATCCTCCATTTCCTCATCTGCACACTGGGTATAGAAATGTAACATCTCACAGTGTTACTGTGAATAGTAAATGAGACAAAATATATCAAGCCCACAGCATAGAACTTGGTGAATAATGCGTTCAGCACTTTCGCTTGGATTATCATCAGGGTCATTACTGACATTCATGTAGCTCCTCCACGACCCCCACCTCTTTATGCGGTATAACCCTTACTTTCTACATAAAATGTGCCTGCTACCGAAATGCAAGTTATGGGAAAAAGATTAATATGTGTTAGATTTTTGTTTCTCTAAGACAGGTGTTCGAACCTGTATTGATTTTTTAGTTTTTCAGTGAGTTAAATAAAGGTTAATGTCTTTTTCTGGCACATATTTACTGAGTGCTTACAGGAGAAGTACTTGGTGAGCCCACCGGTGGTTCCGATGCGAACCAGGCCCTCACTGTCTTGCTCCAAATGGTCCATTTGGGTAATTAATGGTGGGCAGTATTATTGTAGCATTATGAGGCAGGAGACGCCTGACATACTCCACCGGGTAATGAGAGGGCTATCGGGGTGGGAGTGGTTTTTACCAAACAACGAGAGAGGCTGCTGTGACCGGAAACTCTTGACAGAAAGGAGCCTTTGCTGAAGGGGCGTGAGGAGAGGGCTACTTCTGGAGCCTGGTGAGGGTGTGGCTGCACGTACCGGACCGCCTCCCAGGAGCTGCCACCTAAGGTAGAGGGACCCAGAATTCATGGCCACCTGGCCCCCAAAGTCGGGGAAACATAGACTCCCACCTCCATCTCCCCTCCCAGCCCATCATCTCCTTTGGATGAACCCAAACGGGGAAGCCGGAAGGCACGGAAGGTAGAGGGTGCAGAATCCCCTTGACCTGATCTCGGGTCAGCCTCCCAAGCACCAGAGGAGCACAGAGAATAGAAGTGCAGGACGAGCAGAGGGTACCTAGGACAGATGACTGAAGATTGGGGGGAAACCGAAGCTGCACTGTCTTCCCGCTGCGAGGAGCGCTCATTCTGAAAATGACTCCACTTACTCAGGCCCTGGGCCCAGGAAAAACTGCAAAGGGTGTGAAAGCCCCAGTTATCTGGGGGAATTTTGCACATTTCACTCCCCGAAATGGGTCAGTAGGATCTAAATGAGAGTCCAGTTAGACGCTGCATTAGCCTGGGAAGACAGTGGCGACATGACCCGTTGGTTAACGGGAAAGCCGCCAGGCGCAGATTGTCGGGGTCACACGCTGTAGCCCCCAAGGCAGCACTGAGTCCAGACGTGTCTCCAGTGTTTCTCAGGACTTTCAGCTGCAACTAAGTTTCAGTCAAACATTGGAAGGCTTACTACATTCGGCTCTAAATGTCTGGCTTCTCTTCGAGTCAGGAAATCTGGCCCCAGGAACCCCATTTTCTCACGGACACAGTGGCCACAGATGAGGGTGTGAGAACTCTGCCCATACTGTCTTCATCAGCCCTATTGTCTCCTGTGTCGTTTTTATTGTCCTTGATTGATTAGGTGCTCGCTACCTGGTTTGGCTGTTCGGGGTCTGGCTGTGGTGAGCAGAAGCCACTCCGTAGTTGCGGACACAGGCCTCTCCCTGCGGGGCTTCTCCTGTTTCAGGGCGCATGGTCTGGGGTGCAGGCTCGGTAGGGGTAGTCCGCACGTGTTTAGCTGCCCCACAGCGTGTGGCCTCTTCCTGGACCAGGGATCGAACCTGGGTCCTCTGCACTGGCAGGTGGCTTCTTAACCACCAGGGAATCTATCCACAGCTACACCGAGCCAACAAAAGCTAGTTCAAGAGGCCATGCACTCTAAGCAAAACAGAACAAAACGTAAGTGTCTGTGGAAGGAAAGAATCGTCCTGTACCTTCGAATGCCAGATGATGGTGTCCACACAGGAATATTACCACCCCAATCCCGCCCACTCGCATGTGACTGAAAGACTGTACGGGTGGGGAAAAGATAGGAAAGAACGGTACTAAAGGAACCAAGGAGAAGAGAATTTCAGCAAGTGCCTGATGGGGACATGACGCTGAGCGCTAGGCGCACTCAGATAGCTAAGATGTGGCTCCTAAGGCATCGAATCTACTTAAAGTCCAACAGGAGGAGAAAGACGTGCAAAGCAAATACCACCTTAGAAACAGGCTCGGACCTAGTTGGGAACAGAGGCGATAAGGAGCCAAAAAAAAAAAGCCTCATAGGGAGCTGATGCTTGGTTTGAGTATTGAAAGATGTTAGGTTTGCTTCAGACAAACAGGATTGAGGGGGAATGTGGACAGCGTTTCACACAGAGAGGACAGGACAACCAAAGACACTAAGACATTGAACAACGTGATTTGTGCTTGAAACTGAAGAGTTCTGCTGAGCGGAATGTGAAACGCAAAGTACATGGTGCAGGGAGGAAGCCAGGAAATAGTGCTGTAGGAGTCTAGCGCTCCCCAGTACTCCCTAACGAAGCATTTTGTCCTTATCTTCTGGGCAGTGGATATCCAGTCAATGCCCCCTGAACGTTGTTAAGCATGGGGAGGGGGTGACAGGAGATGAGAGAAACCTTAGAAACAGGCTCGGACCTAGTTGGGAACAGAGGCGATAAGGAGCCAAAAAAAAAAAGCCTCATAGGGAGCTGATGCTTGGTTTGAGTATTGAAAGATGTTAGGTTTGCTTCAGACAAACAGGATTGAGGGGGAATGTGGACAGCGTTTCACACAGAGAGGACAGGACAACCAAAGACACTAAGACATTGAACAACGTGATTTGTGCTTGAAACTGAAGAGTTCTGCTGAGCGGAATGTGAAACGCAAAGTACATGGTGCAGGGAGGAAGCCAGGAAATAGTGCTGTAGGAGTCTAGCGCTCCCCAGTACTCCCTAACGAAGCATTTTGTCCTTATCTTCTGGGCAGTGGATATCCAGTCAATGCCCCCTGAACGTTGTTAAGCATGGGGAGGGGGTGACAGGAGATGAGAGAAGGGGAGGGCACATTACTTCATTAAATTTGTCTTGCTGAAAGATTCATTCTAAAGCCATGAAAGGTGGCTTTAATGTGTGCTAGACTTGATTCCAGAAAGTCAGAAGAACCTTGGAATAGTCCAGTTGAGAAATTATGAGAGCTGAACTAGGGCAGCAGTCATAGGGGCTGGAAGATTGGAGACGGTAAGAGCGTGACGTGGTGAGGGGCGGAAGAGGCTGAGCTGGCCTTCGCTTCTAGGCTGAGCGGCTGAACGGACGGTGGGACTAGTGACCACAAGAGCAGACAGGATGAGCAGCAGTCGGCTGTGGGGCAGGGCGGGAGGAGAGGAGCTGATGCTCGCAGTTGACAGAGTCCCTTGTTTGTCTCGCTGGCTGCTTCTTGCAGGCACCTGGGGGTCCAGTCCTCACCTTAGCGCCCTGTCCCTTTGCATCTGAGCCACGCTCTCCAGGAGCAAACACTTGTATGTGTCACCTCACTTAAACCTCATCAATAACCTTTAGAAACAGCAGAGCCAAACTGATCACCCCTTGAATGGATAAAGGTCAGTGATTTCCCCAGGGTTACCCAACATTCAAATGTCAAAGCTGAAACCTAGGTCTTGGGCTTCCCTGGTGGCTTAAGAATCCACCTGCCGATGCGGGAGACATGGGTTCGATCCCTGATCTGGGAAGATCCCACAGGCCGCAGGCAACTAAGCCCTGAGCTGCTGTGCACCACAGCTATCGAACCAGTGCTCTGGAGCCTGAGAGCCTCAACCACCGAGGCCCACGCTCCAGAGAGCCCATGCTCCGCACCAGGAGAACCAGCGCAATGAGGAGCCGGCACACCGTGAGAGCGCGGCCCCACCCACCTGAACCAGAGCAAAGCCTGCGCAGCAGCAGAGACCCAGCCCAGCGAAAGTAAATAAATGAACAAAATTATAAAAGAAGAAAACCCAGGTCTTGTGAAGCACAAAACTCCATGATTCAGGGAGAGAGTCCTAGCTCGTGCAGCCCAGAAGGAAGATAATTGCTGAAGCAGCCCCACATTTCTGGATGAAATTCACACAATGATGAATTAATACTTATTTCTTGAATTTTTTTTTTTTTTGGTCTATTCCATTTCCCCAGTAGCTTGTATTCCAAAGGCAATCGAAGATCTTGGGATAACATTTCCATAGGCAGGGGAAAATCAGAGCTGATGCAGTGATCTGAATGTCTTCCCTCCTTCCAGAGACAAATGCTGTCTTCTGTGGCATGTCTTCCTGAGAGAACTTGAACGTTTCCAAAACTTTATGAAGCAGAGAACGTAAGACCTGTCCATTGTCTGACACCATCCGATTCCCTGGAACTCCCGGCATCACAAGCAAGCTTCACTTCTGCGTGTGTCTAGGCTGTGCAGGGCACTCTTGTAGCACGCGCCCTTTTAAACCCCTCCCCAAATCTGCCTGCATTCAATTCTCAGTACAGCTATAATCCTACCCGCTCTGAGCAAAGAAGCTAATTGCTCAATTTACGCTCAAGATCCAGTGGTTCTAGGAGCAAATATTTTTTCAGAGCTTAGCTCCTTGTGGGTGTAAAACATTCTGATTGTCATTAAGAATTCTGCCTTTTATCGGTGCCGCTGGTGAAAGATTTGAAAGAATCCTTCTTTTGCAGTTTTCTGGAACTCTCTACAGGTGCACTTCACTAAGGCTCTGTTGAACAAGCCGGCTCCACCCTCTCTCTCCCAACATTAAGCTGGTAATTTTTAAAGACATTATCCTTATCATGAAAATTTCATCTGTGCTATAGGAAGCACCAGTTAGAGGTTGATTGGTTTCTATCAGCTTAAACTAGAATTATATGTAATAATACATGTCAACATATTTATTCTATCTTTGATAATGAGTCTGATTTGCTTCTGCTTTTAGAGGGAGAGAGAAAGAGATGAATGGATGGTTCCCAGGTGTTTTGCTTTCATTTAAATGTTCCGCACACGTGTATCAAACTTTTAGTACATGCCTACTAGACTTCTGGGTTGTAGCTGTGAAGAATAAGAAGATTCTTGCCCCATGGAATTCTATTCTAGTAGGAAAGACAGCGATGGAGGCGTCAGGCCATAAACAAGTGAATCCCAGGTAGCTGACACTGTGATGAGGAGAGAAGCTGAGAGGTCGACTGAGGTTTACAGATCACAGCCGCGTTGGATGGGGCGGACAGGGCAGCTCACCGCCGAGGAGACGATGCCAGGACAGCCTCTGAATGGAGCTGGGGAGTGAGGTGTGAGGGTGTTTGGGGGCTGAGTGAGGTCTCGGGCAGAGGAAGCCGCGGGAGTCCAGGCTGAGGCCGCTGAGGGCTTTGGGCATCTCAAGCAGAGGCCGGGGCGGCTGAGCGGAGCCGGGATGGGGGGCGTGGGCAAGGCCCCGGCAGTTGCATGTCGTTCTCAGGCGATGGATGCTGCTTGGAGGTCTGCGGCAGGAGAGGACCAGTCTCTGAGCTGTGTGTGGGAAGACGCTAAGTGCCGTTGCTCAGACCATGGGAAGGGGAGGCTGGGGCCTGCAGACGGGCCATAGACGCGTCTGTCCGAGGAAGATGCCGGAGGCTTGGATGTCTATGGCAACGGCGGAGGTTGTGGGGATCGGCTGGACTGTGGGTGAATTTTTGAAGTTCAGGCCCACCCATGCAAGAACACAATGCTAAGGAGGACGTTGATAGCATCATGTCTTTTAAACAAGCTGTTCTAGATTCCCCAGAAAGTATTTGCTGTTTCATTTTATCAACATCTGTTTCCCAGGAGCCTTCTCTGTGAGATGGGGAATCTGCAGGGATGCCAGGCCCTTGCCCTCCTGGAGCCTCTGCCCCCGAAGGGGAGATCTGCCCGTGTCGGGCCGCCTCCACGGCACTCCCGGGCTCTGGCAGTGGGCAGCCACGCGCTCGCTCACACTGGCTCCTCCAGCCCACCCTCCACACAAGAACCCGAGCTCTCTGTTTTCTCCTGAAGACGTTCTTTATGCTGACTCACTCTTTTTTCCCTTCATTGCATTTACTCTGGGGGGAGAAAAAACCTACATATCACAGCCGTTGCTGTCGTTCAGTCCCTGAGGGTGTCCGACTCTGTGAGCCCACGGACTGCAGCACGCCAGGCTTCCCTGTCCTTCGCGTCTCCTGGAGTTTGCTCAAGCTCGTGTCCATTGGACTGGTGATGCCTGCAACCATCTCATCCTCTGCTGCCTTCTAGCCCAGAGAAAGGAAGTCAACATGACCGGCTTTAGGTAGAACATACGCATAAAAAGGACGCATGTAAAGCAAACCGAGCTGATTCAGTTCTCGCTTGCTTAGAAGGAGGTCTTTCATCCTCACGGGGTTTCCCAGGTGGCTCGGTGGTAAAGAATATGCCTGCCCATGCAAGAGACGCAAGAGACGCAGGTTCCATCTCTGGGTCCAGAAGTTTCCCTGGAGTAGCAAAGGGCAACCCACTCCGGGATTCCTGCCTGAAAAACCCCATGGACAGAGGAGCCTGGCAGGCTAAGGTCCGTGGGGTTGCACAGAGTCGGACGTGTCTGCCCAGCTGAGCACGTGTGCAGTGTTATCTCAGTAACCGTGGTTTCTTGTGGTCTGTGTTCCCATTTGATGACCAGTACACCGAGGTCCGGGGAGGTCAGTTGAAGGGCCAAGTCCTTGTACCAGGAGACTCTCCAGGATGAAATGTCAGGCTAATCCCTTATTCTGCCTTTTTCTCCCCCATCCTACATAACAAGGGTCAGCAAAGCACAGCCTGTGGGCCGAGTCCAGTCCAGCACCTCTTTTTTGTAAATAAAGTTTTATTGGCACACGGTCGTGCTCATTTGTTTTCACCTCGTCTCTGGCAGCTTTTCTGTCACAAAGGAAGAATTGAATAGTTGCTATAGCAACCATAAGGCCCTTGAAGCCTTGAATATTTATTCTCTGGCCCTTTAAAGAGAAAGTGTGCTGACCTTTGTTCTACATAGAAAAATATAAAGTAAATCAAAGTGAATCAGTTATAGTTCACGGAGCCCCATAACATCTACCTTTCCCATGACAGCGACAAAATGTCAGTTAAGAAGAAATAAGTGCTTTTTGAATGAATGATTTTAAGAATCAGAATTAAAAAAACACAGGCTCAAGTGGCTAACATCAAGAAATTGCTTCTTTTTGTTCAAATACGAATTGCTATTATGGATTTTTTCTTTCAGTCGGTGCTAAAAGTAAATTCATTGGTTGATTTTTTTTCACTCATTTAACAAATATTTATTGAATACACCATACTAATCCAGTAACTGTGATAACGACAGCAAGTTTCATGCTGAGCAAAATCTGACACATTTCCTGCCAGAACAGAGCTCACACACCAGTGACAGAGGCAGCTGTCAGTTAATAATTGTAAGACTAAGCCTACGAACAGGGCTGTGAAACAGAGGCTGTAACGTACATAAGAGCACTTTTGAGGGGAAGAGTGCTCGTCAGGGAAGTTGGAGAATGTTCTTCTGGGGACATGAAGTGTGAGGCAAGGACTGAAGGTAAGGGGGTAAGAATAGAAAGAAGATGACCGTCTTCCCAGACGGAGGGGCCGGCATGCCCCACAGCCCAGGGATAGGAGGGCGCGTGGAGGGCACCAGCAAATCCAAAGTCTGAACATAAAGCAGAGGAGCGTGTGGGAGAGGGCCTTGGGAGGCCAGCTGCTCCTGATGGCACTGGGCTCAGACACCCGCGTTAAAGAGGCCCTCTCTCCCCCAAGGAAGTGGGCAACGCTGACAGGGTTTAAAGGGGACTGCCTTTTTAGGAGATGGTCTTTCATCTTCATGAGTTTGGGAGTTAGTATCAAATCCCTGATGGCCGCGCAGGGTCTAATCATTGCTTATGCAAAGTATCCCTGCTCCGTATTCGACAATCATCTCTGGTTTCAGAGTCAGGTATTCACAGTAACGCCATGCTGGAGCCGCATGAAACATGCTCAAGGACAGAGTTAAGAGCCCCTATCTAAAGAACCATTTCACAAATGACATCTCTGGAAATGCTTTTATCACACTCGCCATAGACTCATCTTCTTTAAATTCATCTCTTTATCTATTTATTCCCTACCCTGAGTCTCTTTCTTTGTAAGGTGCTAACAAGCCAGGTGAGAATTTCACTAATCTAAAATCAGATCAGCAGCAGGGTCTAAGAATAAAGCCATGAAAACATTAACAAATACAGAGGGGTGAGTGGTGGAAGAGGGGAAGGAAAGAACAATGCATTCTTTCAAGAAAATTGCTATTTGAATCCTTCATACTCCTCTGATTGTAGGTTGGTTTCTTTGCTTATTTTGGGGGGGGGGGTGGGGAGGTCATGAAAGTCTTTGTGATGAGGTGGTATTTGACTCAAGAGCTCAATATTGAGAAAGAACCAACCAGACAAATGTCTGAGCAAAGAATCTTTGAGGAAGAAAGATTGTAAGTGCAAAGGTCCTGGGGTAAAAGAAGCGAAGTGAACCACATGGGTGGAGAGAAGACCAGTGGGCTGGACTAGGTGAATTTAGGGTAGAACAACAAAGACAGCTCACACAGGGCTTTGTCCTCACTGTGGGGAGTTTTGATTTAATTCTCTACAGTAGGAAACAATTATGGAATTTCAAGAGGATGAGTGATGCTATTTGAGTTATGGTAGTGAAAGAGCACATTTTAATAAGCAGTTATTCTGTTTCAGGCACTGTATGTCCACTTTGGGTCCTCTCCTTTCATCTTCCCCACAGCTCAGTGAATAGGGACGATTACAGTCGCTTCTCAGATGAGTAGGCTGAAGCTGAGGGGGAACGTGTGGCTTGTCCATCTTTTCTGCTGCCACTAAATACACAGCAGAGTCAGACCTGAACCCGTGTCGTCTGCCTCTGGCTCCTGGCTCTAAACAGTCAATAATAATCTCTGTTGCTATTATTAATTGTGCTTATTTTTAAATGCTTTCAAGACTGTTTTGCCAATTGCAGTATTCTTTTCTGCTCAGTTTTTATAAAGAAAAGAGATATGCTTCAAAGTCGTCTCTGAAGGAAAAAATAATAAACGTGTAGCTTTCCCTAAAGAACTGCAGGGACACCCAGCTCAGAGAAATCTGGCTGGGAGGAGGAGGACCGGCTGCAGCCGTATTTTGGGTTCAGCCATCCCACTTGTGAGAAGCCGAATGTTATTTGGACGAGCGATCAAAGATGGGCTTATTCCGCCCTGTGTTGAGGCACGGCCCATTCGTGTCCTCTTTTTATCTTTCCTGGTAAGTCGGCTTCAGTTCCTCTGATGGTAAAAAGATGAGATCAGCCACTGGGGGGTCGGTCAAGAGAATCAGGTTTCAGTCATCAAAAAGTTACGTCAAGCGCTAAGCATGAGTTCCCCTCTGCTGCCGGTGTCAGCCTGGGACTTGGCTGCAGCACCATCAGTCCTGCCCCTCGCCCTTGCAGACATTAAAATACAGGGGCCCTGGGAGTTTGGCAGGAGGGTGCCTGGTGGGGAGGCGCCAGGCTCCAGGAAGGAGGGGCTAGGGAGGAGGAGATTTGCACTCTAAGGATCTTACCCAGCACATTCTATCAACTGCAGGGACATCAACAGATCGCTTCTTTAAAAAACAAAAATAAAGGAAGGACTTCCCCACTGGTCCAGCGGTTAAGAATCCACCTTCCAATGGAGCGGGAACAGGTTCAGGGATTCCTGATCAGGGAACTAAGATCCCATAAGCCAAGGGGCAACATAGCCTGGGTGCCGCAGCTCCTGAGCTCGCTCACACCGCAACAAGACCCGCTGCAGCAAGTGAATACAGAAATGTTTTTAAAGAGGAATTTGGGGAAGTTGATTTCAGAGTTGAAAGTGGGTTTAAAATGACCTTCATCAGCTGTGAATACAGCACTTGTGTATTCTTACCAGGGTTCCTCTTTTAATTATATAACATTTATTTATTGTTTCCATTATGATCATTGTAAAAACTGTTCATGATTGGAAGGTAGTGAAAGAACATGGGGGGGGCAGGGAATTAGTCCATAGTCCTACCGTTAGAGAAAGCTAAAGGGAAGACCATTTTCTCCTCTGTGTGTCTGCTTCTGTCATTTCTTGAAGCCAACATTTTTCTTGTTTCAAATGGTAGGGCTGTATTGTATGGCTGGTTTTTGTGACAAGCAGCCTCCAAGATGGTCCCAGTAATCCCCGCCTGCTGGGACTGAACCCTTGTGTGATCACCTCCTCTTGAAGAGGGATGTACTTACTGACTCAACTTTGATAAACAGAACCCAGCAAGCGTGTTGGGACGGCACCCAGTCCTTTATAATCAAGATTAGCTTATGAAAAGTCTGTGCCCCCGTCTTAGTTTCTTGCACACACACTTTCACCCCTTGGGAACTACACTGAGTTGTCACGTTGCTGTTAGTCCCACACAGAAGCCCGCGTGGTGTGGTCAGGAACCGAGGGAGACACCCCAGTGGCTTGCTCACTATCACCTGCTGAAACTCACAGGAGCCAGTTTCGAGGCTGAGTCTCAGCCCCGGTTTTGAGAGGCATGCAGCCCTAGGCAACAGCTTGACTGCGAACTTGAGAGGTGCCCTGAGCTAGAGTCGCTTACTGAAGCCGCTTCCAGATTCCCGAACCACAGAAACCGTGAGATAATAAGTGTTCGTTGTTGTTAGGTACTGAACTAATGGGCAATTTGTTTCCTAGGAATAGATAACTGTTACAATTTTGTATTCTGATTATTTTCCCATTTAATTCTGTCTTCCATATCCTACCAAGTTGTAACATTTTATTTGTAAGAATCGTGTTTATGCAACAATATCAAGTATATGTACCAATGTTTATTCAATCATTCCCTTGTTAAAAGGCATTTACTTTTTTCCAGTTTTTCTGCTGTTATAAACACCGCTGTGGTGAACATCTTTTTATGTAGAAACTTCTGTGTGTTTAGCTATTATATTAAAATAGGTTGGGGTTAGTAAAGATTAGGAATCAGCTTGGATTACTTGATTGAAAGGTGAGAATAGTTGTATTTCTCTAGATTCTTACTACACAATTGCTTCTCAGTAGGGATAAATTTTTAAAAATTAATTTTTTTAATTAAAAAAGTCTGCCACAAAAAAGTATGAAAACTCCTATATCATCTCACCTTTGTCTTTTATTTGATGATTGGTAGTATGGCAACTGCAGCCTTGAAATTAGAAGACCACTGCATCCTGGCAGGAAAGCTATGGCGAAGTAGACACTGCATTAAAAAGCAAAGGCAGCTCTTTGTTGACAAAAGTCCATGTAGTCGAGGCCATGGTCTTCCCAGTCATCCTTTCAGTTGTGAGAGCGGGACCATAAAGAAGGCAGAGCGCTGAAGAGTCAATGCTTTCCAACTGTGGTGCTGGAGAGGACTCCTGAGAGTCCCTTGGACAGCAAGGAGATCGAACCAGTCAATCTTAAAGGAGATAAACCCTGAATTCTCATCGGAAGGACTCATGCTAAAGCTGAAGCTCCAGTACTTTGATAACCTGATGAGAACAGGCAACTCACTGGAAAAAAAACCCTGATGCTGGGAAAGATTGAAGGCAGAAGGAGAAGAGGGCAACAGAGGATGAGATGGCTGGATGGCATCACCGATGACCTTGACCTGAACTTGGGCAAACTCCGGGATGTGGTGAGGGACAGGGAGGCCCGGCGTGCTACAGTCCATGGGGTTGCGGAGAGGTAGACACGATGGGGTGACTGAACAATGATAACAGTACAATAGGCGATGTATTTTATTGTTTTACAGATATTAAAAGGAAGAGACTATTTCCAAGATCAACTTCTCTTCTTAAGGAATCAGAACTTACATAAGGTTCAAAATACTGAGATGAGCAACTGAATGTTCCTGTAAGAAAACTTTCTATGGTGATGACCATGCCCTTTATCTGCACTGTCTGCTTCAGGAATCACGAGCCACCTGTAGCTATGTGGTTAAATTAAGGACTAGCCTTCTATTAGAAGGAAGAAATTGAAGTTTCAGACACTAAAGTTTTCACCTACCCAGCGATGACCCATTTTCCCTCTTCATTGCCGTAAATAGAATTTCCTGTTTATGGGACAGACACTGTAATCCCAGTCACATCATTTCCGAGTGGCCGTCAGTAAATAAGTACCTATTGCCTGCCATGGGAGGACGAGGCTAGGGGGACCTGGCATCACTGATGTTTGAGATGCAACAGGTCCTTGTTTGATGGTTATGTAATCACACCTCCTATTTCATGCCTCTTCTCCTCTCTAACATCCCTACCTACTAAGCTCTCAAACAGCAGAGGTTGAAATGGATGCATGGTTGGTGGGTGACGAAATGGATAGATGAATGGATAAAAGTAATAATAGTAGATATCACTCACAGTATACCTAGGAAGTGTCAGAAGTTGGGTCCAAGGCTTTCCTTGTAACATTTCATTCTGATTCAATCCTCAGAATATCCCAAAGAGGAAGGTGTGATTAATTCTTCCAGTTTGACAGATGAGGAAACTGAGGAAATAGCTAATGTTTGAACCATGTCTGTCTGCCTTCAAGTCTTGTCCTTCACTGCTCTCCTATGTCACGCCATGAAACTGTGAAATATTAACACCATGCATTATTTATACCTTGTCACACTGTTACGGAGGCGGTTGAAACTTTTCCCCCTCAGGTAGCTACAGATGCTAGGGAGGAGAACGCTGGAAATTGACAGGCACCTCAGTTCTCTCCAAAAGTGGCTCTTTCACTTCTCATCGCTGACCAGCTCCTAATGTGTCAACGGTATGCTTATGTGGTTAACTATTTGCCTGGGGCAGAAAAATAAAGCTTCTGGCATGCAATTAAAACCTCGTCTTGCCCAATTGGGCAACTAATGGGATCAGCAAGCGTGGAGGCTGCCTGGTTAAGGCGTAGTTTGTATCTCAGATCCATTTCATGGGGCAAGTGATAGACTGGCAGCGTGGCGTCGCCTGATTGTTCAATTTGAGATGTAACTGGGGAACCCACGAGGCCACCCTTGCCTACCCGCGTGTGTGCACAGGCAGGCTCCCACGTGACTCTGACGGCGAACACGCGCAGAGGCACCGGGACGCTGAGCTGCCCTCTGCTTGGTCCGTACGCCTGCCTGTCATCCCACACTTCGGCCCAGAAATGGAGATGCCTCAGGAACGTTCCGGTTTCAGATGGTGGCGTGTGTTCAGTGGTCCCGTCACCACACCCAAGGACTTGTTCTGCCTGCAGTGATTAACAAGAAATTAATACAAAGTGAGGGTGCCCTAAAACTAGACGCCTCTGCCCTTTGGGGGGTATTGTCAAGCGCTTAGATGGAGCCCTGGCTCATGGTCCCCGTCCCTAGTTTTGTTATGGAAAGTGGTGCTGGGGTAGTCTCAGCCACTTCTGTTAACCAAGTTAGTTTGGGCTCACGTTACTCAAGAAATGTTCAGTAAAACCAGTTGTGAGTGAAACTGTCAGTGTGGGGCTCACATCTGTTGAATAAGACATGTTCCCTGGCTACATGCAGCTTACATCAGGGGTGAGAAAAAACAGCAGACAAGAAAAATAAATACGTAACCAAGCTGGCCGTAACTATAAAGAAAACAAAGCCGATAACCAAGAGGGACTGCCTGAGAATGGGGGTGGGGAGCAACACTGGGACAAAGGTCAGAGAGAGGCGACCTTTCGGCTGAGACCGGAAAGCTGAGCAGGAGCTGGTCCTTCGAAAATCTGGAGGAAGAAGGAAGAGCATTCAGACAAAGGAGGCGGCAGGTGCAAAGGTCCTGGGGTGAGAAATAGTTGGGTTTGTTGTTGCTGGGGCGGAAAGACGGTGGCCAGAATACAGCGAGTACAGAACAAGGCGGAAAGATGAGGGTGGGCAGAGACCAGCAGGGCCAAGTCACGCACGACCATGGCTCTACGGAGAGGCCCTCCTCACAGGTCAGTGTGTTTCCTTCATCTAGTGAGGAAGCGGCGCTCAGACCTGCTCAGCAACTTGCCTAAAGTCACACAGGTGCGAAGTGGGGAGATCTGTGTATCTAACTCTAAAGCTCACTCTCCAGGTTATCAGACTGTACTGTTTCTTAGACTTTGAGACCAGACCTTGAGTTATGGCCCAGAGCGTTAGGGAGCAGTGTTTGTGTGCGGGTGTGTGTGTGGGTGTGTGTGTGTGTGTGTGTG
>SJXQ01002553.1:509590-523821 GCA_006408695.1 Aepyceros melampus
TGTGTTTGTGTGTGTGTGTGTGTGTGTTTAATAAGGGATTTCTCCGCGTTTCTCAAACTGCCATGACATGTGGCTGACATGTTAATCTGTAATCCCTTGAACACTGTGATCTTAGTTGTCTCTGTGGAGGGCATGGTGCCCGAGGGAGGGGTTGAGGGGAGAAGGCAGTCAGGGTGGACTTTGCAGCCTCCTATCAGGCATGTTCTCGCTTGATCGGGTGTCACGGCACCCGAAAGGGTGAAGAGGAGGGTGCAGAGTTGCGACGTTACACGTGTGGCCTTGCCAGGTCTGCTGACAGCAACAGCCTTAGTTGAACGAAGAAGACAGAGTTGAATGTGTGAATGACTGGGTCCTTCAAACTGCTTTTTTCATGCCCAGGTGACAAAAAGTCCCTGGAACGTTTCTGTTTGTCTCTCTGACGGACCAGCTGCCACCCTCTGGCAGAAAGTGGCCGAACCAGACTGTAGGTCTTCTCTGGCACTGCTTGGCCACTGTCTTTTGGGGCATAATGGGTTTGTGACTGTGTCCAGAAGGCAAGCAAGCCTTAGTGCTCCAGTGCAAGTATACTTTCAATTTGATGAGCCCGGAGGTTCTCAGCCTTCACTATTGACCTTTCGGACTGGATAACGATCTGCCATGGGGGCCATCCTGTACATTGTGGGATATTTACCCTTTATCCTCTAGAAGCTTTAGCACCCCAACTCAAAGTAGTGGCAGACAAAAATATCTCCAGATATTGCCAAGTGTATCCTAGAGACAAAAATCCCTTCATCCGCATCTAAGAATTACTGGCTAATTCAAATAGTTCAGTTTATTGAGAATGGAATCTATTCTTGGTTTAACGCCAAATGAGTAAAAATTACATTCAGATATACCAGTCACTAAAAACAGCACCTATGGCTATTTAAACACTTTGCCTTAGAGAAAATTATGGTGATATTGGAAAAATTGAATTTGTGCGTATCCTGTGATATACTCTGAAAGATGTTTTTGTTTTTCTGTCTCGCTGATTTGGTTGGGATATTAATGCTAGCTACTTTGACAAACAACCCCCAAATCTCAGAGGTCCAACACAATAAACGTGTGTGTCTTGTGCACGCAATGCCTGATGCTGGTCTCCTCAACTGGTGGGACTGCTCTACCATCTGGAGCGTCTCGTATTGGCTTCCAAAGCCACTGAAGACGATGTGGACACGCCCATCACTCTGTCATGCCCAGGTGGCGTGGACAAGTCAGCGCTTCTGTTGCGCTGGTCAGACCAACCGCAGAACCGAAACTGAGCTACGAAGGAAACTGGGGAATGCAGGACGAGGAGAAGGAAACCGAATTTGGCAAACACGTAAGATCCGCTCTGCCGCAGTCCTGGGTATCAGATATTTAGCTAATTGAATAATGATCAGAGCCAGATTTTGCGTTGTTTCTCACGGCCTGGATTGCAGACAAACAATGTGGGCTGCAGCACCGTCTTCCCTCCCTGCGCCTAGCTTCAAAACTGCCGAGTCCCCACTCCCACCGTCCATCTAATCGAAGGTGGCTGTGAATGGGCCCTAAGAACCTGTGTTTTACTTGCCCCAGGAAAGTATGACGGATTGGTATCTTGGACTCATCAGTCTCAAACCTGAATAGTCTCATATCTTCATTTCTGCAGACCTCCATTAGGAAAAGAGATTTAGAGTTGGTTGTTATGTCAGGCTTTCTTAAAAACAAACACTATATTGCCATATCTGCTGATTTCAGATTTTCCTTCAATTTCTGGTAAACGCTAAAAGCCCTAATTGTATCAGCTCTTGGTTTCTCTGTATCTCCAACCTGCCACGTTTCCTTGACCAGTGTTCCACCCTCCATGGGAGTTTCTCATGAAATGCAAATCCATTAGTTTTAATCCTTTGCCTGAATCCATCAATGCCCTCCCTTTGTCCTGGGATCAAGTCCAGATGTTTTATCATCTACCTAAAACATCCTTTTTCTGACTCTCTTTGCAGCTACATCCCCAAAGCTAACATGGTCCCTGGCACATATTCAGTGTTTCAAAAATTCTGTTGAGGAATGAATTTGTAGGACGGAGTGAGCTGTGGATGTATGTAAACATAAAATTACCAAAGGAATTAGCTCTAACTGCCCTTCCCCCTTTAAAACATAAATCAGTTTATATCAGTTCTCTGCAGCGTCAAAAACTTAAGAATAGTTTCTGTTTTCATGGGAACTTGCATATCACTTAAATATTGCACATGCACATACCCAGATATGCCCTTATATACACTGTGTATCATAGGAAGGCACTTAGATGGTTGTACATTCATTGTACAATATATATACTTATCTGTGTGTGTGCGTACGTGCTCAGTTGCTGTCATGTCTGACTCTCTGCGACCCTATGGATTGTAGCCTGCCAGGCTCCTCTGTCCATGCGATTTTCTAGGCAAGGATATTGGAGCAGGTTGCCAGTTCCTACTCCAGAGGATCTTCCCAACCCAAGGATCAAACCCGTGTCTCTTACATCTCCTGCACTGATAGGCAGATTCTTTACCTGGGAAGCCCATGCTTTTATATGTATGTGTACCTAAATATACTTGGTATATGTATGTGTGTATATCTACATATATTTCCCATTTTTTTCTGATCTTCGTACTACCATGGATGGCAAGAATGCTGTAACTATAGTTTGTGTAGCAGATGTGAAAACTGAAGCTTGCAAAGGAAAATTGACTTGAGCCAAGTCACACAGCTAGTGTGACTGCAAAGCCGGGATTTAGAATTTTTTTAATTTACTTTTTTGCCACACTGCATGGCATGTGGGTTAGTCCCTTGACCAGGTATGAAACTTATGCTTGCTGCAGTAGAAGCACAGATTCTTAATTACTGGACCACCGAGGAAGTCCTGCAAAGCCAGGTTTTGAAAGGAGGATTATCCAGCCTCCAAGTCTAGAGCTTTGCCTTTCTAGTATACTGCTTTTCTAGAGCTACGCTGCTTCTAATTTCACGCTAACATTTATACTGTAAATAGAGTCACTGTTTCTCATAAATCAACAAATGAAATTGACATCTAGGCTAAAAAGCAAAAGACTGAGTCTGTATCTACCGGAATGCAATTCTGGAAGGTTTGTGATCCTCTCCTCTTAGGATAGGGTTTTGTATTTCCTTACAAGCACATACCAAAATTTGATCGCTCTTTATTAAAAGTTTGGCATCATTTTCTTCTATTTAAATGGAAGAAAGCATGGCCAGTCCAGCGACTTTGCTCAAGATCTGCACTCACACAGTAGGAGAAGGCATCTCTCTTCCTTTGCATGATTGCCTGACCGTTCTCTGTCTCGCTTCCCTTTATATGGCCTGGGCTTTCTCGCCCTTGCCATTCCTGGGCTGGATCACTCGCTGCTGGGGGGCTATTCCATGCACCTTCGGTTATTCAGCAGTGTCCCTGGCTTCAAGGTGAGACGATCGCAAAATGTCTCCAGACGTCGTCAAATGCACACCAATTACCAACACCGATACATATGGTGTTTAAAAGCTTTCTGATCAAACAATGGTGAGATTCATACTATGAAATAGGGGACCTCTGTATCATTAAAGAGCACTTGCTTGGCTTCCTCCAGGTGAGGACACTGGGCTTCCGAACGTCTGGGGGCAGGGGCTGGGGGCGTCATGGCCTGGCGCTCACCCTGCCAGACCTATGTCTCTCTGGCTTTTCTTTCTCTAGTTTCCAATCTTTATGCCCTTCATGATGATCCTCTCAGAAAGAAAAAAAAAGTTTTAAAAAAACATGTAGTTTCAAAATTACGTGGCCTTACAGTCTGTCCAGCTAATAAAATTATGCACCGCAGCTTAAATTTAGACATCGAGCTTCATCTCTTACTTAAATGTATCTGTGTGTTTTAATAGGAACATTCAGCTTTGCTTTTATTAATGCAAAAACATTAAGGCACCAGCCCTCGATCCGAAAGCCTTAAAGGGCTGTTTCTAACAGAACCTGTCATAAAATGTGCTCTCAAGCGTGTCCCCTTTAAGAGACTCCAGAATTAAATGTTCCCGTATGTGAATTTTATTTTGTACAGCACATTTGCTTTATGGCTACAATTAAGTTAGATGTGCGATAACAATGTCTGTTTTCCATTTTAAATCGCACATTTCAGACACTGTGCATTGTTTTATTATCTAATCCACATGCTTTTAATTGCAATTATGGTCCCTTATGAGTCCCCTGGGAGGGCATGATTGCAATTAAAAATGTAATTTAAATGTTAATTAATTACATTCATTTTCTAAACTGGGAAAATTTCATTTATTATTTTCATGTGTTGTGCACTTATCCTAAATGCATTACCTTCTAAATGTTTTTTTTTTCCTAAATTAAGTGTTGTGTTTATAAAACAGAGTGTTTAATATCCTTTAAAATTTTTGTGAGAGTATTTGTACAAATTATTACTTTAAATTAATTGTTTCTGAGCTATATGCATGATATATATGTTCTATATATAATGAAAATAATTTTGTCGACTTTTCTCAGACTGAAATATGGCATCAAAATATATGTTTCCCCTATTTACTTTCTGATAGACTTTGATATGGAGAGGAACGTCTGTACTTTTTTTTATTACTATCATTATTATTTTTTTAAACAAAGGGAGAAAGGTATTGTTACTAGAAATGATACAGACCATTAATATGAAAAGGGTTTTCCCTCTAGATGAAAATTGCAATCTAAGGAAGAAATTTATAGTTAGATTAATAAGTCATCCTGCCTCCTATGAATAAATAAGGGAGAGAAAAAAAGAACCATGAAGATATGAAGCCATAAAATTTATTGTAACTTTCCAGAAAAAAAAAAAAAGATTGTTCTTTGCACATCTCAGTTTATTTGGTTAGGTCTATCAGTTTTCTGATAGAAAAAAAAAATCAGAAAGTCTTACTTTACCTAGAATAAGAGGGTCATTTTACATATGTAGAATTATAGAGACATCTCTGTACTTTAAACTCTGAACCATATCAATTTTGTTAGTTTTAGTGAATTAAAGTGTAAGTCCCCAAACGACAAGAATTTAAGTGTTTCTCTCAGTTCAATTCCAAGTATATGCTACATGCAATCAATTAATACAAGTCTTTTGAGGATTTTCTTCCTTGTGATTTCTTCTCTAATTTTCCAAACCTTTCTTTAGCTTTTTCATTTTAAAAATGCTTGCTATGTCTGAATTTTGGCTATTTTTTTTTTTTTGGTTCAATATATTCAAAAGATATCTTCAGTTCAGTTCAGTCGCTCAGTCGTGTCCGACTCTTTGCGACCCCATGAATCGCAGCATGCCAGGCCTCCCTGTCCATCACCAACTCCCGGAGTTCACTCAGACTCACGTCCATCGAATCGGTGATGCCATCCAGCCATCTCATCCTTGGTCGTCCCCTTCTCCTCCTGCCCTCAATCCCTCCCAGCATCAGAGTCTTTTCCAATGAGTCAACTCTTCGAATGAGGTAGCCAAAGTACTGGAGTTTCAGCTTTAGCATCATTGCTTCCAAAGAAATCCCAAGGTTGATCTCCTTCAGATGGACTGGTTGGATCTCCTTGCAGTCCAAGGGACTCTCAACAGCCTTCTCCAACACCACAGTTCAAAAGCATCAATTCTTCAGCACTCAGCCTTCTTCACAGTCCAATTCTCACATCCATACATGACCACAGGAAAAACCATAGCCTTGACTAGACGGACCTTAGTCGGCAAAGTAATGTCTCTGCTTTTGAATATGCTATCTAGGTTGGTCATAACTTTCCTTCCAAGGAGTAAGCATCTTTTAATTTCATGGCGGCAGTCACCATCTGCAGTGATTTTGGAGCCCAAAAACAATAAAGTCTGACACTGTTTCCACTGTTTCCCCATCTATTTCCCATGAAGTGATGGGACCGGATGCCTTACGAAGATTCTAGTCCGTCAACTTTTTATCTAGTATCCACTAAATTATTATGTGTGATATTTAGGAAGACATAGAGAGGAAAGAATAAATTCAGGTTTTAACATGCTCAGCAAATATTATGGGGTCTTTACTCTGAGATCTAAATTTGTAATATTTGCTTATGGCCCAGATGGTGTTGCTAAATCCTGACAACAGCACTGGGAAGCGAGCATCACCATTATCTCTGTTTAATGGGTGGGGCAGGGGTGGTGAAACTGAGGCAGGGACCATCCTGGTAACTTGCACAGCCTGGAAAAAGTCAGGCCAGGATGAGTGCCCCCAAGGCCGACTCCAGCCCTCCCCTCCATTCCACACTGTGAACCAGAGCATGGCAGAACACGGGCACATCTGGGGGTCACGTGGGTGGACCCCGCAGAGCAAGCAGGGAGGAGGCTTGAGCACCAGGCTCTGCAGCCAGACTCCGTGGGCTGGCATCCACCCGGCTTTCGTGAGTCTCGGGTGAGCTGCCCTGGCCAATCAGCTTCAGCCTCCTCTTCTGTGCAGCAGGCTGACAATGGTAGCGGTCTCGTGTGTGCGCTGAAGACTCAGAAAGCACGGTGCAGGCATGTGTGACTGCCATGAACGTGGCCTCTGCCTCCAGGCAGCTTACAGTCCAGTTGCACGTGGGGAAGGCCAGCAGCGAATGGCTTGAACACAGTCAGATAGAGCAAAAGAAAACAAAATCACTGAACCGTCCATTGGTGAAGGGCTTTCAAATCAGTTATGGCGTGTCCGCATGATAGAATGCTGGGCAGATTTTAAAACAATAATAAATTGATCCATATGTTCTGATATGAGTCAAGATGCTGAGCTTATTGTTAAGAGGGAAAAGCAACATGCTGAACATTTGTGTGATGGAGAAAGAGATGGATGGAGGTGAGTAAGTAGGTAGAGATCATTTTTGTAAATACACAAATGTGTTCTAGAAAGATACACAATGGAGTGTAAACAGTGATTGTTTGAAGGTTGGAACTGCAAGGAGCAGGGTGTGGAAGGCACAGTCAAGATTTTTTTTTCTTTTTACTTTATATTTTGCTGTACAGTATGGTTTTTTTATGTAGTACTATTAATCTTAAATAAAACTTTGAATTCACACACATACAGACACACACAGACACATCTGTGAGAACGGGGTTCTGACCACAAGAAAATTCAAGAAAAGGGAGAGACATCATGGGAGGCTGGAGCTAGGAGTGGCTTTATCCGTGTGTTGTATTAATATAGCTTCCATGGCTTTAGAATGAGGGAGGCAGGGCGTCGACAGAACCAGAGCGAAGGCAGAGTGTCGGGGCGGGGGAGGAGGCGGCAAAGGCCTGTCCAGCAGCAAGGGGGGCCAGCTGGACCGAAGGGAAAAGACGACGGAGAAGGAGGAGAAGGTCAACCCTTTCGCTAGAATTCATCCATTAAAAAGTAAAATCAGGCCAAAATAGGAAAAAAAGAAAAAAGAAAGAGATTTCTTCAAACCTGAGAAAGCGTCACAAACCCCACTGGCACCAGGGCGACGGGGAGTCAAACCTTAACCATTTTCGAAAGCAACCCCCTCAAGGCTGCATCGTGAGCACCAGCGTCTTTTTACATAACTTTATTTATTTGCTTATTTTTGGCCGTGCTGGGTCTCTGTTGCTGCGAGGGCCTTCCAGCTGCGCCAGGTGGGGGCTCCACTCCAGTTGCGCTGACGAGATTCTCACTGCGGGGGCTGCTCTTGTTGAGGGCATGGGCTCTGGGCACTCGGGCTCCAGGAGTTGGGGGTCCCAGGCTCCAGAGCACAGGCTCAGTAGCTGTGGGCCACGGGCTTCGCTGCACCAGAGCATGTGGGATCTTCCTGGCCCAGGGATCGAACCTGTGTCTCCTGCACTGGCAGGCGGATTCTTTGCCACTGAGCCTCCAGGGAAGCCCATTCCTGCGTTTTCAGTGAAGGGGGCAGGAAGGCAGCAGGCTGGCAGCTGGGCTGTCTTCAGAGCTGCACAGCCACCGGCGTGCCCGTGGGCCTTTGGCACCCATGCAGCAAGGCTGCGGATGCTGCCTCGTACACTGTCGTAACCCGAGTTAGCCTGGCTCTTACGCTGCCCCGGCCTCCGGGACGTCTCCACTTTCCTCTCAACATCTAAGTTTTTCTCTCTCCATCTCTCCTCCCAAATGTCTTCCCATTTTCTCTCCCTCTTCTTTCCCCCTTCCTCCTCTCCTGCCTTCAGCTTCTTCCTGAAAGGCCTCAGAGAACATCTTAGACTAGCATACTTCCTTCTCAACCGTGAAACCATCGGCCCCCTGTGGCCAGCGGGTGTCAGAGAGACAGACCTGCAAACCTCCCAGGAGGAGGAGGCTTCTGGGCTCAGCTCCCCGCAGCCCCCAGGTGCAGGGACCCAGTGAGCAGGTTTCTCAAAGGCCTCCTAACTGAGAGTTACCAGAGGAGTGGGGAGGATGACGTACCAAGCAAGGCTTGGACTCGTCTGCGAGCTCCTTCCAACCCATGCACCTTTTGTGCAAGCATTGAATACTGTCTGTGCCCCGAAGCAGGACAAAATTCCCTAATTATTTCCAGGGCTTAAGTTTAAGTAACAAAATATTCACAATGGAATCAACATTGTTATCTCAAAATTATATTTTTATATGGGAGTGAAGACTCTTGAGAGTCCCTTGGACTGCAACCAGTCCATTCTAAATGAGATCAGTCCTGGGTGTTCTTTGGAAGGAATGATGCTAAAGCTGAATACTCCAATACTATGGCCACCTCATGCGAAGAGTTGACTCATTGGAAAAGACTCTGATGCTGGGAGGGATTGGGGGCAGGAGGAGAAGGGGACGACAGAGGATGAGATGGCTGGATGGCATCACCAACTCGATGGACATGAGTTTGAGTGAACTCCGGGAGTTAGTGATGGGCAGGGAGGCCTGGCATGCTGCAATTCATGGGGTTGCAGAGTCAGACACAACTGTGTGACTGAACTGAACTGAACTGAACTGAGGGCTTCTCAGGTAGCTCAGTGGTAAAGAATCCGCCTGCCAAGCAGAAGATGTGATTCAGTCTCTGGGTTGGGAAGATCCCCTGAAGAAGGAAATGGCAACCCACTCCAGTATTCTTGCCTAGGAAATCCCATGGTCGGAGGGGTCTGGTGGGGACAGTCCGTGGGGTCACAAAAGCGTTGGTCACGACTTAGCAACTAATCATAACTAGGAGTGTATTGCGTTGTGTGTTTTTGTAGCTTACCTGCCTTGCCTGGGAAAGAGGATACCCAAACACTCCAAGGAATAACCCTTGCTGTAATGGACATAGCTTCACGTTTTGGTACAGAAAGGACTTTGGTGCCTTGTGTGAGGATGGAGTTAGTATCAACTGTTGGTTAAGGTTCAGTCACTTCCGTCTCAGACGTCCTTGTGCCTGGGGATCTGCTGCGGATCTCACTGAGGTGTGGATCCTGATTCTGAAGCCTGGGGGTGGCCTGGGACACTAATTGTGCAAGGGCTTCCAGAGAGGCTGACGCTTCCGCTCCTCAGGCCACACTCTGGGAAGCAGGGTTGAGGCCGGACGCCTCCTTTCCCTTCTGTCTGTCAGGGCTGCATCATGACTTCCTTGGACGTATGGTCCCTCTGCCAGGGGAACCCCTCCTCCATAAAAAGAAATTAAAGTAATATTTTCTGGCTACATTGGTGCATAGATGAGCATATTCACATTCTCTACTGAGACAGTGGGCTTCCCTGGTGACTCAAACAGTAAAGAATTTGCCTACAGTACAGAAGACCTGAGTTCAATCCCTAGGTCTGGAAGATCCCCTGGAGAAAGGAATGGCAACCCGCTCCAGTGTTCTTCCCTGGAGAATCCACGGACAGAGGAGCCTGGTGGGCTGCAGTCCGTGGGGTCACAGAGAGTTGGAGAAGACTGAGCAACTAACACTGCCACTCTTGAAACACATTCTTTCGTCTCAAAGTTCACTTTTTCTTCCAATTTCTAAGAAATGAAAATATTTTCATAGAGACCTCATATTGTGGTTCCCAGGAACTGTCTCTCCAGTGCCCCAAATAGAAGCTGGCCCCACTGCCCAGTACTGAGTATGTGCCGAGACTCTCTGAGTCTCTATTTCCTCATCTGCAAAATGGGGCTCCTAGGGGCTGCCCCATTGCCTTGTGCCTTTGCACAGACCTGGTGCATAGCAAATGCTCTGGAAATGTTAGCTTTTGTTGCTAAAAGTTGCCCGACTCCTGGTAACTCTCATTGTCTCATGACCTATTGAAAGTCAGATTCTACATACATTACTGCTCCTCTCGTAAAGCTCTGCTTGGTATGTCCTACTGTTACATGACCCGGATAATTTCCATAAATTAACCTCCTTTACCTTCCATTTCTGTGCTACCCTGCTGTTCCCCTTCAGCAAGGCCCCCATCATCTCTTGGATGAGGCCGACAGCAACGACACACTAACTTCTGCCGTGACACTCAACCTCCCGCGAACGCTCAGCCGTTCATGTGCAGCTCGCTCTCTCAGCTCATCATTTCAATAGAAAGGCGCTACAGCCCTGATGGATCTTGAATTAGCTGTCGATTTCTCTGCCTGTCATTCAGGGATGGAGAGGGAACCACAATGTTGCTAAAAGTTGCCCGACTCCTGGTAACTCTCATTGTCTCATGACCTATTGAAAGTCAGATTCTACATACATTACTGCTCCTCTCGTAAAGCTCTGCTTGGTATGTCCTACTGGTTACATGACCCGGATAATTTCCATAAATTAACCTCCTTTACCTTCCATTTCTGTGCTACCCTGCTGTTCCCCTTCAGCAAGGCCCCCATCATCTCTTGGATGAGGCCGACAGCAACGACACACTAACTTCTGCCGTGACACTCAACCTCCCGCGAACGCTCAGCCGTTCACGTGCAGCTCGCTCTCTCAGCTCATCATTTCAATAGAAAGGCGCTACAGCCCTGATGGATCTTGAATTAGCTGTCGATTTCTCTGCCTGTCGTTCAGGGATGGAGAGGGAACCACAGGGCTAATTGACCAGGTCCTGCCATCATTGTTTGCGTGTTCCTTGTTGCTTTTAGCTCTTGACCCCTCTTGTTTTAAGTTCCTCAGTTCTAAGACTCCATCCATTATAAGACATAATAGAAATTGAGCAAAAGCTTTATTTGGTGGTGAGGGTGGGTGAGAACAGAGGAAGAACCCTACGTATTAAAATATACACACAAATTGCAAATTGCACCCCAGTTTCATGTGAAAATTGATAGTTGCAGAGTGAAGAGGTGATCATATTTTATGAAGCTTAATAAAAGCCCCCAGTCCCATTAAGAAAACAATCATCACTAGGTCCTCAGCCTCACTTTATAGGAAGATAGCCCAAAACTGCATTTAATTTCCCTTTGTAATATTTTTTGAGCCATCCACATAATCATAGCATCCAGGCCCCACCTGAGAGATGCAGAATTTGCAGTAGATTTGAATTTTCAAGGCATAGCCTTCTTTTATTTCCTCCTACAGGAATTTCAATCACACATACTCTTTGAACTAATAATTTCAGTTCATAAGTTTTCTTAGGCACTTTACATAGCAAGTCAAAGTATTCATTCATTAAAAGCACAGCCTGAGCTTTTAGCGTGGTTTCTAGAAAGGAGAGGCAAGTCAAAATCCTGCCAGTTGGTCGGCCTGTTTTCTGTTCGGTATCTTCATCACAAATCCTTCCCTTTGATATAGTTTCAGATCTCACTGCCTTTATTGATGGAAATACTGATGCTTTTATTACAAAAGTCTCTCTTTCCTCCAAAGGGATTTCCATCTGAGTGTCTTTTCCCTGTTCATTCTTCCAAGTAATTATTCCAAGTTTACTCATACCATTTCCAGCCCTGGTCTCCTCTGCCAACCTCAATTCTAAAACAGAAACTGGGTGGAGGGATTATCAAATCTCTAGATGGGAAATGTGGAAAATATTTAGAAATATTCACCAAGCTTTACTTCTAGTCATCATTTCTTAGTCACAGGGCTACATTAGTAATTGTTGCCTCGCAGTAAATACACAAGCCATTTGGGAGCTCTGTTGGGAGCGCTGTGGTGACAGAGGCTCTGGACAAGGTCAGAGGTGGGACATCAGAAGGACAGGCCACCAGAAGGTTGACAAGGTTTCTGAGCCCCCAGAGCCCCAGCCCGAGTGGGCTTCCTCCGGGAAGGCACGGAACAGTCAGACACCTGGTAAGAAACATCCAGTCATCCACTCTCCTCTCTGGTTTTCTGGGACCCAGCCACCACCGTGCAGGCTGCCTCTCTTGTTAAACATTCCTCCTTGACAGCATTGCTTCACGTGGGCCTAAAGAGCCTTGGGCACTTCCACACGAGTCCCTTATACATTTTAAGTATTCAAACCAAATCATACCGGGGCCAGAGAAGATAAATGCCAGGGTTTTGTTTTTTTGTTTTGTTTTTTTTTCCCCCCCATCGTCAAGGTAACGATAACAGATTCACTAGAATTTACATAGCACCAAAGTCGATTTCCATGCTTATTTACTCTGTTGTTCTCTTTTAAAAAAATGAGTTACCCTAGCAACTGTAATATCACATGATGTTCAGACTAACCATAATAGAAACACCTTCTGAAAAGAAAATACACATTTCACCAGACACGTCTTATAGACGCATAAACTGTCGTTTATGGAATTTTGATCCTTTTAGAAACGACTGGGTGGGGTGCATGCAGCATTGAGCACTTCCTCCCACTAATTACCTCACTGGCTTCAGAGGCGCGAGAATGAGGTTAGAGGCTGAGGGGTGGTGGGGGCGGGGGCACACGCGGAGAGCACTGGAGCCTCTGCGGAGCTTGTTGATTGGTCCATCGGCTGTGTGTCACGAGTCCATCAGCAGAAGGAGCCCATTACCAAATTCCATCTTTTGTTACCCTTTTGCATATGGGTAGAATTTATTACTTCATTCAAACTTTGTTCTAATTTTAAGACCGATGGTATTTTCCCTGGAGGGATGGTTTGCTTTGTCTAAAGCAGAACACTCTGATGAGAACTACTTTAAAGTAGAAGAAACCACCAAGAAATTGCACAGCCTTGGGCACTGTCAGCCAATTTGGGTTTCATTCAAGTTTTGCGAATTAATTTGCGTAAGCATGGGGTGAAATATAGCTTTTCTCAGGGGTCACACAAGGGCAGCTGTTCCTGGTTTTGGTTCAGTCTGGCCTGCTCAGGATACATCAAGGGGTTCTCAGAGGAGGGGAACTCTATCGTTCCAGAAATCCGTGTAGAAAGGTCCACAGTTGCCAGGGTCCTCCTACAGTCTGCTTACGTCTGTTTGATCAGGAACAAGGAGTGGCCTTGCTGGGTCGGACGTGTGGCTTCTAGGAATCCAAGTTTTGAGCTTGCAGAAAAAGAAATCAGATCCCACACTTTGTACTCCAACCCTCTCCAAAGGGGGCTGCTATGGTGGCGGTGGTTCATTTGCTCAGGCGTATCCGACTTTTTGTGACCCCAGGGACTGTAGCTCGCCAGGCTCCTCTCTCCATGGGATTTCCCGGGCAAGAATGCTGGAGTGGGTCGCCATGCCCTTTTCCAGGGGATCTTCCTGACCCAGGAATCGAAACTTCGTCTCCTGCATTTCGGGCAGATCCTTTACCACCGAGACACCGATACTTCCCAACGGTGGCCAAGCCCTTCGCTACACCCCAGCTGTGTGAGCTGACCTCTGACCCCCCTTCCGTGTATCCTGACTTGCCCTCCAGTGTGTTCAAATGGCTTAAGGGTCATCTGTTCAGAGAGGCTTTGCCCGGCCACGCGAGCCAAGGAGCCTCTTTGTCCAGCTGCCTTTTCTCACCGCTGCTGTCCCTCTCTGAGATGCTGTTGTTTGCTTAAGTGTTTGCTTGTTTCTTGTCTGTGTCCCCCAAGACAGTAGATGCCACCAGGCAGGGACGGTGCCGTTCGCCCGGCTCCTGGCTCCTGGGACGTAATCGCTGCTCTGTACATATTGACTCTAAAAATGAAAGACTGAAAGAAAGTCTGGATGACTTCTCTTTCTAACAGATCAAGGGAAGAAAGAGCAACTCAGCGTCTCTCTTGAAAACAAATGACTCTGGAAAGAAAGAGAGGTCTGGAAAGGTGGACTGCATTTACAGAAGCAGAACCAGCCTTTGACAAATGAGAATCGGTGGAGAGTGAGGAATGGAGGTCGTTGCTTTGCTCAGACAGCTGTCCTGAGACGGTATCGCTGACCTAGACGGCAAATGCAGCGATACGTGGTTTTAAAAAAAGCAGCTGAACGAGTGAAGCTGGTGAATGAGTGACGGTCCCCGCCCCGGGCTCAGCTCTCTGCCTGCACTTGGGG
>SJXQ01002554.1:0-64182 GCA_006408695.1 Aepyceros melampus
TGAAACTCCAGTACTTTGGCCACCTCATGCGAAGAGTTGACTCATTGGAAAAGACCCTGATGCTGGGAGGGATTGGGGGCAGGAGGAGAAGGGGACGACCGAGGATGAGATGGCTGGATGGCATCACGGACTCAGTGGATGTGAGTCTGAGTGAACTCCGGGAGTTGGTGATAGACAGGGAGGCCTGGTGTGCTGCGATTCATGGGGTCGCAAAGAGTCAGACACGACTGAGCAACTGAACTGAACTGAATCTTCATCTACCCTATGAGATTTTAATTTCATTGACCTCATTGGCCAGGATCTGATTTAATATGCAACACTGAAAAAGAAAGGAAGAACAAAATGATCTAGATAAAGATAAAAGCAAAAGCAAATATTTCCAAATTCTAGAGGAGAAATAATAAGAGCCTGAACAGAGGCGGTGGCAACGAGAGAAGAGAAATATGAAGACTGAAAAGGATTTAAGAAATGGATTGCATGGAATGTATGAGAAAGATACAAGAGTTGAAAATGATTCCTAGATTTTCCACTGAGGAGAAAGAAGGACGGTGCTACCTTCCACTGAAGGAGGACACACAGGAGAAAGTGTTGGCTGCTGTTTTCTGAGGGGAGGTGAGGAGAACATAGAAGATGCTCTCAGTTTTATTTACCTTGTCTGGAGAATCCCATGGACAGAGGAGCCTGGCGGACCACAATTCATGGGGTCACAGAGTCAGACATGACTGAGCGACTCACACTGATCCTATGATTTATGCTGCTGCTGCTAAGTCGCTTCAGTCGTGTCCGACTCTGTGTGACCCCATAGACGGCAGCCCACCAGACTCCCCCATCCCCGGGATTCTCCAGGCAAGAATACTGGAGTGGGTTGCCATTTCCTTCTCCAATGCGTGAAAGTGAAAAGTGAAAGTGAAGTCACTCAGTCGTGTCCGACTCTTAGCAACCCCATGGACTGCAGCCCACCAGGCTCCTCCACCCATGGGATTTTCAGGCAAGAGTACTGGAGTCGGGTGCCATTGCCTTGATAAAACATACTGACCTAGTTATAAAAAATCTACGGTCAAAAATCAAAATACTTTGATTAGAGAGTAAATAAAGCTAAGAATTAAAGAAAAAAAGACCCACAACTGCCAGATAACCTTTTTATTTTTAATGTAAGATGGTATAACCCTTTAATATAACATATGTTTATAATATTGGAGATATTTTAAATTTGAAAATAAAAATGTAAAAGTTTTTCTTTGTTGGTTTAGCTTGAATCTGGAAAAAGAATCTTGGTACCATTTTTTCTTAAGATGTAAAAATGCCAGATTTTTTTCCATTATGATGTTTAGTAAAATTTTATCTTTGAATCCTTTGAAGACAAAGCGTTTCATTTTATCCTGTTTCATAGTTCCTCAAATTCTTCATTAAGGATAAGATACTGTATAAATTTTATATTTTAAAGCAACTGTTCCTGTTGTTACCTAGAATTCAGGTATTCTGATTTGTCGTATTTAGGATTTGGTATCATATTGAATGGCAGCCATATAACTTGCACTTGCCCCTCATAGTTCACTTGTACTGTCACTATTAATATGAAAAGGGAAACGAATAGTGCTTTTACATTTTATAAAATTTAAAACAAGAAAAAGTTTTCTAGAATTTAGTCTTCAACCCTATAATTTTGGGAGTGTAGATGCCAACTGTTCCTTCTGTAGAAACCATTTTTAGTGTAACAAAATGAACCAGAATAAATATGTTGCCAAATACATTTCTCCGAATCTCAGCTATCCTGAGAATGAACAAATCGAGTCATATATTCAATCAGTTTTGAATGTCTTTGCAGAGAAATATTCAAACTGGTAAGATGGGTTGAATAGCCAATCAAAACAGGACATCTTTATTTCAGTCTTTGAAACCAGGCTAACGGTCATTTTCTCTTGAATTATGAAAGAATTTTAATCTCTTTTGATAGTTCTAAAGAACTCTAAGTACAATGCCACGTAACCTCTTTTCATATAGCAGGCTCCATATGGTACATCCAATTTATCAAAGAAAACACTGACTTGTCCATAAGATAAGCCACCAAACACTCCCAGTTTATGATATCAATGACTGTACTCATCCTATATCAAACTTTAGGACCTCCTCAATCAATCAGTATATCGTTTTCTTATAATGGATAGAACATTGGTATATTTCTGAGTTGGTTACATTAGAATTCTCAATGTAAGCACAAATATAATTAGGTGGCCATATCTTGATATACTGAGGGAGATAAGTTTTCCTCATTAGCCTTCTATTTTCAAAGCTTATTTTTTGGCATGTAATTTCTGGTACATTCAATGGATATGATTTTAAAACTTACCATCTGTTACATATTCTGATGTAACTTTTTCATTTAATATATACCTGAATTTCACAGCATTTATTACTTCATAAGTTTTCATTAAAGTCCTATTGAAATTTCAGGCTTTCATTTAATTCATTAATCTGTGTTGTACTTATACTGGCACCCACATATACATTTTTATGTACTGGCAATAGTTTTTAGTAGAGTTGATTTCACAATGGTTTTTGAAGTAGTATTTTAAAGTAGTTTTATGACACAGTCGCATTTTGTCTGAACACAGAAGAATATTTTTTACTTCCACAAAAAGCACAATCTCTTTTTAAAATACATAGCCTTCCTAGTTTATCTTTTCATTTCACACTTTTGGTAGAGATAGGATTCCAAATAATTCCCACTACTATAACAAGTATAATAGCATAAGTACAATGACAAATTGCAATTGACATTTTTCCCAGCGTAAAGTAAGAGAATGAAAAATAGTGGAATGCACAGCAAGTTAAGAGCCTGTCCTACCTAGTAGGGCTAGCCTAGTATGCAAGTGGCTTCCATCCAGGCCGCAAAAACCCTTAGGTTTTTGCTTGTTCAGTTCTGTCAGACTCTTTGCAGCCCCATGGACAGCAGCCCACAGGTTCCTCTGCACATGGAATTTTCCAGGCAAGAATACTGGAGTGGGTTGCCATCTCCTACTCCAGGGGATTTCCCGATCCAGGGATCGAACCCAGGTCTCTTGTATCTCCTGCTTTGGCAGGCAGATTCTTTACCGCTAGTGCCCCCGGGAAGCCACACAAAGACCCTTATTTGCTGCGGAGTCACAGGTTATGTGCCATGTGACTATTCGCACTCACTCTTTATCTGACCACGTAAGTGGGTTAAATTTTTTATAACAGTATTCAAATCAATATCCTAAAACTCAAATAAAGCATATTTTTAGCCTCTTGTCCAAATCACTAAGAAGGCAGCTGGGAAAATAACTTTCCTTTTCATCATTTTGCAGGGCTGCCCACCTGCCCTATATGGGATTAGTACTTGATAGTATTTCTGTAGCTTTTATTAATTAGTTCATTCAGCAAATAATTATGAGGTATTGTTTTAGGAGCTGTGGATACCATAGGGAGTAAAATTAAAACCTTGTCCTCGAAAGATTATGTTCTAAGGAGGGGTGAGATAGAAGCTGAAAAGCATGGGTATGTAAAAAGAGTAAGTATGGCAGACCTACAAAGAAAAAAGCTGACTAGTACCATCATTCAAGAAAGAGCCAGCAGACTTCTGGAACAGGGTGATCACACTGGAGATGATGAAAAGTGGTTGAATTATTGAATTATGGATCTATTTTGAAGATGAAAATAACAGGATTTACTAAAGTATAAAACAAAAAGTATGAGTTGAAGTTTTTTGAACAATTGAACAATGTAGTTGCCATTTACTGAGAAAAAGACTGGGTGTTTTTGTGTGTGCTGCAACTATTGAAGCCCGTACAACTGGATACTATGCTCTGCAATAAGAGAAACCACTACAGTGAGAAGCCCAGGCACCACAACTAGAGAAGCCCCCACTCGCTGCAACTAGAGGAAGCCCGCATGCAGCCATGAAGATGCAGCTCAGCAGAAAGGGAAAAAGCTAGACCTCTCAAAACAAAAACAAAAAACGACTGTGTTTTTGTTTGTGGCCAGTAGTGGAGAAGCTTAGTTTTAGACCTGTTAAGTTTGAGATGTCTTTTGATATTCAGATAGAGATATTCAGGTATCTAGATTTGAATTTCAGGAAAGAAGTTCAGACTAAAGACATAAATTTGGTTGGTAGACATCAAAATACATCCAAATATCATGTTTAAAGCCATTTGACTATTTATACTCACTCCTTAAGTAATATCACCTGAAGTTCTGAGGACTGAGCTCTGGGGAACTGCAGTTCAGAGACTGAGAGCATGAAGAGCATCTAGGATCTAGGACTGTGAGGAATGGCTGCTGAGGTAGTGGGGAAACAGGAAATGGTGACATCCTGGAATCACAGTGGAGGAGACGGCGTAAATCGACTGTGTCAAACATCGGTTAAGTAGGGTGGAAACTAAGAATTGATCAGTAGATTTAGCAATATGGAGGCTCTTGTTGATCTTGACAAGAGGCAATTCAGGTCTGTAGGAGAAGATAGGAATGCTAGAGATAGAGGAATTTTGTTTTTAAGATGGCAGAAGTAAAACCAGAACTCCTTAACTGATGGCCAAGCATTTCTAGACCTACTTTGTGTATAGCACATGACTATATCCATCTTGACACTGGAGTTGCAATCTTACTGAAGGAGTGGGAAAAAAAGGACAATATAATGGAACCAGGTAATTAATGCTAGAATAGTTGAAAAGAATATAAACTTTTGGTTTCACAGAGGATGTGGAGTTTAAATTCTATGTTAAAAAAAGTTGGATTTAGGTGGATGAGAGAGTGGGAACTAAGGAATAGTACATTTGGGGAACAGTAAGACTGGTCTGGCTAGAATTCATATTAAGAGATAAACATGGAGAACTTTCACCATCAGCTAAGTTTTGGTTTATTCTTTTGGCAGTGGAGATTAAAAAAACTAAATAATCCATCTGTGGTAGCTGTAGAATTAACAAAACATTCTTAATACTTTCATGATCTCAAGGGACTTCTTGGTGGTCCAGTACTTAGGAATCCATGAGCCGATTCAAGCAACTTGGGTTCAACACCTGG
Source organism: Aepyceros melampus (assembly GCA_006408695.1). Taxonomy (NCBI): domain Eukaryota; kingdom Metazoa; phylum Chordata; class Mammalia; order Artiodactyla; family Bovidae; genus Aepyceros; species Aepyceros melampus. The sequence goes on from SJXQ01002554.1 coordinate 5,038, forward strand.
TCTGGGAAGATTTCACATGCCGTAGATTAACTAAGCTGTGTGCCCCAACTACTGAGTCTGGGAGGCACAGTAAGAGAAGCCACCACAATGAGAAGTCCACACACTGCAAGGGAGAGTAGTCCCCACTCACCCAGCTAGATAAAAGCCCCAATAAAGCGCTGAAGATCCAGCATAGCCAAAAAGAAATAAAATTAAAAAACAATTCTCTCAAATATCTTCTATGGAATAGGACCACTAGGTATTAGTGCATGCATGCTAAGTCGCTTCAGTCTTGTCCAACTCTTTTGACCCTATGGACTGCAGCCCACCAGGCTCCTCTGTCCATGGGATTCTCCAGGCAAGAATACTGGAGTGGGCTGCCATACCCTCCTGCAGGGCATCTCCCCGACCCAGGGATTGAACCTGCACCCCCTGCATTGATAGGTGGATGCTTCACCACTAGTGCCACCTGGGAAGCCCAGGTACTAGTGAAGTAAATGATAATATAATCAGCTGAATTTTAAAATATTATGATTACTTTTAAGGATGAAGATTTTGCCTGCACATGACAATCACTTCCAGGCAAGCATTTCCTTTTAAAATGTTTATCTCCATTTTTATTCTTTAGAATGGCATTTTAAAAAGTGTTTCATAAGTAATTTTGTATAAAATTTTGTATAAAAACAGTGAGAGTTTTAACTTTTTAATTTGGATCCATTTTGTCTTTCTTCTTGAATTGCTGTTGCTAAAACTTCCAAATATGTTGAAAAAAAAGTGGCAGGGAATGGACATCCTTGTCTTGTTCCTGGTCTTAGAGGGAATGCTTTCAGCTTTTCACCACTGAGAATGATGCTAGCTGTGGGTTTGTTGTATATGGTCTTTATTATATTAAGTTCCCTTTACGCCCACTTTCTGGAGAGTTTTTATCATAAATGAGTATTGAGTTTTGTCAGTTTTTTCTTCATCTATTGAGATGATCATATGGTTTTTATTCTTCAACTTGTTAATATGGTGTATCACACTGATTCATTTGCAGATATTGAAGAATCCTTGCATTCTTGGGATAAATCCTACTTGATACGGTGTCTGTTCCTTTTAATGTGTTGGTGGATTTGGTTTGCTAGGATTTCATTGAGGATTTTTGCCTGTATGTTGATCAGTGATACTGGCCTGTAATTTTCTTTCTTTGGTGGTATCTTTGTTTAGTTTTGGTATCAGGGTGTTAATGCTTTTCTAAATGTTTCATACAATTCACCTGTGAAGCCACTGGTCCTGGACTTTTGTTTGGAAGTATTTTTAATCACAAAAATTTAAATCTTATTTCTTAATCTATTAGATAATTTATACCTCATAATATATTCAACTCTACTCTTAGAAAATAGTCTCTTACTTATACTACGTTATCAATCTAACTTTTAAGCAAGTTTTATCATTCTAATGTGTAGCATATAAGACACTAGAAGGGATTTCACTAAAATATCAGAATGGATTTAAAGGTGCTTTTCAAGTGTATTTAGAATTTTTGGTGTCAAAATCAATTCTGCAGGTAACTATCCAAGTTGTTTTAATCAAGAGAAGCTATTGAGTCCCATTTTGTAGGCCAAAATGATAGTGTATTAATGATTTAATACTGCTAAACAAAAAAAATTCCAACTTGGCTCTCAAGCTTACTAGATTGTCCTTCCCATTTTTATCCATCTGAAGTGGAAGAGGCATTCTCCTAGAGGTTGCATGTTCCTTGACAAACTGTCATTTATTAAGTCTGTTTTATGAAGGTTCTACCCTAGGTCCTATGGTCTATTTAACAGGCTTAATAGTTTACACATGTATTGAATATTTTTTTACAATCTAGTTAAAAAATATAATAATCAAACATATATACGCTTATTGTTAATTTTGCAATGCTTAAAAGCCTCCTAACATTTGAAATAATATTCGGCCATTTAAAAAATTTTAACTGGCAACTTGTCTTCTTAGAATGGAATGGTAGGATAGAAATGTTGTTTTATACCAGCACCTAGAGTAATGGGATTCATTTCATAGGTACAGTGAATGGTTTTATGTGAAGGCTCTGAATTAAAAAAAAATTTTATTTTATTGAATGATAATTGCTTTACCGAATTTTGTTTTCTGTCAAATCTTAACATCAATCAGCCACAGGTATACATATATCCCCTCCCTTTTGAACCTTCTTCCCATCTCCCTCCCATCCCACCCCTCTAGGTTGATACAGAGCCCCTGTTTGAGTTTCCTGAGCCACACAACAAATTCCCGTTGGCTGTCTATTTTACATATGGTAATGTAAGTTTCCATGTTACTCATTCCATACATCTCACCCTCTCCTCCCCTCTCCCCATGTCCATAAGTCTATTCTCTATGTCTTGTTTCTCCTGTGCTGCCCTGTAAGTAAATTCTTCAGTACCATTTTTCTAGATTCTGTATATATGCATTAGAACCCAACATTTCTCTGACTTACTTCACTCTGTATAATAGGTTCTAGGTTCATCCATCTCATTAGAACTGTCACAAAGGTGTTCCTTTTTATGGCTCAGTAATATTCCATTGGGTATATGTACCAGGACTTCTTTATCCATTCAAATGTTGATGGACATCTAACTTGCTTCCATGTTCTATTGTTAATAGTGCTGCAATGAACAATGGGATACATGTGTCTTTAAAATTTTTGGTTTCTTCAGGGTATATATATGCCTAAGAGTGGGATTGCTGGGTCATATGGTGGTTTTATTTCTACCTTTTAAAGGAATCTCCATACTGTCTTCAATAGTGGCTATATCAATTTATATTCCCACCAACAGTGCAAGAGCAGTCCCTTTTCCCCACACCCTCTCCAGCATTTATTGCTTGTTGACTTTTTGATGATGGCCATCCTCACTGGTGTGAAGTGATATCTCATTGTAGTTTTGATTTGCATTTCTCTACTGAGTGGTGTTGAGTGTCTTTTTGTGTGTTTGTTAACCACCTGTATGTCTTCTTTGGAGAAATGTTTGTTTTTCTGGTATTGAGTTCTATGAGCTGCTTGTATATTTTGGAAATTAATCCTTTGTCAGTTGTTTCATTTGCTATCATTGTCTCCCATTCCGAGGGCTGTCTTTTCACCTCACTTACAGCTTCCTTTTCTGTGCAAAAGCTTTTAAGTTTAACCAGGTCTCATTTGTTTACTTTTGTTTTTATTTCTTTCACTCTAGATGGGTCATAGAGGATCTTGCTTTGAGTGTTCTGCTTACATTTTCCTCTAAGAGTTTTATAGTTTCTGGTCTTACATTTAGGTCTTTAATCCATTTTGAGTTTATCTTTGTGCATGGTGTTATGAAGTGTTCAAATTTCTTTTACATATAGCTGTCTAGTTTCCCCAGCACCATTTACTGAAGAGGCTGTCTTGGCCCAATTGTAAATTCTTGACTCCTTTGTCAAAAATAAGGTACCCATAGGTGCATGGGTTTATTTCTTGGCTTTCTATCTTGTTCCATATTTCTGTTTTTGTGCCAGTACCATACTGTCTTGATGACTGTAGCTTTGTAGTATAATTTGAAGTCAGGGTGGTTGATTCCTCCAGTTCCACTCTTCTTTCTGAAGACTGCTTTGGCTATTCAAGGTCTTTTGTGTTTCCGTATGAATTGTAAAAATTTTTGTTCTAGTTCTGTGAAAAATGTCGTTGGTAATTTGATAGGGATCACACTGAATCTGTAGATTGCATTTGGTAGTATAATCATTTTCACAATATTGATTCTTCCTACCCAGGAACATGGGATCTCTCTCCATCTGTGTATGTCACCTTTGATCTCTTTCATTAGTGTCTTATAATTTTCTGTGTACAGTTCTTTTGTCTCCTTAGGTAAGTTTATTCCTAGATATTTCTTTTTGTTGCAATGGTGAATGGGACTGATTCCTTAATTTCTCTTTCTGATTTTTCATTATTAGTATATAGAAATGCAAGTGGTTTCTGTGTATTGATTTTATATCCTGAAACTTTGCTAAATTCACTGATTAGCTCTAGTAATTTTCTGATACTTTCAGGTTTTCTATATACAGTATCATGTCATCTACAAACAGTGAGAGCTTTATTTCTTTTCCAATCTGGATTCCTTTTCTTTTTCTTCTCTGATTGCTCTATCTAGGACTTCCAGAACTACGTTGAATAATAGTGGGGAAGGTGGACACCCTTGTCTTGTTCCTGATCTTAGGGAAAGTGCTTTCGGTTTTTCACCATTGAGAATAATGTTTGCTGTAGGCTTATCACATATGGTCTTTACTATGTTGAGGTAGGGTCCTCCTATGTCCATGTTTTGAAGAGCTTTAATCATAAATGGGTGCTGAATTTTGTCAAAGGCTTTTTCTGCATCTATTGAGATTATCACATGGTTTTTTATCTTTCTATTTATTAATATGGTGTATCACAAGGCTCTGAATTTTTAATGCTATTTTGGCTATTCATACAAATGGTAAGGTTTGACAAAGGCAACAGGGGAGGACTGGGGTAGACTGAGTAAGGCAAGTGCCTTTTGAGGCCAGAGGACAGATTTTTCAAAGTGATGTAATTTATAGAAACTCTGAGTTTCACAGAACGTGTGATTTTCTCTAAATTTTAGCATATCTAAATATTCTGTTAAACATCTTTCTCTGAAGAATGGTATGATTGAGTAACACAGATAATCATTATGTGAGTCAATGCAGAAAAAAATATTAAAACATACCATACATAGATGCTAACATTGTGGCAACTTAGAGCACAACAACCTCTTATTCGTAAAGACTCAATACAAATAGAATATTTCAATTACAAATGTAATTAAAAATTTTTTTATCTGTCACTGTTTTATTTTATATATACATTAAATGAAAACATGTGAAGAAATAGGGCTCACCAGTTAAGTTTTAGGCTTGAGTTCAAATAGGGAAGAAAACTTATATTCACTTGGGTATCACTATTAGAAGATATAAATGCTTCTAGAAAACAAATACTGGTCATCTTTTTTTTTTCAGTTGTTTCATCAGGAAGAATCTTTCTCAGGTGATAAAACTTACAAGCCAAATTAAAATGCACTCTACTCATTGGCAAGACACACTAGCAAGAATAATGTGATCACAGTACTTGGAAGTTTTTGATTTATAGCTATACTATTCTCTACTTATAAGCCTGCAGTCTAGGAAGCAGAGCAATGAATCATTACAACTGTCTATCTGGGAAATGTCAAAAGACTAAGTAAGGGCAGAAGAAGAGAGAAAAAGAAAGAATACACATCTGTTTGAGAGACACTCCTCAATTAATGGAAATATATCATTAGCACATAAATCCAGTGCTAAAGAAATACTCCAATTTTTTAAATCTTCAAGTAACAGTACTAATAAAACAATGTTTTAACTCATGGGCAGAAAGAGCAGATTATCCTCTAAAGCACTGATAACTAAATTATTCTTTAATATCACTGTGACTTACCCATATATGCTAAGAGGTTAAAAAAGTAAATTTAAACTGAGGAAATGAATTAGACATTTGAACCAATCATTAATGGATCCAGCTTTAAAAAAAAACACATAGTTTAATTGATACTTTACAATATAAAAATAAGCATCCACAGAATGTTTATTTACTGTTTAAATTATTCCATATTTTCATATACCATGAACAAAAAATATTTTACCCCATACACAGTAACAGCAAACAAGTGCAATTTTTAAAACATTAAAATCTGTAATCAAATCTGTACAACAGATAAATAAATTTATACCTCTAACAGTTAAGCCTGTAACAAAACCAAAAACAAACATTGCCCAAGGTGACCAGTTTACTTAAAATTCTACTTATACATCTCAAATGTATCTTGAATCTTTACTACACTGCACACATTTAGATAAATATTTTTTAAAAAAAATAGGAGGGAATAATAGGAAATACCAAAATGGTTATAAAGAGCTTCCAAACATTGGAAATAATATACAAAAACTAATTAGACGGGGGAAAGCATATGTGATGAACCCACAGGGTAACTGGTATTATACTGGTGCAGCTTAAGGAAAGGAAACAGGTGAATGTTTGGACTGGAAAGAAAAGTTGGCCTTTTTATAAAAAGCTACAATAGCATCAATGACAAAACCCTGTCATCGAGCCTAGAACAACTCTAGGAAAAAGTGTACAAAGAGTTTAGGCTTATATACCTGAAAACCACAGTCAGGAAGAAAAATCATATCAGGAAACATAATATCAGAACATGAACAATGAAAGATACTGTTTGTCCTTCCACATCATTGCACATATAAGGAAACAACACTGCAATCTTTCTCGAGTAAGAAAGTTTTCGATGAAGTAGGAAGTTCCATGATGAACATAGGTGCATATAACTTTTATTACCATAAATTTAGTAAATATCAAAACACTCAGTGGTGTTACTTAGCTAATTAAATTATCTGTATTTTTTATTGGAAAGGTAATTATTTCCCTGCCTCATATGTTAACTTAAAATCACTTACAAATGGAAATGTAGAGCCAGTAAAAAAGGCTTTTCACATGCAATCCTATATGATGCACTCTGCTTCAATTTTTTTCAGTATTTCACATTGTATATGTACATTTCCAAAATATACAACCACACATGTTCAACAGATGTCACTGAGCTATCTTCTTGCCACAGAAATTTTTATTTACATATACATTTACAATACATCTCCACATAGATGCTGTTCTCCTCTAGGTAGATTCAAAGTTAATCTGAAGAGTTTTAAGTTTTTAGAATCCTAATGTCTTGATTTATCTTGAATGGATGATAGGATGAGGAGTCCACAAAAAAATGCAGCTATACATGCCAATCGTTTCAACAGAGATGAGTTATCTTTAGGAATAATAATCTGTGCAAGATCATTAGTGATCTGAGAAATTTCATGTGCCACACAAACAAATATGAAAGTGCTGACAATAATGTTCAGCATAGGGTTTCCAGGTATGAGGACCAAGATACCCTTTGTGTCTGCTGCCAGCCATATGTGATATTGGCAAATAAACAGCTGGAAGGAAAAATATTTCAAGTTAGGTATTTTCAGAAAGTCCATAAATGTAGATTTTCCTAATTAAAACATATGATAGCATAATTATTTCACTATTGGCCTTGAGAAGTCTATTGTCAAAATGCCTATACCACAAAGTAAACTACCGGATTCAATGCAATACCTATCAAGGTACCAATGCCATTTTTTTGCAGATTTAGAACAAAAAAATTCTTAAAAATTGTATGGAAAACTGTATGGAAACCCCAAACAGACACAGTAATCTTAGGAAAAATGGAACTGGAGAATCAGGCTCCCTGATTTCAGACTATACTACAAAGATACAATAATCAAAACAGCATGACACTGCCACAAAAGTAAAACGACAGTGGCACAAAAACAGAAATACGCATCCGTGGAGCAAGACAGAGAGCCCAGAGCAAACCCACGCCTACCGCCCCCTGATCTATCCGCGGAGCAAGACAGAAGCCCAGGGCAAACCCACGCCTACCGCCCCCTGATCTATCCGCGGAGCAAGACAGAGAGCCCAGAGCAAACCCACGCCTACCGCCCCCTGATCTATCCGCGGAGCAAGACAGAGAGCCCAGAGCAAACCCACTCCTACCGCCCCCTGATCTATCCGCGGAGCAAGACAGAGAGCCCAGGGCAAACCCACGCCTACCCTAACCTAATCTACAACAGAGGAGGCAAGAATACACGATGGAGAGAAGAGAGCCTCTTCGGTAAGTGGTGCTAGGAAATCTGGACAGCTCCATGTAAAAGGATGAAATGAGAACACAAAAATAGACTCAAAATGGATTAAAGGCCTAAATGTAAGACCAGACACTAAAATTCTTGTAGGAAAACACAGCAAAAACACTTTGACATAAACCACAGCAAGATCTTTTTCAATCCATCTGCTACAGTAACGAAAATAGAAACAAAAATAAACAAATATGACCTAATTAAACTTAAGAGCTGTTGCACAGCAAAGGGAACCATACACAAAATGAAAAGACAACCTACAGAATTGGAGAAAATATTTGCAAATGAAGCAAATGACAAGGGATTAATGTCCAAAATATACGAACAGCTCATGCAGCTCAGTATCAAAAAGCAACCCAATCAAAACACAGGCAGAAGATCTAAACAGACATTTCTCCAAAGAAGATATACAGCTGGCTAAAAAACACATGAAAAGATGTTCAACATCACTAATTATTAGAGAAATGCAAATCAAAACTACCATGAGGTATCACCTCACAACAGTCTGAATGGCCATCAAAAAAAATCTGTAAACAATAAGTGCTGGAGAGAGTATGGAGAAAGGTGAACTCCCCTACACTGTAAACGGTACAGCCACTATGGAGGAAGTACGAAGGTTTCTTAAAAAACTAAAAACAGAGCTGCCATGTGATCCAGCAATCCCACTCCTGAGCATACATCCAGAGGAAACCACAATTTGGAAAGATACATGCACACCAATATTCAGCACTATTTACAACAGCCGGACATGGAAGCAACCTAAATGTCCTACAGAGGAATGGAAGAAGAAGATGTGGTGCATATTTACAATGGAACATGACTCAGCCATAAAAAAGAATGAAAAAACACCATTTGCTGCAACACGGATGGACACAGATGGATTGATACTGAATGAAGGAAAGGTCAAATAAATTCTATATATAATGAACTTATATATAAAATGGAAACAGTTACAGATGTAGAAAACAAACTTATGGTTACCAGGGGTAAAGAGGTGTAGGGATAAACTGGAAGATTGGGACGGACATATAAACACTACTCTACATAAAACAGATAACAAATAACTACTATATAGTGGAACTCTACTCAGCACTCTATAATGACCTATGTGGGAAAAGAATCTACTCTAAAAGACTATATACCTGATTCATTTTGCTGTATACCTGAAACTAACACAACATGGTAAATCAACTATATTCCAATACAATTTTTTAAAAAATCCCACAAACAACTCAGTCAAAAAATGGCAGAAGCTCTAATAGATGTTTCTCCAAAGAAGACATACAGAGGACCAAAAAGTACATGAAAAGATGCTGAACATCACTAATTACCAGAAAAATGCAAACCAAAACTACTATGAGGCAGACCTGGGGAAAAGACTGGTGCTGAACGCACAGAGATAGCCTCAGGAGCTGCAGTGTGGTGTGGCTGTAACGGTGGGTGTCTGCAGAAGCATGGGCCTGCCATAGAAACGAGGGGCCGTTGTTAACTGGTGTGTGAAGGGTGGGGCATCCATAGCAGCCTCCTGCTCCATGCGCTGGCCTATGCCTTGCCTCCTCCGCCTCCAGGAGAGTGTGCCCCAGCTGCCACTGCTTCAGGAGACTCCTGTGTCAACCACCACCTCAGCAGACCCCAGGAACAGATGCCAGGGGGTTGCCCACATGCAGAAGCGGGGCTGAAACCACAGCTGAGCTCCAGGGGCCAAGCAACTTAGGAAGCAGGACTGAATTCTCTCCCCATGGCTGCCTGAGCCATGGAACACCTCCACTGGCAGCTCTGTAAATTCAGCACCTGTGGGACACACAAATAGACAACAGGTGCTTCTGCCACCGGGAGGGTTCTGACAGCAGCTGTGGGCTCTGTGGGTACACGTGCATGAGGGCTGGGCTAGGCCAGGGTATGAGATGTCTCCACAGCTCCCACCCTGGATTCACAGGCGTGAGTACTGCGCTCCTGGGACCTGACTGGACCCGGATCCTGCGCTGGTGGCCTTGTGGAGACAACACTCTAGAGATACCAGGGCCATGGCTGACATTCCCAATATTGAGGCAAAGCCCAGGACAGTGCCAACAGAAATGCATTCTGTGAGCTCTGACAAGTGATAGGTGACACAACAAAGCACACTCACGGTAAACAGCTCCTGCAAGGAAACTCAGTGGCTCCTCTCCCAGTGGGAGAGCTTGAATCCCACCTACCTCACACTGTAGCTCTGAAATGCAGCTCAGAAAAGCATCTGAGGGCCTCTACGCCAACAACTAGGGAGCAGACTCTGCCTCTGATAGGGCAGCAACAACTACAGAGCCAGGAGGAGGCCCAGTTCAATATTCAGCGCAGGCTCTGGCCATCACAAGTCACCTCCTATCATAACGACCAGAGTAACTGAGCAAAGAGGTGGCAGGCTCCGTACTACAAAGAGCGCTTGCACCAAAAAATACCAAACCCACGCAGGCTATATAGGGACGCACCTACAGAAAAATAGACCTTCAAGACCACAGCAGACAACTGTTCCTCCTAAACTCAGACAGCAAGAGAAATATGCAAAATGAAGAAGCAGAGGAACCACTCCCAATTAAAATTAAGAAAAGAATTCCCCTGAAAGAACAAGCAATAATACAGACCTCTTCAGTCTAATTGATACTGAGTTTAAAAAGGAGACAGTGAAAATACTGAAGGAATGAAGAGAGGCTATGGACAGAAATGTAAATTATTGTAAAAAGCAACTAGAAGCTATGAGGAGGAGCCAAGAAAAATTAGAAAGTTCATTTGCATAGACAAAAGGTGAACTAACTGCAATGAAGAGCAGAATGGATAATGCTGAAGAAAGAATAAGTGATCTAGAAGATAGAATAATGGAAATCACCCAGTTAGAATTGTGGAGAGAAAGCCAAATGGGAAAAAAAAAAAAGAAGAAAGCAATGTAACAGACATAGGATAAAATAAAGCATGCCAGTCCACAAGTAGGGATCCCAGAAGGAGAAGAGAGAGAAAGGGGGATTGAAAATTTATTTGAAGAAATTATTGCTAAAAATTGCCCAAACTTAAAGAAGGAAGCAGAGATATCTCAGGTATCGGAAGTACAAAGGGTCCCAATCAAGATGAACCCAAACAGACCTATTTCAAGACATAATTAAAATGGCCAAAGTTAAAGAAAAGATTCTAGAGGCTTGTAAGAGAAAAGCAGAGGGTTAATTACAAGGGAATCCCTATAAGGTTATCAGGTAATTTCTCTAGAAATGCTGCAGGTTAGAAGGGAGTGGCAAGGTATATTAAAAGTCTTGTTAGGCAAAATCCTGTAATGTAGGATACTTTACCCAAGATATAATTTAGAATAAAAGGAGACAGAAAGAATTTCTCAGATAAGCAAAAACTAAAAGAATACAGCAACACTAGACCTATCCTAAAGGAAATATTGAAAGGTCTTCTTAAATAGAAAAGAGGGATCTATAGGGAAGAAAAAAAATATCACAATTGAAAAGTACATCTCTTAAATAAGCCAGTAGAAAGATTTTAAAAAATTCAAAAATTTTGTGAAAGCAATGATGACCACATGGACAGCAACAGGTTGAACATTAAGATGTAAATGAGGACATCATAAAATGTGGGGGAGGAGAGTAAGAAAATATAGACTTTTTTCAGAAAGTGTGTGAGCCTATATGACTACCAGTCTAAACCAAATAGATACAGGAAGAAGTTAACATATTTGAAAACAGAGCAATAGCAAATCAAAACATAACAGATTCATGAAAACCAAGAAGAGAACATGAGTATAATACAAAAGAAAACCATCAAACCACAAAAGGAAAAACAAAAAGCGACAAAGAAGAAATATAAAACCAACAAGAAGACAAGGTTTAAAATGGCAATAAATAACATATCTATCAATAATTACTTTAAATGTTAGTGGACTAAATGCTCCAATCAAAAGACACACAGTGGCAGACTGGATTAAAAAAGCAAAAGCCTAAAATATGCTGCCTTCAAAAGACCCACTTTAGGGCAAAGGACACTTAAAGATTAAAAGGGAGGGGATGTAAAAAGATATTTCATGCAAACAGAAACGGCTAGAGTCACAATACTCATATGAGACAAGACAGACTTTAAAATAAAGGATATAAAGAAAGAAAAAGAAGGATATTGTATAATGATAAAAGGACCACTGCAAGGAGATATTAACAAACATGAAGGGAGAAACTGACAGGAACACAATAATTAGAAGCCTTTAACACCCCAGGCACATCAATGGACAGATCTCTGAGAGAGAAAATCAATAAAGCAACAGAAATGCTAAATGATACAACAGAATAGTCTGACTTAAATGATACCTTCAGGACATTACACTAAAAAAAAAACAGAATACACATTCAAGTGTCCATATCATCCAATAATTCCGCTTTGGCATATAGCTGGAGAAAATGATAATTCAAAAATATCTAGTCTCTGCAGTACTATTTACAATCGCCAAGACACAGAAGCAACCTAAATGTCCACGGGCAGGTGAAAGGATAAAGAAGATGTGGGGAGGGTGTGTGTGTGTGTGTGTGTGTGTGTATGTGTGGAGGGTGTGTGTGTGTGGAGGGTGTGTGTGTGTGTGGAGGGTGTGTGTGTGTATGGAACATCAGTCATAAAAAAAGAATGAAATAATGCCATTTGCAGCAACAAAGACAGACCTAGAAATTATACTAAGTGAAGTAGGCCAGACAAAGACAAGTATCATATGATACCACTTACATGTAGAATCTTACAAACAAAACAAAACAAATGAACTTAATTCCAAGACAGAAAGAGACTCACAGATATAGAAAACAAACTTATGGTTAGTTACCAATGGGAAAATGGGGAGGTGATAAATTAGCAGGTTGGGATTAACACACTATTACATGTAAAATAGATAGCAACAAGAACCTAACAAATAGCACAGGAACTATACTTAATATCTTGTAATAACTTATAAGGGAAGAGAATCTGAAAAAGAATGTGTAATTGAATCACAAAGAAGTCTTTCCCATTTTAAAGACAACTTAATACATATTATAACTCTAAACTGTATCTTTTATGATTAAATGAATTCTACTGTTTTAAAATGTTCTATTTTAATAATAAAACTCAGAATACATTGAATGTATTTCATACCTACTTTAAAATGATTTTGAGGATAAATTCATATTAGTTACTGCACACAAAATAATGAGTTTAAAAATTTTCCCCAAACTTTCAATAAGAGTGAATTTTATTATGATAAGCATCAATAAACTAAATTCCAGCAATATAGTATTTGATTATGAACAACAAATCAAAATCCTCTCAGCTTGATTTCATTTATGTCTATTTACAAATTTCATTTGTATCTATTTCATTTTTTTCTCTTCCTATTTCTCTTGGCTGTACTTGAAAGTTTAAGACAAAATAAATATGTGAAAGTCATCTGTATCTAGCCATTTAAATAACTTTAAAAGCATTCTACAATACTGCTGTTGAAGTTCAAAGTTTCTTGCCTATAATTTCATAAAAATAGCTTTGGTTTTAAAAAAAAGTCAGTTACACATCTGTATATACATTTATATACACAACTCTATAAAACACTGGGTAGTGTAAGACAGATCAAAATATTAATATACCAACCTCTATGAAATTTTTCCAAACCAAGCAAAAAATGAACTGTAAACTGAACGAGCATACCCAGGGATATTCCTTATAAGGATAAAGGCTAAAATCTAAAGAAAAAACACACAGGCAAATGTTAATAACTTGCTTATTAAAAGAATTTTGCTTTCTTTCAAGTGATAATTTTATTCTTTATGTTACTGAATTTTTTTCCTCAATAGATGAAGTATTTGCAAGTTATTTTTGATCTAGAGTTCCCTGAACGGGAATAAACTCTTTTCTACCCACCTGGCCTGAGTTCTCACTGCCTGCCTTCATTCCTCCAGTATTAGCTTAATTTTCCCACCCCTCTTTGGCTGTACCTTATGCATTCAGAACTTCCCTGACCAGGGATCAAACCTGCACCCCCTGCAGTGGAATCACAGAGTCTCAACTGCTGGACTACCAAGGAAGCTCTTCTCAGCTTAATTTTATCAGGGAAACCGTCTCTGAACCCTAACCAGCTTCACTCCAACTCCAACTAGGTCATATACCCTTATTGTTTTCCCTTGTAGCATCATGAACTTCTATTCATGATTACTTGGTGATTATAGGATTACTGTTTGCAACCGAAGAATACAGGCTCTGTGAGGGTAGGGACCACATCTGCTTTGGTCATCACTACATCCGTCAGGATAATATCTAGCACATAGAAGTATCAAAGACTTGTCAAATGAATTTTAAAAACTGTTAAATGAATAAATGTTCAACTATATTTCTACTGGACTGTAAGTTCTGAGGGCAGGAACCACAGGCACTTCTGACCTGTAGCATGGTTCTTAACACATGGAAAGCCATTAATAAGTAAGGCCAAAAACAAGTAAATGAAGAAATCTGAATAAATAAATGATGAAAAAGCAAACAGGAGAAATGTCTAAGTGCTTATCAAGTGATAAACACCGATCATTTCTATACATGTAATAACATTTAATAACCACCTTTAAAAGAGATTTTAGTATCTCTATTACAGTAGAGGAAGGTAGGGCTTAGAAAGATATACTACATTAATAGATTTCAATTTAAAAGTTGTCTCTAAAGACTCCTAATCAAAAATTAAGAAAAATTTCTCTAAATAAAGATAATTACCTGTACCACAGAAACGGATGGGTGGAGTTCATTGCACTCTGCTTTGTTTTTACAACTGCTAGCCCAGATGGAATAGGTCTAAAACAAAAAATTTATGGATCACTACACAAAAATAGTTATGCCTTAACAAGGCAGCACTCAATTTTAAGAAGTTTCTTTATAACATACTTCATAATATTTTTAAAGATTTCTTTTGTTTTTTTGGATGTGAACCATTTTAAAAGCCTTTATTGAATTTGTTACAATATTTCTTTTGTTTCATGTTTTGACTTTTTTGGCCAGGAGCCATGTGGGATCTTAGCTGCCTGACCAAGGATCAAACTCACACCTCCTGCATTGGAAGGCAAAGTACTAACCACAGGACTTACAAAAAATTTATGGATCACTACACAAAAATAGTTATGCCTTAACAAGGCAGCACTCAATTTTAAGAAGTTTCTTTATAACATACTTCATAATATTTTTAAAGATTTCTTTTGTTTTTTTTGGATGTGAACCATTTTAAAAGCCTTTATTGAATTTGTTACAATATTGCTTTTGTTTCATGTTTTGACTTTTTTGGCCAGGAGCCATGTGGGATCTTAGCTGCCTGACCAAGGATCAAACTCACACCTCCTGCACTGGAAGGCAAAGTACTAACCACAGGACTGCCAGGGAAGTCCAACATTATACTTCATTATGCTATTAAAGTTCAGTAAAAACTGTACACAGGTTTGCTCCTCTCTCATTTTGGCAAGCTCAAATATAACAAAGTAGAGAGAGAGGGGCATAAGTCTGTGTTTTTTCAGGAACCGTGATCATACTGCAGTGATGGCTCTTTCTGTTACATATCTTATATTTTTCCCCAAACTTATTACGACTTTTTAAATTCCTATTTCATTGAGAGCTCAAGTTATTCTTCATATTTAACACATATATGTTTATATTCTCTTTAGAATTTATGTTCAATTTAAAATGAGAAAGAGATATTTCAAAAGTAAAAGATCTTATTTATTAAAAATAAATGATTAAATTCCTATCTCTCAAAGTTAATTTTCTGCACCATTTGGGATTTTGGAAATTTAGAAGATTACATGTGAAACTTACCAAGAAAGAAACTACTGAAATAAATAATAGAAAATTTGAAATTTTGCTTGAAAAAAGAGGTTCACCCTTTCCTTCAGAAAGTATCTGGCGCTTCTGTAAAGCCAGATAAATGAAAGCAAACAACATTCCATGAAAGACTACCTGAAAAATAAGGGGGGAAAACCTGTTTTAAATAGCTACTTTTCAATAAATTGCAAATATACTTGGTAAAGGAGCACAATATGTATAGAAGAATATAGGTTAAAAGCTTAAAGATCCAAAGTTTCTATGAAGAACCTAAACGTCAAGAAATGAGGTCAAGTCAGTGATCACTGGAAACAATCTGCAACAGACAAGCAAACATCTCTTGCAATGACAAGATAAGCTGGTTTACTTCAAGGAGTCTCAGCAGCAAGTAAAGAAATAAAGACATTTTATATATCTGGATGAAACCATAATTGGAAAACATACATGCACCCCAGCATTCACTGAAGCACTATTTACAACAGCCAGGACATGGAAGCAACCTAAACACCCATCAGTGGGTGAATGGACAAAGAGGTGGCACATTATACAATGGAACATTACTCAGCTGTAAAAAAGAATGGAAAACGCCACTTGCAGTCATAGTAATTCTTGCCTGGGAAATCCCATGGACAGAGGAGCCTGGTGGGCTGCAGTCCATGGAGTCTCAAAAGAGTCAGACACAACTTTAGAGACTAAACAACAGCAAGAAGTCCTGGGTACATGTTGCCAACTGTTATGATGCTCCTGACTTTAAACCTTTCCCAACATTTAAGAATTTTCATTTAAAAATGGACACATTGTAAATCAAGTATATTTCAATTAAAAAATAATAATCTTTAAAAGACCAGATGAATCAAAACAATAACAATAAATGTTAAGATAACCTGTGTAAAAATAAAAAAGTATTTTGCTCACTGCAAAAAATAAAAGAAAAGAAAACCAAGGGGTGGGCTGGATTGCTTTGATTTACCAAATTGTTTCCTTATTCCAAAACTAAATAAAAACAGATTACATTTTTCCAAATAAAATTTAAAAGTATAATTTGAAATGGCAAAAGAGTATAAGGTAAATACATACGTAACGGTCTAACCTCCATCTGAACCACCATTCATATACATTGCCTTTCAGTTCAAAACACTTGGACAATGGCCAAAGAGAAAAGATCTTCTCAAATGCACCCTGAGAACAGGAATTCAGAAAATTAAGATGGTATAAGTCAATACTGGCTTTTGCAATTCTATTATAAACTGTAATTTCCTAAAGTTAAGATTATATTAAGGTCATTCATAATTTTAAATTCTATTTATTTCATATCAAAATGTCATTTCATTTGAAAAGAAACTTATTTTACTAATGGGTAGTAAAGATAACAAAACATTTTTGTTAACTTACTTTCATAGCACATGAAAGGCTATTGAGACTGCAAAATCAAAAAACAAAACAAAACAAACCCCAAGTTGGTAATTGGAAAGTTATTCCATTTAATCTAGTGTACAAAACAGCTACTATTTAATGATCAAAACACAAAACTACAAATTACTTCAGCCAATATGGTATCAATAACCAAAGGATGATGGTTACAGTTTTTCTTTATGTAATGTCCTAAATAATCAATCTATAATGAACCATATGAATTAAGAGAATCCTCTGAATTAGTCACCTTACTCAATCAACTATACCCAAATGCCATTATTAGACTTTGAAACAAAGCTTACAACTTTATTCTGGTCATTAATGAATGTACCTTCTTATTGATCTGACAGTCTGGAAATTCTGGGAATGAAGGGGCAGAAGTCTTGGGTACATTTCTGTACATTAATGAAGTCTTTCAAAAAAGAGAACAAAACACTCAATTTCCAGACTAAAGAATGACAACAAACCCTATTATGGAAACTCCATTATTACACATGATGCCATGGCATTAAAAAAAAATGTGTAACTTCAGTTTTTTAAAAGGCTAATAAAAAAATCAAAGTAAAACATGAAAATAGTATTATGTTTTAGGTAATACCAAATCTTTAGGTCAGAAGAACTTTATTTTAATAAAATCCAATATTCTCCCTTTAGTCACAGAATTTAAACTGCTAGTCACTTATAAAAATAGGTTCTATCAAGGTCTATGTCTTAGGATGATTATTACCAAGACCTGCAATATAAAGTGTATACCTATTATATCACATTTCTCTATTTCACCAATATGTATTAGACATACAGGATTCCGTAGATCATGTATCAAGTTTATTTCTCATCAAAATTTATTTTTTATGTAGTCAATAAGCAAGTATTTAATGAGCACCCATTTGTGCAAGACACTGGACTGTACTAGGCTATGTCCTTTTTTTTCCTTATCCAGTAGTCAATACTGATTCAAAGGTAAATCTTAATTCTTTTTATGAACTCTTGGTCTGTCTTCCTTTCCCTCCCTCAGATGAACCAGGGAGTCTTGGGAATTTTATTGAATAATTGTCAAGTGGCAACGGCAACCCACTCCAGTACTCTTGCCTAGAAAATCCCATGGACAGAGGAGCCTGGTGGGCTGCAGTCCATGGGGTAGCTAAGAGCTGGACAAGACTGAGTGACTTCACTTTACTTTTCACTTTTATGCATTGGAGAAGGAAATGGCAACTCACTCCAGTGTTCTTGCCTGGAGAATCCCCGGGACAGGGGAGACTGGTGGGCTGCCGTCTATGGGGTCGCACAGAGTCGGACACTACTCAAGCGACTTAGCAGCAGCAGCAGCAGCAGCAGTATGACACTTAACTATTTCTTTAATATTTGCCTATTGTTTCCTTATTATTTTACATATTTCCTGCAAAAAACCTTAGAAGTCAGGCAGACATAAGATACTTTATTTCTAAGAATGAAAATAAACAGGAAAGCCTATAGAAAAAAAAAAAAAAAAGAAAAGCCCTCTATAGGTGTTTACACACACACACATACACACACACACAATGCTCATATGGCATTTTCATCTGGTAGAGGTGGATACAAGACAGTGTTGGAGATGGCAGTAAACTACAGAATATATCACAACTAAATGCATTTAAATTAAAATATTGTTATAAATATCATGCTGCCCAAATAATAAGTCTGTCAGATGGACTGACCAGCAGGTAGCAGTTTGCCATCTTGTGAAAATAGTTAAAAAAATATCAACCATCCAAATAGAGGGATAAAAGGTTAGAGATACACACTACATATAAGCAAGCCCCTTTGCCCCTAAGTTGGCTTTATTAACAGCCAAAATTTTGCTCTATAAAGTTATGGGAAAAGTCAAGTAACACTTTGATGCCATGAATAATGCACAAACCAAGTTGCAAATTCTGTCAAGAGAATTTTGATCTTCACTTTGAGTAGTGTCTTATAAGAGGTGTTCAATAAAAGTTTGATTGATCAAAGTCAGGTAAAATGGATTCTGAACAATTGCCAGAGGAAGAGCTTTAAATTGCTCTTACAACAAAAACAGAGGTAACAAAAGTAGATAGGTCTCAAAAGAACTACACTGAGTAGTCAACTACAGAGTGACACTTTTATTACAGTCATTAAAAAATGAAGCTTAAAAACAGCTCTGATTCTTCTCTCATACTTTAACAGACTCGAACTTTAGAAAAAATACAACAAAATATAAACCAAAAAGGACAATACAAACCTGAGAATATGCCAAAAAACATATACATAACAGCAAGAAGGCTAGTTTCAACAGTAAGCCAAAATGCCACAAACAATTTCCTAAGAGAGAAAATATTTAATTTACTAAGAAATGTAAACTTACATTAGAAAACATGTTAAATACTCTCTTTTCAACATATTAATACCCTGCATAGTTCTTTATAATAATTTAAGGCTGCCTACAGGATACACAAAATATATCTAAGTAGTATAAATTACAAGTGGGACACAAAGGAAGAAAAGGTGGAGCATCCTTACTAGGAACGAGGCTACAACATTAATCTGATACCCCATATACTTGATATTTAGCCACTATAAATGCGTTTGAAAATACATCCCAGATTCAATTATACTATTCATTATTGAAAGCTACAACAAAACTTGGAACAGGTTCAATGTAATTCTAACAAACACTCATGTTTAATAACTTCGGTAATACTGCTGAAACATTACAGTTTTAAGGAGGGAGCTTAAGAACTTCCCAGTGGAATAGTTTAATCATAGGATGTATTTTAACATATGCATATTTTAAGTTATGTGTTCACAGTTTATACATATTGATTATCATTTTATAAATATGCAGGGTTTGTGTTGAGGAATTAAACTACAGAGACTCTCCAAGACACAAATGGACTTTATTGAAGGCTAGAGCTTAACTCTTTCCTGAAAAATTATTTGGTATTCTTAATAGAAGTCGACAGAAAATGTTTTTTGATATATAATATTTGATTGAAAGACCTAAAAGACATTATTAAAGATAAAAAAATTCTTTTTCCAAAAAAAAAGAATCCAAAAACCAAGGTTTAATTTTAATGACATGATCTTGATGGAGAAAAGCATTAGGATCAATGACTGTGACCTTACTTTGAACATTCATCAGATCTAGCTGTGTAAAATTTGAAGATGACAGTTTGTGGGCACTTAGATTTCCTTAAACATAAAACAGGTTGATAATAACTGCTAAAGGGTTATTTAGAAGATAAGCTATACTAGTGATTTTTAAGCTTGTTTGACACAAAAAGCCTTTTTGCAAATGTCTACTCAAAATCTACACACACACACACACACACACACACGCACACACTCGCACACAGACACAGGATCAAGTAGACCAGAGCTGCCAAGACTGAAGCAGGATGTCTGGCCCTCTGGTGTGCTCCATTCTGGCTCCATACAAGACAGTTTGAAAACGGCTGCACTAGCTGATATGTTAAATGGCTTTCAAAGTTTAACTTTAAAAAGAGAAAACATAATATAAATGCAAACTATGGTTCCTCACTGTTAATACTACTTGAACCACGTAACTAACATTCTAGAAACATAATTTAAGAACAAATTTTCAAAATATCAATGCTACATATAAATTTAAACTGTCAATACATCTCAACAAAAATAATAGCCTTTAGCAACTAAAAAGAAACTTGCACTGGAAGAATATATTTATTAACATTAGTAAGAAAATATATTTACCGTTTGCTTTTTTTTGGATTATTTGTGGCCACAGTGCTAAAGTAACATATATGACCATGAACCATACAGTCACCAAGGGGACAAAGTAATAGAACTGATAGGGCCGATCCATGACTATGCACAGCACCACGACCAGGAAATTGAGGCGGAATAAGACCTGTTCAAAAGGAGAAGAGATTGGTTTCACTTTGAAAAGTAGACGGATTCTCTCTGACAGAGTATAAATGTTTAAGACTAAAATCATAACTGTACAAGCACCATTTACTAATCCTTAGAAAATCATATTTGTTCTAAAATCACTGTAAAGAGTTGAACATAAAATATTTATGCATCATTTTATTAACTGGATCCCAGCAAAGCACCAACCTAAGCTGTCCTCTGGCTACAAGTGTCATCTTGTTAAATGCAGGAAAAGAATCATAAACCTCTTTCCCAGAGCTACAGTTTATAAACAAAGATTAGACTATCTCAATGAAAGAATGTCCATTTGATCTCCGTTTGATGTTGATTTATCATAACCATTTGGTATTAAGTTGAAAGTTTTAATAGATACAAAATAATATTACTCAAGTTAAAAACAGTCTTTGAAAAACAAAAAGTATCTTTGGAACTTCCATAACAGTCATTTCAGATGGTGTGATGTCAAAGAACACAGAATTTGAGCAGATTAATATTAGAGCTTTATCACTTACTATGTGACCTTTTTAAGTGAAAGTCACTCAGTCATGTCTGACTCTTTGAGACACCAGGGATTATACAGTCCATGGAATTCTCCAGGCTAGGAATACTGGACTGGGTAGTCATTCCTTCTCCCGGGGATCTTCTGAACCCAGGGATCAAACCCAGGTATCCCACATTGCGGGTGGATTCTTTACCAGCTGAGCCACAAGGGAGGCCAAGAATACTGGAGTGGGTTGCTATCCCTTCTCCAGCGGATCTTCCTGACCCAGGAGCTGAACCAGGGTCTCCTGCATTGCAGGCAGATTCTTTAGCAACTGAGCTATCAGGGAAGCTTAGGCAAATTATTTAACCTCTCTGAACCTCAGTGTCCTTGTCTGTAAACATAAAGATCATAACTCAGGGTTGTAATGAAGGGTAAATAGAATAATGTTTACAAACTGCCTAGCACAATGTAGAAACTTAATAAATCTTAATCCTCTTCTTAGAGAGAGAAAACACAGCATATTATAACAATCCCAGGTAACTGTACATTTCTACAAACTAAACAGGGAGGCCTGGCGTGCTGTGATTCATGGGGTCACAAAGAGTCGGACACGACTGAGCGACTGAAATGAACTGAACTGAACTGAAAGTGATTCAGCAATGTTTTCCCTTGCGTGCACTATTATACATTCATCTAAATTCTGTTTTTCCATCCCTCAGTAATAAATCACTTATTTTGAATTATTAACCATAGAACATGGAAATACAACTTTAAAGTGCTATTTCACGAATTCAAGTTATTTCAAATTATTCATGGCCATATTTATATTTTCTCAACAGTCAGGCACAAAAGTACATTGAAATGAAAGAAAAAGAATAATAATGCATTCCTACCTGACATACTCTATGGATTCCAAAGTCTCCTTTGACCCAAAAGTATGAGAAATGCCCATACCCTGTCTGAAATAGATAGGCAGCAACCAGAACCCGAATGTGCATGTACACAGGCAAAAACTGTGGACAAAAATAAACAGGTCACATACATGCTGACGTTAACTATACCTAAATAATCACAGCCAGTACATTTAACCAAGATAATAGAGCATTTTTATCATTCGGTGTTAGCTCAATGAATATTCTCAAAAATTAGGCATCATAGCAGGGGTTAAAAAAAAAAGTAGACTCTGGAATCTGATAGACCTAGATTCAAATTCTGGTTCTAACAGTTATGTAACTTTAGAGTTTTCTAAACTGCAAAATGAAAGTATCTTCTCCTTCTCAAAGGGTTTTGTGAGAAATGAATGACTTAATAAATGTGAAGCACTTTATACACTTCATTCAATTTGAATTAAATATATGATATCCATAATTATTAATCATCATATATGCTAAACATGAGGTCACTCTGGAATTCACATTTTCTCAATAAGATAAAAAGAAACAAAATCCTACATTTTTGGCCGCCTTAAACATATGGAATTTAGACTTGTAAATAAAATTGTCATGATTACTCATTATTTAGCAAAATCTACACATTTAAAAAATATATGCAAACATAATTCAGAAATATTATTTCCCTCCTAATCTTTTATAAAACAATTTTATTTTTCCCTCCTTCTTCAATGTTTCATCTTTACCAAGATTTTTCAAAGCATCACATCTTCATTTCTAAGCTGAATGAAATACATTTCTCATATATATTTTATGAGAGTCACTGGAAATATTATTTCATTTACAAGTCCAAATTCTCTTAACCTTAAACCACTGTCATTGCACCTCTCCACGACGTATTAGTCCCTTAGTTGTCTATTCACTATTTCACAATACAGGTAGTGTGCTGCCTTTTAAAATGATCTTTAAAAGACTTGTTCAGTGACATCCAACATTTGTAATAAAAGGCTATTCTTTTATGATTACTAAATCTATGTAAACACTTATTTTTTTGCTTCTATTTGATTGACTCATCTGATCATCTCTGTAATTATCCAGCATTAACACTGGTTATAGCCACTTTAGCTCAATGTTTCTTCCCCAAGTGATCCTTTGCAGGATAAAATAACTGAGCAG
This sequence comes from Aepyceros melampus, assembly GCA_006408695.1. NCBI lineage: Eukaryota > Metazoa > Chordata > Mammalia > Artiodactyla > Bovidae > Aepyceros > Aepyceros melampus. The sequence continues at coordinate 28,465 of SJXQ01002554.1, forward strand.
ATGCCTTAAACAGATTTAATAAGGCCTTGCATACGCATCTTTTGTATGTATCCTTGAATGCATCCTTGAACATTTCTTTTATCTTTTCTGAGGGATAACTTTTTTCTGGAAGGAAACCCCCAATTATAATAAATTATAAGTTCTTCAATATAGCTTCCACTTCAGCCAAACTGTTAGATTCTCTGTCTCCTAAACTGGCCCTTCTTGTGTTTTTCTATTGCCTCTCCTTTGTTACCTGCTCATTCTACCCTGGAATGTTCTCCTAACCACATGTTATTTATACATATCCTATTCTTCTCAAGAGCCCTGGTGACATTTTCCAATCTTTTACTCTCAGATGAAAGTCACTTCTTCCTTTGAGGTCTTTTAGCACAAACATCGACATATCAGATTTTTTATTTATTGCTCTTCATCATTAGTTCTTTCTAAATGTCTTATCATTTGATCGGAAATTTTCAGTGCAAGTATAACATATTAGAATCATGGGGATGAAGGTGGGTACACAGGATTGAAAGAGACTTAAAACTGTTCTAATCCAAACCTGTACCTTTACTTTATTCTTGACTGCACTTTAAAATATTTCCTTCAAGTATTTGAGCACCTTTTAATAGTGGAAAACATACAAATTCTTGAGGCAATCCATTCCATTCTCAGATGGTCATTAATTGCTATAAAGTTCCTTGTCATGAAAAACTGAAATCAAACTATATAAAAGCTACCAATTTAAGCTTTATTTGTGCTGTGCAATGAAATAAAATGTGAGCCATGTGGCAAATTTTTCATGTGGCTGCCAGACATTTAAACAGTTAAAAGAAATAAGTGAAATTAATTTTAATAAACAAATTTTATTTAACTCAATATACCCAAAATATTATATCATCCCAACATATACTGAGACATTTCATATTTTTTCATACTAGGTTTGTGAACTCTGTATACATTTATCAAAATGAATCACACTTAACCTTATACATATTTCACATTTCAGAACATCTCAATTCTGACTGCACTTCAAGTGCTCAATGGCCCCCTGTGGCTAGTGGCCACCAAAATGGACAGCTCAGCTCTAGAGCCACATGCACGCCCTTTATCACTTTTACATCTGATTGTACTGTAAGCATTTATAAACAGAGGTCCAACCGAGGCTAGTCATTCCCAATTACGTAAACCACTCTCCATGAAATGTGCTTTTGAGCCCCTTCAAGAATGGGTCTGGGCCTACAATGTTAAGACTTAAGTTATATTTAAACAGGAATGCAACCATTTAAATGCAATTAAACACTACCACAATTTGCCAAGTTTCTGCCAATGCTGCATTATTGCAAATGTTGTACAATACTTTTGACTTTTTAAAGATAAAGCCAACAGAAGAGTTGCAAGGACAGTGCAACACACACCTGTTTACTAGGCCAAACTACTTAAAAAGCACGTTGCTGCCACACGACACCATCCCTAGAAACGTCAGCAACTATCAGTATCACCCAAGAGAGAACAGTTTCTTACATGACTGTATTACAATTATCACACCCAAGAAATTTAATATGAATACAACAGCATCCACGTACAATCCATATACTAATTTTTTGATTGTCCCAGCGATATCCTTTATTATTAATTTTTTTTTTAATTTAGGAACCTTAAGAATCATACACTGCATTTAGTTTTTATTCCTCTTTAGCCTCCTTTAATCTGAACGGTTTACCTTTTTTGTCTTTCAGGAGTCAAATATTACAACAAAATGTTAATATTAAAAATGTATTTAGTATCCAATTTCATTAGAATTAGTAATGAGGCTGACTTCTGGTTCTGTTCTTTTTCTAGCCTCACAAATTTTCCCTTAAGACCTTTTTATTCAGGTCCCTTTAGGGAAGTTATTTACAAACTCTCAAAGAAGAAAAAGCCACAATGGAACACAGTCATCTATTGTACATACCTAACTTGCTGTACACTGTATATTTCACAGTATTTTATCTATATCTAAGTTATATTTTAAAGGAATTTTTACACCAATTGCAATCTGCCAGTCCACCTAGATTATTTTAATAATTTTCTGTAATTTTTTACATAGTTTTTATTTTACTATAAAAACATGGCACAACTAAAGCTTGACATGTTTTACTCAAAATATAAAACATTAATAAGGTAATTAAAATAATCATGACAATTAAAAAGTTTTTAATGAGGGTAATTCCACAAATATCCAAGAATCAAGTCCCAAAGTATGTTATAACCCATGCTGATAATGCTTTGCCAAATGTAGATACAGGTAATTTTTACCACAAAATTTTATATAAAAGAACAGGGATATGTGAATCATCACAAATGATCTTTATATCTTTCCAGAATACAGATATTTTAAAAGTGTAATTTAGAATGAATTGGGATGTAGTTTCGGAGAAGGCAATGGCACCCGACTCCAGTACTCTTGCCTGGAAAAATCCCATGGGTGGAGGAGCCTGGTGGGCTGTAGTCCATGGGGTCGCAAAGAGTCGGACACGACTGATCGATTTCACTTTCGCTTTTCACTTTCATACCTTGGAGAAGGAAATGGCAACCCACTCCAATATTCTTGCCTGGAGAATCTCAGACAGTGGGCCCCCATCTGTGGGGTCACACAGAGTCGGACACGACTAAAGTGACTTTCTGCCAGTCCACCTAGATTATTTTAATAATTTTCTGTAATTTTTTACATAGTTTTTATTTTACTATAAAAACATGGCACAACTAAAGCTTGACATGTTTTACTCAAAATATAAAACATTAATAAGGTAATTAAAATAATCATGACAATTAAAAAGTTTTTAATGAGGGTAATTCCACAAATATCCAAGAATCAAGTCCCAAAGTATGTTATAACCCATGCTGATAATGCTTTGCCAAATGTAGATACAGGTAATTTTTAACCACAAAATTTTATATAAAAGAACAGGGATATGTGAATCATCACAAATGATCTTTATATCTTTCCAGAATACAGATATTTTAAAAGTGTAATTTAGAATGAATTGGGATGTAGTTTCGGAGAAGGCAATGGCACCCGACTCCAGTACTCTTGCCTGGAAAAATCCCATGGGTGGAGGAGCCTAGTGGGCTGTAGTCCATGGGGTCGCAAAGAGTCGGACACGACTGATCGATTTCACTTTCGCTTTTCACTTTCATGCCCTGGAGAAGGAAATGGCAACCCACTCCAATATTCTTGCCTGGAGAATCTCAGAGACAGTGGGCCCCCATCTGTGGGGTCGCACAGAGTCGGACACGACTAAAGTGACTTAGCAGCAGCAGCAGCAGCAGCAGCAGGGATGTAGTTTAAGAAGTATTAGAATGTTAACTTGGCAAATGATTATAATAGAATGCCAAACTGCTTCCATCCCTTTATGATCCAAATGCTTTCCGGAATCACTGAACTGAAAACTGAATCTGCCATTAATACTTTCTGATTTGGGTTTTTTTCTTTTTTTTTTTTTAAACAGTACTATTACTCTTTAATATGTCAGCAATTAATTATGTCTTTAAGTGGCATTTTCTTAAAACAAAACCCTTTCCACATCCTCTCAAATCTTTCCCCATCCTCTCAAATCTTTCCCCACCCCCACCCCAAATTAATCTAATCTTTCTTCACGTGTCAGAGCTATTTCTACAACTCGATATTCGTCTTTACTTGCTTTTTAGAGACCTTGCTAAATTCATCCTACAAATTCTGAACTGGGCTTATAAACAAGCCTTCCTATCTTCATGTCCTCCTGCTCTGGACCTCTTTTATTGCCTTGCTCTCCCACAGCTGCTTGAGCTTCCTAGGGCCCCTCCAGCTGCAGGGCCAGGGGAACTTTAATGCTGACACAAACATGCAGATTATAGCTGCACAACTTCAGTTTTAAAAGGCATACTTCTCCCTCTGCCTTTAATCGTTTAAACAAGTCATTCATAAAATTACCAGCAATTTTTGAAAATAAAGAGACTTAATGAAGAATAACATGAGTATTTTCTAATTATTAAGAGATATCTGATGAACCCTAGTATTATATATCTTAACTGCTGCTATGGAAATTTCAAAACACTCTTTTCTGGCAAATCTCCCCTGTTATCTCAACATAATATTGATTCTATGTTAAATTACTGTTTATAGACATGTGCTTTATATAAGCAAATAAAATAAAAACCAGTTCATGTTCAATAGTTCCCAAATTATGAAAGAATCTTGTTAAATTTTTAAAACATATTTTATAGAAACAAAATTTTATTTCTATAAAAACAAATTTTATAGAAATCAATTTGTACTGTCACTTAAAAAGTGTGGTAAGTGGTTATTAGATACCTAGGTTCACTCTTAAAAGCTTGTTTTAACTGTAGCTCTAATATTACAATTCTGAATACATTTTTTTCTACCCCTACCAAACCTGGTGTCCCCGGTTAATGAGAATCCTGTCTAAAAGACTTAAAAAGACACCTACTGTTGAGGGAAAAATTATTTTGGCCAGGTACAGAGGGCACCAGGTGAGTTAAGGAAAGGTCCTCCGTCTCGTGGAAGCGGTAATACTTAGGAGGTATGGAACATATAATGCATGGTCAAAACAGCGGATCATCAGTATCTGAGGATTCTGAATACTGAGGTAAGCGAGTTCTACAGTTTTAAACTTTAGAAGTATAAAAATGATTGGTCAAACTTGCTAAGATACAATAAAGGGTAGAATATAAAATATAATCATCTAATCTGATTTCTTTTAATAGTAACTTGTCTATTCTAAATCCTTTGCAACTAAGTATCATCTAGAAAGTCTCCTAATAAATTAGTTTTCTAACAGGATGACATGAAACAATTCCCTTGGATGATTGTTCCTACCACATCAAAATTAATGTCAAGTAAATACAAACAAATTATTGCCTTATCTTTTAAAAAATAATTATTCTGCTTTTAAGTGTAATCATTTTCAGATCAGGTGGTAGGAGAGAAATGGGAAGACAGACTGGGTGGGAAATAAGATGGGTCTTTAAATGGTAGAGAATATAAAACACAAAGAATTGGTGTCCTAAAGGAAACATTAAAGTGACATTATTTCCTATATTTTCTGAACTTAAATTTGAAATACTTACTGTACTTGCTCCAGAGATATGATAAATCAAAATCACAAGTTGCATCCAGCCTTTCCATTCATCTGTTTGTTCTCTATTTAATACTTTAGTCTGTGCAAAATAATCAATATTTGTTTTAAAACTCAAGAAGCTATTATTTGGATAGAATATATTAAGTATGTAAAATTTTTCTTATAGGATATAAATTAATCCTTCTTTCAAAAGAACCTTGGGGGAAAAATAGTTTAAGACTGTCATTTCTTGATAAAAGAGATAAAACTATTTAAGTATAATATGAATTTAAAATGAATATAAAAGAGATTTTAAATATTTAAGTTTATACATATGGTTTTATATATTTTTTTTCATTTTTTAAACTATGACAGATGTGTTTATAAATCTAAAAAAGGCATTTTATAATTTTCTTCAAGAAAATCTTAGAATTTCAGTTAGAAAAAAAATCTCATAGTTCTCTTACATTGTACTGTGAAGAAAAAAGCTCCATTATCATACTTTATTTTCTCTAGAATATTCCCACTGGGGATGAAGAAATGATTAATCATCCTCATATAAAAGTTATTTCTTACAAAAGAATTTATTAATTCAAATAAATCATGACTTATAAAGGAGTTACATTTATATTCTCAGCAATTACAGCAAAGCTAAAATAGGCATTCAGAACACTTTTAACAGTGCCCACATTATTATGTAAGTTCTAATTTGTGTGTGCATGCCTGAGTGTATAAATATATAATAGAAAAAGTGTTTATTAGTGTAATTATATGCTTTTAACTTAGATAATAGTATCTCATGTTTGTGGACCATCAGAAAGTGAGGAGCATCTCTACTTTCTCCATCCTCAGGCAGGCAAAATAACACCAAGTCACGATATCTTTTTCACAGTCATTATTTTCCAACTTTTCAACAATCTTTATGAAACTGAACTTTCTCCAAACTGTTTCAAAAAGGCAACAGTTAAGACTCCACTAAGTGATGTAAAACTGCAATATTCCTTCATCTTCTTCTATATATGTAAATTTTGTATATGATGGCATGATAAATAATATTAATTCTTTAATCCAGACTTTATAATGAAATAAGAAGGATAACATGAACTAAAAAGAAAATGATTCTTACCTCCTTGGTATTTTCATTGTAAAATACTCCCAAAACCAAGATGTAGATAATTGGAATAAAGAAAGTTAATGTGTATAAAATTTGTTTTCCTTCATAAATAGATTTGCCCGGTCACACATATAGAAATAAGCCATAATCAGGCCAAGTTTGCAGAAAGACTGTAAAAATATTTCTAATGGAGACACAGAGGGATTGATAATATTTTTCTTTTCTTCTCCACTTTCCAAGTCAGTACAAGGCTTATTCTTCCGATGAGCATTACGATGAATTATATAAAAAATTAAATATCCAATAATAGATAAAGTGAAAAAGCAAGCAGCTAGCTTCTGTATGAGAGTAAGAGGAGGCCGAGGCTGACAACAGGAACCATCTATAGGCTTCAAAATCTTATTGCAACACACGTTCATAAGAATCATTGCACTCTGTGAACAAATCAAGTGATTTCGTTATTATCTTGTCAGTAATGTATTTCCCATTAGGTTTTCTCCTGTGAATACAACTGACTTTTTAGCACTGAAACCAAAATGCTTTTGTATTTTTTACTACCATTTCCCAAACAGTCATGTAAATAATGATAGTCCTTCAATCTGTAAATAACTAGTTTAGGGCTTTTCAAACTTCTTGGGTTATGATTCATAGTGAAAAGTTCATTTTATAATGTGACTCAGAATATACATACATACATATATATAGAGGAAACAATACCCATCCTTACTACTTGGAATGCATCTGAATTTTTTCCATTCTATTCTTTAAAAAAAGAAAAAAATAGAGATTTCATGACTGTTAATGGACTGTGACTTTTGGTTACAAAAACACTGACAGATGTCAAGGACCAAAGAATTCTAATTAACAGATGTTCAATACAGAAGATACCAAGATACTTAAGATACACTTCCAGTCTTTAGATATGAAAAAAGAATGTAAAGTAACTGCCACCAAAAATGATTAACTCTTAGCTAACAATATTTATAATATGCCTTTCATTTGGTTTACAAGTTTATGGACCACTTGGGATTCAATAGTTTTAGTGTTTCTAACTTGAAGTGGAATCTTCAACATAGTTTTATCATAATAAAATATTCTAGGAAGCTATCAGGAGCCTTTCTAGCTGAAGGTTCAGTCAAATTTAGTTTCATAAAAACTTCATGGTTCTAAGAACCTTTAGAACTCTAAAACATTCAAAGTATTCAGCCATTTAGAAAATCTCATTCTCTCAGCTTTAAGACTTTAGAAGATTCTGAGCCTGGAACTCTTGGAGACACTAGTCTACAAACTCCATCCCAAGGTTCATAACTAGTTCTAGGGAGTCCACAAAGCCCTTGAAAAAATATGGAGAAGTGCTGTGTGTGTGTACCCAAATATGTATTTTTCTACAGGAGAGGAATGGAACAATTACTTTTTATCAAATACAAGGGTTACATGATACTCAAAAAGATTCAGGACCACTACTTTATCTGTTGTACTATGTGTGAAAATTTATAATTATCCAGTTCTCTTTTGTATTTAAACCAAAATCCCTTTCCACCCATCAATCTGGAGTTGTTCAGTATCTACTCTGTATCATGACTAATGCTTAGGGTATCAGAATTAGAAGGAAATAATAAATAAAATGTTCTCCATATTAAAATATGCTCTTCACGGAAGCTTAATTTTATTTTAAGGTTTAAGACAAAGAGAACATAGAGCAGCAGTTTTCAAACATGAATATAATGAGGACTTAAAAGCTTTTTAAGAGTATCTAGCACTGACTAAATGAAGTTGCATTTCCTTCCTTCCATAACCTTCTTCCTTAGAGTATATGAAAACTCTTACATATTCAGCTAGGTGATGGAAAGTCATTATTTCTAGATCTGTGTCTAGACAGAAAAACTGAAAATAACTGACTGCAATTCAGTTCAGTTCAGTCGCTCAGTCGTGTCCGACTCTTTGCGACCCCATGAACTGCAGCACGCCAGGCCTCCCTATCCATCACCAACTCCCAGAGTTCACCCAAACCCACATCCATCTAGTCGGTGATGCCATTAAGCCATCTCATCCTCTGTCGTCCCCTTTTCCTCCTGCCCCCAATCCCTCCCAGCATCAGAGTCTTTTCCAATGAGTCAACTCTTACATGAGGTGGTCAAAGTCCTGGAATAGTGATATATAGCTATTGGTTAGATATTACAGTCCCTACTGACAGATACATGAATTCTTACAGTTTCTCTGCTTGATTCAGGAAGATGTAAGCCATCCAAAGATTCCATGATGGTTTCTTGAGCAATCAATTTGGAAACACTGAACACCTTAACATTTGATTTAGAATTTCTGGTGCTGCTATTCAAAATACTGACTGCAGCTTCATTGTAGGCATCTATCTTCTCATTAGTGATCATTTTCCTATTTTCACTTAATAGATCTTCATAAACAGGATCTGCACATGAAACATATTTTTTAAAATACACTTAGAAGTCCCTACTGGTAGAAATTATAATCATGCAAGTTAGTTAACTGCATTTCATATTTTGTTGTTAGAGTTGACAATTCCAGGCACCTAATAATTCATTTTATTTAAATAGTTAACCAAGATTTTGTAATAGATTTCCTAGCTTACAGTCAAACTTTGAATCAATCTATACCTCTCTTCAAATTAAAAGACTTTTATATCTCTTCTCTCTTAAGTACACAACTCTTAGGAAACATTTTTATGTTCTAGCATGTCTTAAGAGTTTGAAAATTTTGGATGCTGGATTGTATCAGGTAACGGGAATTCAAAACTGGATTATGGAAGATTGCCTAATTAAGACTAGCAGTCAATCTTTTTTTTTTCCTCCTGTTGCTGCTTATTTTTGCAAATTTTATTCCCACAATTAGAAGGTAATATTACTAATGATCAAAGCTTTTTACCATTAAGCATAATCATTTAACTTTTTCTCACTTTAGTAAGAGAAAGGTTAATGAGTCTGTAAATGAAATAGGGATTTTGGAAGAGATTATTACCATCCTTGTTATTTCTCTCAGTTTGATATTAAACTTGGAAATAATTATGAGTTTCTGACAAACAACTTAAATTGCTAAAATACCCAACGCATTTCATATTGTGCCGGGCATTAAATAACGGACATTCAATAAACTGAAGTGAATTGATCTAATGCAACTTTTTCTTAAAGAATTTCATTGCCAAGTATAAACTAGATGGTTTGAATTTAAATATATTCTGTCAATTCCAAAGAATGTTAACTTTCAATGAGTCTAATATTATGAACCAGATAATTTTTTCCATATTTCCCAATCACAATAAAAACTTGATAAGAAATAAAATCAAAGGCAAGCATCTAATTTGCCTTTAGGACTTATTCTCTTTGTTATGTTCTATTCTAACTGCTGAGACTCCTTGGAGAATTTATTTATTATTAATTTTTTACTTATTATATTTATTAGTCTGTTCCATAAGTTCAAAACAGGAAACCAAATAGCTCAAGTTTACTCTAATTTTGCAAACATTTATTCTCATAAAGTAGTAATTTTGCTTCTTGAAATAGATAATAGAAACCCAAGCCTCAAAACACATACAAATAATATTTTTTCATTACTTTTACCTTGTAAGACCCAATAAACATCACTAGTCTTTGCCAGTTTTTCTAAAAGTGGTGCTATGGAGGTAATATTCATTTTATATTGGGAAAGCGCTTCATTGCTGCCATTGTGAATCTTGATAGACCACTAAGAGGAAGTAAAAATTAAGCATTAATTCGGTATTTATCACAGGAAAATGAAAGTATATCATTTCCTCTATTGTAAAAAAGGTTCTCATTTTAAGAGAATTTCCATTTTTATTCAATATTAGAATAAAATATGGTCAATTATTTCATGAAATACATCAAGGCAGTTACAAAGAGCTGATAAAAAATTAGACTTTCAATGTATAATATTCAAGAAAAAAGAATGTAATTTTAGATGTAAAAATAATATTGCCATTTACCATCAAATTTCCTAAGTTCATTCAGATCTTTTTTATTAAAATTATCAGCCTAATTAATTATAAGAGAAATAAGAATTAAAATATAAGTATAATCAAGAATTCTATTTAGTATAAGTTAATTCTTTCTTAGCATGTTCTTAAGTATATGAAACAAAAATCATTTATGTAAGAATACAGATAATAACTTACTGTGGAGCACCTGCTACAATCACATGGGGTTTTGCAACAGAATCCTGAAGAAAGAAAAATCTTTATAATAGTGTTATAGTTGGTTCAGGAGATTAATCCAAGTAATATTACTTAACTTGTTCCCCTTAAGTTCTTCTTCCACTTAAATGCATTTTAATTTTCTAGGGATCCTATTCAGATACTTGTCACAACGAGATGGACATCCTATGCTTAAAACCTTACATGGCTATATGACTACACAGGATGGCATGAAGCTTGCATGGCTAATTCTTTGGTGATAAAACTCAACATTCAGAAAACTTAAGATCATGGTGTCTGGTCCCATCACTTCATGGCAAATAGATGGGGAAACAATGCAAACAGCAAGAGATTTTATTTTGAGGGGCTCCAAAATCAGTGCAGATGGTGACTGCAGCCATGAAATTAAAAGACACATACTCCTTGGAAGAAAAGTTATGACCAACCTAGACAGCATATTAAAAAGCAGAGACATTACTTTGCCAATAAAGGTCTGTCTAGTCAAAGCTTTGGTTTTTCCAGTGGTCATGTATGGATGTGAGAGTTGGACTATAAAGAAAGCTGAGCACTGAAGAATTGATGCTTTTGAACTGTGGTGTGGAGAAGACTCTTGAGAGTCCCTTGGACTGCAAGGAGATCAACCAGTCCATCCTAGAGGAGATCAGTCCTGAATATTCATTGGAAGGACTTATGCTGAAGCTGCAACTCCAATACTTTGGCTACCTGATGCGAAGAACTGACTCATTAGAAAAGACCCTGATGCTGGGAAAGGTTGAAGGCAGGAAGAGAAGGGGACAACAGAGGATGAGATGGTTGGATGGCATCACCAACTCAATGGACATGAGTCTGAATAGGCTGAGGGAGTTGGTGATGGACAGGGAGGCCTGGTGTGCTGCAGTCCGTGGGATCGGAAAGAGTCGGACATGACTAAGCGACTGAACTGAACTGAAGATAAAACCCAAACCAAAAAAAACACTACTAAAATCTAATATGGCCTAATATTATTCTGATTCTGAGTAAATCGTGTAAACCTCTAGTATATTATGTCAGCCAATTAAAAACTATCTTTGGAAGCCTACAGGGGACACAGTTACAGTGTTAAATAAAAGTAGGGCTCTACGGAGACAAGATCTTTTGGGTCTGTTATGTATTTAACAAAGTTAACTGACTATGATAGACCATAATGTGGGAAAAAAACAAGGTGAAATTTGGTAGAAATCCTCACCTAATGCAAATTATATTATTTGTAATACTACCAATTATATAGACGCTTCCCAGTTGGTTCAGTGGTAAAGGATCCACCTGCCAAAGGAGATCCCTGGGTTGGGAAGATCTTCTGAAGGAGGAAATAACAACACAGTCCAGCATTCTTGCTAGGAAAATCCCAAGGACAGAGAAGCCTGGCGGGCTATGGTCCATACGGTCGCAGAGACACAACTGAGCACACACACACCAACTGCATACTACTTGGTAATTTACTAAGTATTTCTCTTAAATTAGCTCATTTTAATATAGATTCTTGCCACTTGTGAGACAGGCAGGGAGATTACATATGTATACACATACATATGTATATATTGTTTTTTAAAAAAGGTTATAGACTCAGGTTTATAGGTATTGCTGAGGCCTGGCAGAGACAGAACCAGAACTTAAGTCTCTGACTACTGAGTTCAATGCACTTTTTTCAACACAGAAGACTTGATATTACGATCATGTGCACAAGAAGTGATTAAAAGAAAGAAATCAGAAAACATCCAAGCCATATACAGAAAGAGAAGTGACAGTTATTGTCTCATTATGAAGGTAAAACATGCTAAGTGTAGAGAACTATGAAAGCAGAGAAGTATAATAACAAAATTAGTCTATTTCCAGGCTCGCATGCCCCATTTTATACTGCTATTTTACTGAAACTTTTTCCTCATCTGTAGGTGGCTCCCTTCCTCACTCTTCACAGCAGCTATCCCAAATCATACTAAATATTTTTCTTACACAGGTCCCACCCGCCCTCCTCCTCACTTTTAGCATAAAGCCAATCCTCAAACAGAGAAAAATAGAACTCATCTGGTCTGTGTGCTATTGCCTTCCTTGCTCCATTCTCACAACTCTATCCATATACTCACACAGTCTATCATCTGATAGATGAAGAGTTAAACCAAATATGTCCCTATTCAACTTAATGGCTAACCAGTTACTCTTGAGTCTGTATCTCTTCCCTTTTTACATCTGGAGTTATGTCTGTAAGTTATCTTCTCAAACTCTGGAATTATCCCTTTCATCCTCTTCTCTTCGTCCTTCTCTCAGTCCACAAAATGTCAAGTCATCTTTATCCTCAAAAAATGTTCCTTCAATTCTGTCTCACTCTCAAATGCTTCCCATTCACTCTTGACCAACAGATTACTCAGAAGGGCACTTGGCTTTCACTGTGCTAACTTCTTTCTCATTTATGCCTCAATTTATCATCTTTTGATTTTGAGTTAGTAATCCATTAAAACCTCCCTCAGAGCCCATTAATGAATTCTGAATTGCCAAGTCCTGTAGTTTCAGTCTATCCTATATAGTTCCTAAAGAGACACTACTATCCACTTTTAAAACTCTTTCCTTTCCTGTGTGTTATATTAGTTATTCTTCTGCTTTTGTTGCTTTAACTCTTTTATCGCCTTCTCTCAGAATCTTTTGTTTCATTCCCACATTCTCTTCTTTAATCTACACTTGCTGTCTACTGAATTATTTCCATTCAAGTCGCTTCAAATATCACCTCACTTCATACCAGTTCAGTTCAGTTCAGTTGCTCAGTCGTGTACGACTCTTTGTGACCCCATGAATTGTAGCACACCAGGCCTCCCTGTCCATCACCAACTCCGGGAGTTCACTCACACTCACGTCTATCGAGTCAGTGATGCCATCCAGCCATCTCATCCTCGGTCGTCCCCTTCTTCTCCTGCCCCCAATCCCTCCCAGCATCAAAGTCTTTTCCAATGAGTCAACTCTTTGCATGAAGTGGACAAAGTACTGGAGTTTCAGCTTTAGCATCAGTTCTTCCAAAGAAATCCCAGGCTGATCTCCTTCAGAATGGACTGGTTGGATCTCCTTGCAGTCCAAGGGACTCTCAAGAGTCTTCTCCAACACCACAGTTCAAAAGCATCAATTCTTCGGTGCTCAGCCTTCTTCACAGTCCAACTCTCACATCCATACATGACCACAGGAAAAACCATAGCCTTGACTAGACGGACCTTAGTCGGCAAAGTAATGTCTCTGCTTTTGAATATGCTATCTAGGTTGGTCATAACTTTTCTTCCAAGGAGTAAGCGTCTTTTAATTTCATGGCTGCAATCACCATCTGCAGTGATTCTCAAACTGGTCTAAGTAACTCAGACCTAATGCTTATCATTCATCTACAGAAATAATCTAAATTGGTGGTTTCCTTAATTACCCATATCTGCCAGTCATCTAGAAGCTCTTTGAGGACAGGAACTCTGTTATGTTAATCAAAGTATCAGCAGTGTTTAGCCTGAGGCCTAAAATATGACATGATTTATAAGTATCTGTTGGATAACAGTGGAGTTATTTAAATTCAACTTTGCTTTTATGCCTATAGGTATCTGTAAGGTTATTTCAGTTCATATCTTTCTAATCCAATGTTGTTCTTATCTCCTCTGTAAACCTTTCTTAGATCTTCACCTAAACTCTAAACAACTCTCATCCTAAGTGCCTCTGTCCATGGTGCTTTCATAGTTCTCTGTGGCCAAGTCTATTGTTACCCTTCATATTATCATGTCATCATTCATAAGAAAGTCTAGTCTATCTTTTAGATTGCATACTCCTTGAGGGCTGAGACTGGGGCTAATTTCTAGCCACATTCCTAAATCCTAGAACAAAGCTAGTTATAGTACAGACATAATAAAAATATGTATTCTCAGGATTCAGCAGCTTACTATGGAAACAGTAAAAAATACATGAATATATAGATACAAACATACTCCTTGAATAATTAAAACCAGTCAACTAATCAATCTCAGGTAATTACATGACCATTTATCCAAAAGCTGAATATTTCCTCTCCCCCAAGAATCAAAAGAGTTTTACAATAGAACCTAAAATCAAGTTTTAGCAAATCAAGTTTTGCTAAAATCAAGTTTTGCTAAAATCAAGTTTTAGCAAATTATAAGAACAGAAGATCTGAATATGCAATATATCTCCAGCTTAGTCATAACAAAGGTTTTTGTGATCTTGCCTGAATTCTAAATTATATTACACTCATGTTGTTTAACTGTGAATTTCTACAACTTTAATAGATATACTTTCAGGTTCAGCATAAATATAAATCACATGTTTAAATCATCTGAAATACACAAATAATATTATTCTTATTTCTGGACATTTAAAAACATATTAATAAAAACAAAACAAAATTATGTGAGATCCAAATTTTCCAGAAAGTTGAACTCTAAAAGTTGTCTGTATGTTTATTTTTTGAAAACTTAAAAATTTTCTCAAAGAAGCAAAGTTAAAAATGTTGACTAGGTTCTCATTGGATCCTACAAAATTCTATCTAATGTGTTACAGTTGCTGTATTAAAATACTTGTGAAAAGAAGCAAAGAAAAATACCATTGCAACACAAGTAATTAAGCAAAACAAGGCCAACAAGGTCGAATATTATTTTATCCATCTCCAATGCAAATACCTCTGGGAAAGGATACAGGTTTAATTAAAGGACTGACAAGGAGATGTATGGAGACACTTTGGGAACTCTAAAGTGGACTTGTGAGAAGTTAGGGGTTTTCTGAGGTTAACAGCACTCTTGTCTTCTATCTAATTTATCTCCAAACATTATGAGCCAAAACACACCAGGCTTGACTTTTAGGTCACAAACATAATAATAAAAGGAAATAAGGATATTAAAAAAAATTTTTTTTTCAGAAGTATCAGGACATAAGTCTGAAGAACAAAGTGGAAAAATGCTCAAGAAAATGTGTACTGTGATAGAAAGATTATCTGAGTTTGAATTAACTGAGCTATGGCAACCTACTCCAGTATTTCTTCCCTGGAAAATTCCAAGGATAGTGGAGCCGAGCAGGCTACAGTCCACAGGGTTGCAAGAGTTGACCATGACTGAGAACGCAGACACGCACAACAGTTAACAGAAAGCTTTAAATCAAGAAAGGTTTAAATCAGTAAAGTGTGGTATTAGCCTAATCACCACAGGGTCAGAATGGTAATGTCCAGAGACACTGGATCAAAACTTTGTTTTCTCTGTAAAGTGACAATTAATCTAGCATGGTCAAAATCAAGAAGGTTGGTATAAAGTAGAGGAGAGTAGGACTGGTGAGTGTAGGAGAATGAGCTTTCAAAATTTGACTGCTCAAAACCAGCTAGGCCATATTTTCAAATACAGACCTCAGTCCACACTTTAATACACTGTTTCATAGAACCATTAACCTCTGGATGCCACAGAAAATCCTAAGAGAGAAATATAAGAAAAGAAGTCAAAGAAAATACTATATCCACCATTCAAAACAAACTTTAGCACATCTCTTACAGAGTAGTTAAAAGTAAAACACTATCTTATCTACAATATCTTCACCTCTCATCCCAATTTGGCAAGTCTCACAATAGTTCTCTGTATGTCCACTTTTGCTATTCTCCAGAATATTTCCATACATTTTCAACAGAGTAATGTTTTAAAATTTAAAATCTGATTTTGCCACATCCCCACTTAAGTATTTAAGAATTTTCAATCAATTGCCCTAAGGATAAGTTTCAAAGTCCTTAAAATTCCAAGAAGTTGCAGCCTGGCCTCTGCCTAGATAGTCCGCCTTTTTTTCTGCCACTTTCCCGCTTGTTCTAAGTATACTTTTAGTTTTCCTTTGGCTCTTGGAACGCTCTACATGTTCCTTTTTCTCCAGGGCTTTGTTCCTGTTCCTTCCACCTATAATGCTCATAAGCTAGCCCCTCAGTCAACCTACCTCCTACTTACCCTTGAGTGAGTGAGTGAAGTCACTCAGTCATGTCCAATTCTTTGTGACCCCATGGACTGTAGCCTACCAGGCTCCTGAGGCCTCCAGTATAGCATCACTTCCTCAAGGAGGAAAACTACTTTTAATTCCCTGTTCTACACATTATAATGTCCTACTTTTTCCTTTTTGCCATCCTTAGCTTCCCTGGTGGCTCAGACAGTAAAGAATCTGTCTGCAATGCAGGAGACCTGGGTTCAATCCCTGGGTTCAGAAGATCCCCTGGAGAAGGGAATGGAAACCCAGGATTTTTTCCTAGAGAATTCCATGGACAGAGGAGCCTGGTACGTAGCGCACCATTGGGTCCATTGGGTTGCGAAGAGTCAGACACAACTGAGCGACTAACACTTTAACACTTAATCCTATGTTTAAATGCTGACAGGAAACTATAATGACTTGCAAGCTCCATTAGACTGATCTAGGACACTGCTGTCTTGATCCCCATCTGTATCCTCAGGACCTAGAAGGCACTGGGAATTCAGAAAGTTCATATAATGTTCTTTTATGAAGAGTAATACTGAATACACACTGGTTTCAAATTAACATACTTTTTCCTGGATAAAAATCTAAGAGACCAAATTTTCTATTACACGAAACAGTGCGTGCATTACACGATCTTACTCTACCTGTCTTCTCTCAATACACTACATGTACATGTAAATTAACCAACGAATAGTTTCAACATCATAACACTGAGCTTACTATAACATGAACTTACCACTTTAACTGATGCAATCTTATCTTCAAAAGGAATGTTTTCATGCTACCATGAGGGAGAGATGACAGAAAAAAATTAATGTATAGATTAATTTTATGTAAATAATTCCTCCTTCAGTTGCTTTTGTTGATTCATTTATACACCATATCCCAATTATCTACCTTCAACCCTAAGGGGAAAAGATCTGTATAGACTACCCCAAAATAAGTGATACTATTTTTTAAAAAAACTTTTTATTTGTGATCTTCAACATCTTAGAGGTAAGTTAAAGATAAAACTCCCACTATGAATAAGCAGGTAGGCGAACGTGCCTACATATAGTATCTTTTTGTCAAGCTTCCCACGATTCCAATTTAGTCCTAGTATTATTATCTATGGCAGAGACCAGTTGCTGCCCTATATTTCCCAAATCCTTCCAGTTAGACAGGACCACATGATTAGTTCTGGCCAATGTACTATGACTAGATGTAATGTGGGTCACTTCCAGGCGGAAGTTCCCAGGGCAATTCTGCTCATCTGGTTTAACCTGATACAGAGACTGAGGAGGTTGAATGTCCCAAGTGGAACAACTAGAAAACAGTAAAAATTCCAACAGCAAAGATCCCTGAATGACTGCAGGGAACAAAGCCCTTTGTCCCAGGTGGTTAGGACAAGAAGTGCTAAGTATTAAGACTCTGGTATGGATTTATTGCTGTAGCAACAGCTAGTCTATCCTCACCACTATACTAATGAAGGCCCTGCCTAAACATGAATGGACACATAGGACTCTAGGTTATTAAAGATTTCACTCAAGATGGTACATAGTCTAGTTGTAGAAAAAAATTAAAATCCAAAGACTATAACTTCTTGTAACTGTTTCATAAAAAGAAAAAAAAATCATTTCATAATTATTCAGGATGGAACAGGGGTAGTTAATAAGAAGCTAACTGTCTTCCTAAAATCAAGGTTGAAACATTCTCATTAATTAGACAGATAGTATTTATATTAAGAAATAGTTTGTTTCTATCAACAGGCTAAATTTTAAAATTCTTGTTAGTCCTGTTTAAGCATCTTTTCCTAAAAGGGCTTTAAAAAAAAAATCGAGTTGACTTACAGTGTTGTTAGTTTCAGGTGTACAGCAAAGTGAATCAATTATACATATACATTTATCCACTCTTTTTTTAGTTATTATGTTTTATATATAGTAGTATGTATATGCTAATCCCAATATTCCAATTTATCCCCTCTCCCTCTTATTCCCTGGTAACCATAAGTTTGTTTTCTACATCTGCGACTCTGCTTCTGTTTTGTAAATAAGTTCACTTGTATTCTTTTTTCCCAAAAGGACTCTTGAGACCATTAACTCAATAGTACTTGTGGTGGTTTAGTTGCTAAGTCATGGACAGCAGCCCACCAGGCTCCTCTGTCCATGGGATTTTTCCAGGCAAGAATACGCAGTGGGTTGCCATTTCCTTTTCCAGTACTTCAAGGTATGTTATATGAAAAGAATTTCCTTGGTCAAATTAGTCTGGGACATCAGGTCAGAAAAATCACACAGGTGTTCTCCTCTTCCTATCCCTTTAAAAAATTCTCCCTCAGAGATACAGTGTGTCATGAAATATTTCTCCTTTTTGCATGGCACAGTTAATTCAGTCAATTCAATCTCTTCATTTTAATATAACATCTGTATATGCAAAATAACATATCACATATATGTAAGTCACAAGTCATAGTAAAAATAAATAAGCACTCATGAATCCATGGCACAAATCAGTGTTACCAACACACAAAATGAGCTATGTTGGCTTCTAAATTCCTTCCTTCTAAATTCCTTCTCTAAATTCCTTCCTTCACCCAAAAAGAACAATCATCTTAAATTTTATTTTTCTTTCTATTTTATTATACAGCTTTGTCACACATATATGCATCTTTAAATGATACACTGTTCAATGCTGTTGGCTTTCACTCCATTTTAATTTTGAATAATTTCAGACTTACAGCAAAATTGACATCCTTTACCAATTGTTAGTATTTTCTACACTAATTTCATGTGTCTCTATGCACCACATACACAGTTTTTCTTCTTTGCTGAACCATGTAAAAGTAAACTGCAGACATAGTAACATTTCACCCTTAAATATTTAAACACATATCTTTGAAGAATATGGACATTCTCCTGCATAACCCAAAGAAGCTGACATTGATAAAATATTATCAAATCTAATAATACAGTTCATGTTTAACTTTCCCTAATAAATTCTTTGCTACAGTTCTTATATTTTAACCTAGAATTCAATAAAAGCCACGTATTATGTACATGACTGAAGACAAGATGATGGAGAAAACCGACCTTGAGCCTACCTCCTCTCACAAGAACACCAAAATCACATCTAATTGCTAAACAACCATGGATAAAAAGATTGGAACCTTTCAAAAAGGATATTCTATATCCAAAGACAAAAAGAAGGCCAACAAATGGTAGGAGAGTCACACTTGTGATATAAATCAAATTCCATATTCTGACCCACAAACTGGAGAATAATTTTATCACAGAAGTTCTCGCACAGGAGAGAGTGTTCCGAGCCCCATGCAAGGCTCCCCAGCGCAGGGGTCTGGTATTGAGAGGAGGAGCCTCCAAAGCATTTTGCTTTCCCAGAAAAGGGGCTGATTATAGGAGATCCACAGGACTGGGGGACAGGCTCCACACGTGGAGGGTGCACGCAAGGTCCTATGAGAACAGGGACCCAGAGCAAAAGCAAGGACTTCAAAGGGGACTGGGCTGGACCTACCTGCTGGTCTTGGAGGGTATCTTGTGGAGGCATGGGGCAGCTGCGGCTCTCTCTAGTGTCCTAAAAGCTGGCAGTGGTAATATTGAGGAGTGTTTCTCCAACTGAACTCTCATTAGAGGCAGACATCTTACGTGGGTAATTAGTAGCAAGACCATGCCCTGCCCAACAGCCTGTAGGCTCCAAAGTTGGAGCACCTCAGGCCACACAATCCACAGGGCAAGAACACAGCCCCACTCATTAGCAGTCCCAGTTCAGTTCAGTTGCTCAGTCATGTCAGACTCTTTGCAACCCCATGGACTGCAACATGCCAGGCTTCCCTGTCCATCACCAACTCCCAGAGCTTACTCAAACTCATGTCCGTCGACTATCTTTCCCAGTATCAGGGTCTTTTCCAATGAGTCAGTTCTTCACATCAGGTGGCCAAAGTATCAGCCACTCATTAGCAGACAGGCTGCCTAAAGACTTTCTGAGCCCATGGTCACCTATAGACATGGTCCTTGACACAGCCCTGCCCACCAAAGAACCAAGAACCAGCTCCCTTTACCAGTGGGCAAGCAACAGCCTCTCCTATCAGGAAGCCTTCACAAGCCTCTAGAACAGGCTCACCCACCAGGGGGCAGACAATGGCCTCTCACCAGAAAGTCTGTACAAGACTCTAGACCAGATTCACCCACTAGAGGGCAGACACCAGAAGCAAGAAAACTACCATCAGCACCCTATGGAACTGAGTCTGCAAACTCGGGCCAGAACCGACCTTGGCACCAGCTGGTCGCTGGACCTTGGGTAATAAGAGGGAAATGCACTGCTTGGACACAGAGGGCATACCCTATTGGAGGAAACTTCTCCAAAACTTCCACATACATAAAAATACAAATGGAAATTTAGACAAAACGTGGTGGCAGAGGAATATGTTCCACAGGAAGGAAAAAGAAAGACACCCAAATGACAACTAATGGCATGAAGACAGGCAATCTATCCGAGGAAAGAGTTAAGAGTGATGAATGCACAGAACAGGAAGGTACAAGAAGTTTATAGAAGAGTCAGAAAATACCAAGAACAACCAAAGAGATGAAGAATACAACAACTGAGCTGAAAATACATGAGAAAGACCCAACAGCAAAATAAATGAGGCAGATGAACGGATAAGTGAGCTTGAAGACAGTGCTGGAAACTACTGCTATGCAAGAGAATAAAGAAAACAGAACAAAAAAGAAAAAAGGACAATTTAAGAGACTTCTGGGGCTCTGTCAAATATACCAACAATAACATAATAGAGGTCCCAGAAGGAGAGAAAGGGCCTAAAAAATATTTGAAGAGACAATAGCTGAAAACGTCCCTAACATGGGAAAAGAAACAGTCAACAAAGTCCAGGGAGCACAAAGTCCCATATAGGATTAACCCAAGGAGGTACGGGCCCAGAAACACAGTAATAAAACCAATAAAAATTAAAGACCAAAGCAAAACATTAAAAGCAATGAAGGAAAAGCAACAAATAACCAACAAGAGAATCCCTATAAGACTATCAGCTGATTTTTCAGGAGAAATTGTACTGGCCAGAATTGAGTGGCATGATATATTTAAAGTGATGAAAGGGAAGAAACTACAATGAAAAAATACCCTAACCAGCAAAGGCCTTGTTCAGATTGGTCTGAGAAATCAAAACTTTACAGATAAGCAAAAACTAAAAGAATTCAGCACCACCAAATCAAATGCTAAACAAACTGCTCTACAGAAAAAGAGAAGGCAACAATTAGAAACACTAAAATTACAAAATGGGAAAGCTCACTGGATAAATCAAACATATAGTAAAAGAAACTACCCTCACACAAACATAATATATAAACCAGTAACTGTGAGAGGTGGAAAGTACAAACTCAGGATATTTGAAATGCATTTGAAATTAAGAGATCAGCAACTTAAACAATCATATATATATGTGTGTGTGTGTGTGTGTGTGTGAGTGTGCGTGTGTGTGTGTGTGTGTATAGAGACTGCTATATCAAAACCTTATGGTAACCACGAGCCAAAAAACTATAAAAGATATACATACAAAAGAGAAAAAAATCCAAGCACAGCACTAAACACAGTCATCAAAACAGAAGAGAACAAAAGAAGGAAGAAGAAAATGACCCTAAAAAACAAAATCCAAAACAGCAGCTTCAGCTGCATGCAACAAATTTGGGTACAGTCTTTTTTCATTTTTATTCTGTTACAAATATTTTCTAATTTTCCTTGTTACAGCTTCTTAGATACATCCATCATTTAAAAGGGGTCACTTAATTTCCAAATACGTGGGCTTTTTAAAAGTATCTTTGATATTAATTTCTTATTTTGATATTAATTTCTCATTTAAATCCTTTCTTCTCTGCAATCGCCCTCTGTGTTTTTTTGTTTTCTGACTTTATTGAGGCTTTCAATGGCTAAGCCAAAGATCTCTCTTGGTAATGTCACCATGCACTTGAAAATATGTGGTTTATTTTCAAATATCTTTTTTGATATTGACTTCTAACATAATTTCACAGTGATAAGAGAACAGTCTCTGTATGATCTCAATACCTTTAGACCATGAAATTTTTGTCATCACAGTCCTTACTATTAGTATTTGTATTTTTCTTTCTGACTTACTTTACTTAATATAATAAACTCTAGTTGCATCCGTGTTGCTGCAAATGGCATTATTTTGCTCCGTTCTCTAGCTAAGTACTACGCCATTGTATCCATGTGCCACATCTTTACGGACTGCATTCATCTGTGATGGGCATTTAGGTTGCTTCCGTGTTTTGGTTATTGTGAACAGTGCTGCTATGACAGATGCATGTATCTATTTGAATTATATTGTTGTCTGATAGAACATGCCCTCACACCTTGCACAAAAATAAACTCAAAATGGCTTAAAGATTTAAACATAATGATACCATAAAACTCCATGTTACCATAAAACTCCTAGAAAAGAACATAGGCAAAACATTCTCTGACACAAATCTTATCAATATTTCCTTAGCTCTGTCTCCCAAGGAAATAGAAATAAAAACAAAGATAAATAAATGAGACCTAAACAAACTTGGGGCTTCCCAGGTAGCTCAGCTGGTAAAGAATCCACCTGCAATGCAGGAGACCCTGGTTCAATTCCTGGGTCAGGAACTTCCTCTGGAGAAAGGTTAGGTTACCCACTCCAGTATTCTTGGGCTTTGCTGGTGACTCAGCTGGTAAAGAATCCATCTGCAATGCAGGAGCCCTGGGTTTGATTCCTGGGTTGGGAAGAGCCCCTGGAGGAGGGCATGGCCACCCATTTCAGTATTCTTGCCTGGAGAATCCCAATGGACAGAGAAACCTGATGAGATATAGTCCATGGGGTTGCAAAGAATTGGACAGGACTGAGCAACTAAGCACAGCACAGCACAATCAAGCAAGCTTTTTGCACAGTAAAGGAAACCATAAACATGAAAAGACAATGCTACAGAATGAGAGAAAATGATGCTACAGACAAGGGCTTAATCTCCAAAATATATACGTAACAACAACAACAAAACACCAAATAATCCAATAAAAAAATGGGCAGAAGACCTTAATAGACATCTCTCCAAAGACAAACAGATGGCCAGTAGGCACATGAAAAGATGCTCAGTGTCATTAATTATTAGAGAAATGCAAATCAAAACTACAATGAGGTCCCAGTCTACACCAGTCAGATGGCCATCATTAAAAAGTCTACAAATAACAAATGCTGTAGAGGATGTGGAGAAAAGGGAACCCTCCTACATTGTTTGTGGGAATGAAGTTGGTACAGCCACTATGCAGAACAGTATGGAGGTTCCTCAGAAAACTAAATTGTCTTTTAATAAAATTTTGTGAGCTTTCTGCATACAGATGTAGGCTTATTTACTAGGCTTATTCCTAGGTACTGTGTTTTTTAAATTATTATTATTATTGCACAGAGTATATTTTAAATAACATTTTTGAACTCTCTATTCCTGACATGTAGATATGCAATTAATTTTTAACGGCTTTATTGAGTCAGTACAATCAATTTTCATATGTTTATCTTATAATTAGCTATATTGTTAAAGTTTTTATTATATCTAATAAATTTTCTATTTATTCTTTGGGATTGTCTATGTAGATAACTGTATTATAAAATATCAAGTTATTTCTTTCCAATCTTTACATCTTCAAAGTATCACCTTTCTTTGGCTGAGAGAGAAAGAGTTAGTTGCTCAGTCATATCTGGCTCTTTGCTATCCCATGGACTGTAGCCCACCAGGCTCCTGTATCTCTGGGATTCTCCAGGAAAGAATACTGGAGTGGGTTGCCATTTCCTCTTCCAGGGGATCTTCCCAACCCAGGGATTGAACCTGGGTCTCCCTAAGGCTCTCTAATACAATACTGAATAGAAGCAGCAATAATAAACATTCTGAGTTTAATGGAAATACATCTACCATCTTACCACTGGAACATTTACTGTAGGCTTTTAGAATTTTTATCAGAATAAGAATATAAAGGAGCTTACTTAAAAGAGAGAGATGATACCAATTCCCTGATACTGTTAGGACTTGGTTAATGGACCAAAATGTGATCAAAATAAGGATTTCATGTGTGCTTTGAAAGATATTCTCTGATATCTTAGCGTATTCTTTAAGTACTGAGTTATAAGTTTATAAAATCAGCATACTAACAGCCTATATTTACTTATTTGCTTGCACTATCATTAATTACATGAGTAGTGAGTAATTCTCCCACTATGGTAGACAGTCAGTCTGAAATCAGTCTGAAAAATCTGTGTTTAGCTGACAAGTTTAGCTACTTATATTATTTTGATAATAAATGTTTCCATCTTAATTTTTGATTTCTAGCTCCCTCACACATATGTATATTTTATAAAAACATAAAATTAAACACTGATTTTTAACATGTAATATGTTTATATATATATATGTATTCACATATGTGTAGCAGAGTACACACATACATGTGTGCTTATGTATGTTTATGTATTGTATTTGATATTAGATGAATTTGGTTTCATTTATTTTTTCCTTCTTCTGGTTTGGAATTACCCACCCTAATTCTATCCTTCCAGTCCTTGCCCTTGGAATAAAGGGCATCTTAAGTTCTAAGTTAAGATGATACCTTAAAGTGTAAAGAGGACATCAGAATACTTTAATTGTGTTCATCTCTCTCTGACATATGCTATGTCAATTCTTTAGTACTGTGTTTTCGTAAAGTGTAAGAAGATATTATTTGACATAGTTTGTTTAGATTCATATACATGTTTCTTATTTTCTTTAACCATTAATTCAGATCATTTTTTTTCTGAATCATTTCCCTCCTTCTTGAAGTTTATTCTTTGGAAAACTCTTTAGTATAAGTTTATATGGCAGTAAGCCCTCATAGTTGTTGTTTATTTAAAAATGTCCTATAATTCAAGAATAGAGGAATTCATATGTTAGGGATACAATTCTAGGTTAAAACTTTCTTTCTATCAGAACTTTAAAGCTATTAGTCTACTGTCCTCTGGCTATCAATATTACAGTTGAGAAATATGCTGGCTCAGAGCTACATACAGGGCATTGTAGCTACAGGCATCTATCTTTAGGGCAACCCAAATTTCTCTATTGCACACTGACTGTCATTGTTCCCATTACTGGATTTGCCTCACAGTTTGTTCCTTTTTTGTGGGAGATGTGTCCCCCATTTCAAAGTCTAGAAATACATCAACAAGTATTTTTTAATCTAGGATCTAGTTGGTTTGAGGTGGAAGGGGCCCCCAGAGTATCTAGCTTGCCCTCTGGCTGGAAGTAACACAGCTTTCTTCATTGCAGACTTCTCAAGGTTTTAATATCCTAGCCTAAACTAAAACTATCTAAGAGGAGGATATGATATCCACCTCTGCTCAAACTTATTTGACCAGAGCTTCTTACAGAACTAGTCTTCCACAAAATATAATTTGAAAAAAAAAAAAATCCTGCTCTAAAGCTTCTTTTTAAAAAATTTTCCTCAGTACAGAAAAGAAAAAAAAAAAATTATCTTCAATACTCCTATTCCACTTAAAGAATCCCATTACCAAGGCTAAAAAAAATTAATCAAATTTCACAACATGCCAGGCTATGTTGTGAAATATGTAAGAAACATATTTAAAAATAATGATAATACACAATCTCTGTCCTCAAGATGTTCAAAGAGAATAAATAAAATACAATTTAGCAAATGCTCCACCAGTAGTTTGAACTAAGTAACTGTCTCAATAACTGTCTCTTTGAAACTATAAAAAACTTTCTTTGCAAAATGTATATAAAATAAAATGCATCTTATTTGATAATTGTGGGATAACTAGGAACCTCTAGAAAATAAAAATTGGAAACCTACTGCTCAGGAACAACATACCATATTGTAGCTACTTCTGGCCATGGACTAAACCATTATAGATTTTTTCCAACTAACTGTTGCCAAATGCATTATTCCAATTTTCAAATCGTCTATTCTAAGCCTAGAAATAGTAAAACTATTTTTTTTTAATTCAGACATCTATTTTTAAAATATTTTCTGAGGTTTTTTTTACTTTAAGCTGTAAGAATCTCGAGTCATTAAATAGTTTCAAATCTTCTGTATAGTTTTGTATGTATAAATACGAATGCAAAATACATTCATAGATATCAAATAAAATGAAACGTTGACATTGTTGTCTTCTATTATTCAGCTTTAAAATCTATACTGGCTTTTCCTAGTAGACAAAATCGCTACTACACTCTTCTTACGAGAGTTCTTAAGGACTTAGTACCCACTGCCATCATCATGATGAGGCTACTTAATTAGCTGTGAAGTCCCTGATTTTTCAGTTTCCTACACTGGACAAGGTGATGTGTACAGGCAGATTTTTATCATAAATTAACGAGCTACTACCCCTACAATTCTGAACTTTCTTGTACTTTACTCTTTTGTTATTCTCCACTCCCAATCATATGCAATTAAAGACAGAAATGAGAACTTCAGATCACTTAAAAATGTATTAAACAGAAAGATATGATGAAAGAGTTCACAAAAATTAACTAATTAACAAATTAACATTTAGAAAGATGTTCATTCTTGTTTTTTTTTAAAGATAACATTTCTAAAATGAGAAATTAAAAAGAGCAGAAATTTGTCACACTGTCATTTTAATTATATAGGATGAATGTCCAGTGCCAGAAAGGTTACAGAAAATTAGGTTCCAATGTACATTGCTAATTACAGTGTACATTGAAAGAATTTAATAATATAATCAATAATTTTTAAAGTACTATATTCTTTAACCTAATATTTGTACTGTAAAGATTCTAACCTAAGGAAATAGTTTAAAAAGCAAACTTTTCACACAAAAATGTAATAAAAATGTCCTTTTTAAAATCACAAAATATTAAAAATTAGAAAACTACAAAAAGTTAAGAAAAGGAAAGATTATATAGGATCACATTATATCCACTCACTAGTATGTTGCCATTATGAAGATACTTACACTGATTTATAATAATATGGTAAATTATGATAAGTGGTAGCAAAGAAGATATCAAATTGTACATGCTAATCTATTACCATTTTGTCTTTCAAAAAACAGACTGAAAAGAAATATAGCAAAATATTAAAAGGAGGATAAGGGATATTTCTTCTTTATTCTTTCTAAAAAAATTTTTTTAAAGTTTTTCCATGGAAAGAATTTTAATATTTCTGAAAACAAAAAGTTTAAGTCTGTAAAAGGTTTGCCAATACTTTACCCACCACTTCTTTTTTTTATGGCTCCATAATGGCAAATTGTTCCCTGTTACCTTTCCCAAAACCAAACTAAAAATTGTATAGTTTCTTTTGTTCATGTAAAAGGGCACACTTTTCCTGAACTATTCAGTTGCCTAACTGCTAAAACAATACCCTAATGAAACAAATAAACAGATTTTACCTTATTTCCTTCTTCTTTGAATTGAGGATTAATTATTTTCACAAAAGAATAAAATAACTGACGAATTCTGGAATCTCCAATAAATGCAATATGTTTATCTATGAGGCAGCTCTTTGCTTCACTGAAATCAACAAGGAAACATCAATTAGAATACAGAAAATCAGCCCAGGCATCTTCAAAGCACATAATTTGTGAAGAAAGTAGTACAGGATTATTATATACAGTTATGTTGTCATTTTAGAAACAGGTGGCCAGGTTTGTTTAACCTACCAGTTCGTGTATGATTGATTAATTCGATTAAGTATTTCATATGTACTCGAACCACAGCAAGTGCTTAATACCCACTCTCTCAGAAAAACTGCAAGAGGTAGCTATCCAAGCCCCAAAGCAAAAGTCCTTCATTCACAGGCTATTGCCCCTGGCCCCTGGTTTTCTCTCACCTGAGATAAAGCAGATTGGTCCAAAGCTTCCCCTAATGCTTTAGAGCAAGAATACTCCTTTGGACTCACCCCTACTCCTGCCCTGTCAGCACTTCCCTACCATCACATGGAGAAGTACCATCTGCCACTTTCTTTGCTCTATTAACACTTCTCTACCAGATACTAAGACCCATCTTAGACAAGAAGAAAAAAATGAATAAATGAAGAAACTTTACCTGATTTTGTACTTATGCATCATACAGCTGTGAGGCTGCCAAACTTTCTCTCCAAGAAATCTGCCACTTGAGAGAAGGTATTCACATGAATCATTGCCTGTAATAATTAAACACAATAATGTTGCGAACAATAGTTATATTTTTATACGTTGGCTGTCTATCCCATTTTACCCTTGGAGATGAGAGAGTACAGAGTTTTCTACACTTCACTGTACCCTCCAGGTACATACGACCTATCCACGAGAAGCAGAGCGACTATTAACATATTAATATTGAAGTCAGTGAGAGGCACTAGTACAGGTAATTACCTAGAATATTCTTCATCCCCCATGCTACGGCAACGCTTCAAAGGGCAGTTCCTTCTACTGCAAGTTTCCCTCCAGGGACATCTTGCCTCAAAATAGCCTTTGTATCTGTTTATCACTTCTACTTCTAGCTGGGAAACAAGTTTAAGGGATAGAAGAGCAGATTTTGGAAATGACTTCCTATTCAACTATTACAGTACTTCGTGCATTAGTACATCAGAAACCTGGTAAATACTGAAGTATTTTATAAATCGACGCCCTGATTTTCACAACTTCCCTGTAAGGAAGTGGGCTATATCCCTACTCCGTAAATGTGCAAACAGAGAAAGACTTATTAAAAACTTCTTAAAATGCGTAATAAAATGTCACCCTTTTACAATCTCACAGAGACTTGAAACACTGTTAGTCAAAAGATGGCTAAAGATACACATGATCAATTACCAGTAATAAATGCTATTATTAATATCCATCCTCTACTTCTCTCGATTGTCTCTTGCCTCCACCGTCAGGATGACAGCACACTCCTGCCACAGTGGTTGGGAGAAGTTTCAAACAGTCCCATATCTGCAAGCCCCCTCACTCCTCTGTAAACTGGGACAGATGGTTACCCTACTTCCTTTGGCCATGTTACTGTACATTAGCTTAATGTACATGACCAATGAATGTGGTTAAAAAGGGGGTTGGAGGCATTAGAAAAGTTCAAGTATGTCAAATGGACGAGGGAGAAATGAGGTGTGTACATTAACTGTGGGGTTACAGTTACTGTGCTTTTAAATTTGATCTCCAGTTCTTTAACAGTCAATAGCAATCTCTATTTGTTTTACAAATAGTTAAGGTCAGGATGGAGAATCTGGTAAAAAGTATACTACAGAACAAAATGGTGGAGATAGGAAAGAGCCAAGGATATTTTAAGTAGAACACATCTCTTTTCCATCCAGTCATCTGGACAACACACAGATAAAAGGTGATACAAACACAAGGCAAGTAAGCATAAACAATGAAAATGTTGATACCACAGTGTCAAAACTCTAAAACAGAACAGGGAGGAAAGTGAAAATAGTACACCGTTCTGTTGGTGAAAACTGGATAAGGAAAGTAGACGCTAAGTTATTATATTTTTGTAATTACAGATGTAGCCTAAGCAGTTTTTTCTGTATTTTAAAGATTTTTTAATAACATCTCTCTAAGGAAACTATAAATAATCAGTTCTTAATTCTTTTCAATTATCAAAAACTAATGCTAGTTCTAAAAAACAAAATTAAGTTACATAAACAATCACAGAGGAGTAAAGAAAGGACTATAGAAACATACAATTATTTCCTAAAAACAGCACTGCTGCTGCATTTTTAAATAATGGCCATATAGTAAAATCCTATTAAAAATCCAGTAAATGTTTCAAATTAGGATGAAAACTCCATATTTACAGCACTTCTACCTCTTTAAATACATCTATTAAACCAAGCAAAAAGTTAGTAACACATTTATTTTATTAAAAAGTTATATAAGAAGTTTTAAACAATCGGCATTTTGTAAAGTTTTCCTTTCTTCATCCCTTCTTGTTGTTGCTGTTACTTGACTTCTGTTTCCTAATACACGCTGGATCAATCTTCAGTGTGTTAGATTATGCTATTTGTTTAACCATCTCTATAGGTTACTGATATGATTTTGTGGAGATGGAAGTGGCACACCAGTGTCTTAAAACAACCAATTTTCTCTACCAGAAAATGTGTGTTAAAACGCCAAATTCTTCTTTCCTTCTTTAATATTACTACTTAGACATTGTTTTTCAGTAGTTCAGCTGGTAGAAAGCAAAAGCTCTAATCTCAAGACCCCACATTAGAAAAACCTCATACCAAGACAGATTTAAAGTTGTCACTAGCCAAAAGACATTTTGAACACTGCATTTTAAAAACTAGCTGGTCCTTCTGGGAAAAATATTCAACTACCATATTAAGGTAGTTGAATAAATGCTAGTTAATGGTGACTCTTCATAATATATGCAAATTAAAAAAAAACCTTGTATCTGAAACAGTCTCTGTAACTTACAGTTAAAGTGAAAAATCACTCAGTCGTGTTCAACTCTCTGGGACCCCATGGACTGAGGCCTGCCAGGCTCCTTTGTCCATGGACTTTTCCAGGGCACAATATTGGAATGGGTAGCCATTCCCTTTTCTAGGGGATCTTCCTGACTTAGGGATCAAACCCAGGTCTCCCGCATTGCAGGTGGATTCTTTACCGTCTGAGCCACCAGGGAAGCCAGTTAAGGTCTACTCAAAACAGAAACTACACCAGCTATTTTAGTAGAGAAAATGTAATATGAAGAACTGTTAGGAAGGTAAAAGAATTGCTAAGTAGATAACTGAAAAGGTTATGAGGACACAGATTTTTTACATATTTGTCAGCAAAATAATAAAAATACTAGCACTAGTAAATACTATAATATCTGATTAAAAATAAATTAACTAGTCCTAAAAAAAAAAAAAACCTCCACAAAATTCTATACTCTAAAACTAGTTCTTTTCCTGGGAAGGTCACAGTTTTAAAATCAAATCACTAAATGTGAATCTAAATGTTCAATTAACGTGACACATTTATATTATGCATACTAGCCACATGTTAACATATGCTGGCACACTATTTTCCTTTGAAAATTTACCCAGAAGAACCTCAAACAAAAGGAAACAAAATACTACAGTCATTATTTTCAATTGCTTCATATAATTTTGATAGCTACCTTAATACAACCAGTGAGATGAAAGTTGCCAAGTGCTGAGATAAATCAAGTTAGGAACAGAATTTTTACAGAGGAAAAAAAAAAAGCAACTAATGGGATAGAATTATCTACTTCAGCTATCTCTAATACAAAGATTATCCAGATGAATGGCTGTCTTCCCTTCATTCTGTTATCTTAAGCATAAGCATTCTGGTTTGTCAGTCTAAAGCCTCAGGTTTTTATGCATGATTTGTCTATAACAGAAAGATACTAAGAGCAGACAAAGTAAGTAAACAAGTTAAAAAACAAACAAACCTGTAAAACAAAACAAGTAAAGAAAACACCTGACCTGCTAATAAACAGGTTTATATTTGTCATTGAATAGAATACCTCTGGCACACTGCACCTTTAGACTGAATCACCCTGACAAAGCTGTATGTTTCTTACTAACAACCATGAAAATACCAAATCATAAAATTTACAATCTGATCTGCAGAATATTTTATTTGTCCCAAACTTAGCAAGTTATACAAGTCTGTGTTGAAAAATCAGCATTTACAATTTTCTTTAGATAAGCTAGGAGCGCCTCTTTACAAGCGGTGTCATGTAGGTCAGGATTTTTCTAGCAGCCAAGAAGGGAAAACCTGAGAGACCTAAGGCTGCTTCTCGTTTTAATTTCTGAAGCTTTGAACTCATTTTTCCAAACCATGCAGTATTATTTCATATTTGCATTAAAAGTGCCTATGACAGAAAGGAATGAGAATTCAACAAAACTAAGACATTTGAAGCAAGTTAACTTTATCAATTAGAAAATCTAATTTAACCACCAGATTGGAACTATTCTTAAGGCTACTGATACTGGCTTCTTATCCCAGAAATGATGTCTTTAGTCTGTAATCACAATATTAATGGATATCTTGTGATTCCATAATAGTAAAATTTACAAAAAGTGTAACTAAAATAACTAATTTTTAAAATGTCATTTTTATGTGAAATAATATTAATGATTAAAAAAACCCCACAAAACACTACTTTCTAAAGTTAACATCAGAACACGCTCTTAGAACATGAAATTCAATTAAAACCAAAACCACCAAATGCAGGGAGGCAAAGAGAAGGAAATAAGGATTTCAAAAGTCTGTTTATCCAATAACTGTTACAGAGTTCCTACTATGTGTTAAGCTCTGATGATTTAAGGATGAATAAAATACCCTTGGAAGCTCAAAGTTTATGTGGGGAAGTCAGATACAAATTATTATAATACAAGATGGTAAGTCTGTACTAGTTACTGCAGAAACACTGAATTCCTAATTTCTACTTCTATGCTGAAGGAACAAGTAAACAGGTCAGATTTTGAAGTTTTAGACATGTAACTCTTGGACTGTGAAGAAAGCTGAGGCCGAAGAATTGATGCTTTTGAACTGTGGTGTTGGGAGAAGACTCTTGACAAGAGTCCCTTGGACTGCAAGGAGATTAACCAGTCCATTCTAAATGAGATCAGTCCTGGGTATTCTTTGGAAGGAATGATGCTAAAGCTGAAACACCAGTACTTTGGCCATCTCATGCGAAGAGTTGACTCATTGGAAAAGACTCTGATGCTGGGAGGGATTGGGGGCAGGAGGAGAAGGGGACGACAGAGGATGAGATGGCTGGATGGCATCACCGACTCAATGGACGTTGAGTCTGAGTGAACTCCAGGAGATGGTGATGGACAGGGAGGCCTGGCGTGCTGGGATTCATGGGGTCGCAAAGAGTCGGACACGACTGCGCGACTGAACTGAACTGAACTTCTAGAAAATCACCATTAATTGGAAAATAAGACAATTCTTGGCTGGCACTGTGAGGTGGAATTAGTATTTCTAAATGATTTAACCCATGNGGCCTGGCGTGCTGGGATTCATGGGGTCGCAAAGAGTCGGACACGACTGCGCGACTGAACTGAACTGAACTTCTAGAAAATCACCATTAATTGGAAAATAAGACAATTCTTGGCTGGCACTGTGAGGTGGAATTAGTATTTCTAAATGATTTAACCCATGTTCTGATGGAAAACACTTTCTCACTCCTTTTATACATTACTACTGTCTAAGAGGCTCCAGAAAGGCAGAATATAACGTAACGGTATGAGACACGACTAACTGGGTTTTAAATCCTGGCTCAGTCAGATTAATGGTGTGTCTTTAGGCAACTTAACCTCTCATGCCTCATCTTTAAAATGTAAATAATATTGCAATTCTCTGAATCTAAGACCACTGATTATAAAATACACCATTATTTTATATAACAGTAGGAAAAATGTTATCAATTAAACTTTGACATGCAATCAAAGTTTTAAAAACTCATCTTGATTGCGGATATTAAAAATGGTGGGGGCAGAAAGTAAGAAGTATTTGTATCTATCCATAGACTGGTTGCAAAGACAAAATGAGTTAAGATTTAAAATCCTTAGTAGAACAGCACCTGGTATATAATATGTGCTCAATGATAGCATGTAGTTTTGCCAAGCTTTGCTTTCTGTAGTGTGCAATTTTTCACTTTCTTTAGTTTGTAAAACTAGAGATACTGAATCTGTGTATTTCAACTGCATTCACTCTCCTGGCCTGAGGCAAACCCATACTCACACACCGGAGATTTTAATACACAGCCTAAACCTCTATATGTAATATAATGTCCTTTCTTATTCTAAAGATTTATGATGCTGTGATTCAAGTGTTTGATTATCCTTGTGTGAAAAGCATTGCGTCTGTTTCACACTGCTAAAGCATGAGGCTGGCTAGAAAGTTTCTGATAAGATCATTTCTGCGCAACCCCCCCCCATCTCTGGCTCAAGTTCCTGACATTCCGCTTGGGCATGTACACACACCAGGTGTACTGCTTCACACTCAAGACACTGAAGCACCTACAGAAGCTGTTGCTGAGCTTCTGGAGGAGGCTTTATAAACAATCCCAGACTGCTACACTGACTCAAAAGGTCCATCTGACATTCTATTTTCCCTGCGGAGGACAGATCTTGAAAGGATGAAATTTATAATCTAAATATAGCAATTAGGATCCACGTCTATCAAAAGACAAAAGCACAATTAAAAAAGGGAGGTGGGGGGGACCAGATGTTTAACTTATAGGAGGACCATAGCACACAGTTATAAAAGTTATCTCCACTATCACATACATAAAATTGAGTTAAATTACTATCGTAACAAAATAGTATAAAATGTCAGTGGTCAGAAATTTTTCTTTAAAATGATAATAAATGAATGCATCAAATTGCTAGCTTTATTTTGTATATGAAAGTGTTGGACTTCTCTTACAGCAAATGAACCAAAGTCTTGCCAGGTCATGTGAATGACCTATGGGAAGCTGGAGGAAAAAGGCCAAGAGGGTATAAGCAATTTATCTTTTTCAATCGATTTAGTGTATTTATATAAAGGACTATTCATCCAGTACAGTACTCGAGTGTAAGATTTTTAATTCTCAAGCATTGCAGAAAACAAAGCGGCAGAACCGATCAAAATATCCTTTACTTTTAAAGATTTCTAAATGAGAAGCGAGTTCAGATTCCAGTGCCCGCTTTACTGGATATTTTGCCAAAGTAGATGTGAAGCTAAAAGGGAAAGACCTTAAATGCGCACCTATTACACATTACCTCTTGACCAGTTATCTCACAATCACCAAGAGCTGTCCAGATAATGGCTTCAAAACCACAAGAACCACAAACAAGAGATCCGATCTTTGTTTCCCTCAGCCTGTCAACCTCTATCCTAGTGACATTCTCACAGAGAAAATTGAGGGGAAAAAAAAATCAAGATGGACAAGTAAATATCCCTTGATTACTGAAAAATAACACGTTCTGAAATAATGAGGTCATATTTCCTTACTCTGCACCAATTTCAAAACCTACAGCGAAGGCCTCCTCTCAGACTGCTTCCAACTTGTTTTCATTGTCCACCTCAACTCCTGTCAACCCATAAGTTCTTTTCGAATATCCGCAGCAGTGGTTCACTTTGTAAAAAGCGTGCAACCAGACCCCTTTAAACGTTTCTGAATCACAAAGCCTGGGCGACACCTCCTCCATTTGGCCAAGGGCATCCTCTGCCAGCTGTCAACTCGG
Source organism: Aepyceros melampus (assembly GCA_006408695.1). Taxonomy (NCBI): domain Eukaryota; kingdom Metazoa; phylum Chordata; class Mammalia; order Artiodactyla; family Bovidae; genus Aepyceros; species Aepyceros melampus. The sequence continues at coordinate 64,040 of SJXQ01002554.1, forward strand.
CAGCAAAAGAAAATGGGGCAGCCCTTGCCGCTGTCCAACAGCTTGGCCCCGCTGTTCCAGGGGCAGAAACGGGATGAAACAAAGGCTAAAGAGCCGGGCACCTAAGGCGCAGAACTGGGCGACCGCACCTGGAGCCGAGGTGC
>SJXQ01002554.1:65616-115004 GCA_006408695.1 Aepyceros melampus
CTCCCCGCAGCCCCGCCGCCGCTGTTCCGCCGTGCCTGTCCCCCAGGCGCCCCGGACGCCTGTCTCCTCCCCTTCCTCCTCCTCCCCCTTAGCCTCCTGTCCCGGGAGAGGCTGCGCTGGCGAGGGGGCTCCGGTTGCCCAGGCCGCCGGGGTCACGGGCCCCAGGCTGCCCTCCGGGGTCACCGGGTCACCTGCGGCAGGCGGCGGCGGCGGCAGAGACATGGGGACGTGAGGAGAGGGGGCCAGGCTTCCACGCTGGCCCGGGCGCGACTCCTGGGCTTTTAATTAGCGGACTGGCGGCAACCTGAGCCCAGGTTGGGGCAATAGAAGTACCGTTCCGGAAGAAAAGCACACATCGTTCCCCTCCTTCCTTCCGCAACACACCCTTTAACGAGCTCTCTACTCCCTAAACCTGCCCAGCAGGATGCGGAGGCCACCCCGGTGTCACCGGGCTTATTGTCGGGCTCGCTGGCCAGTCTGGATGCCCCCAGATGCAAGCCAGGTGTGGACACTGCGGACAGCCTTAGCACAACCCAGCTGTGTGATGCCCAGTCTTAACTCTTAACTCACTGCTCGGAAGCCCATTGCTCTTGAAAACTGGAAAAAACTAAAAAAAAAGAAAGTCCTGGGTTTACCCAATTCCAGTGAGCGAAAGTATATCAAAAGTACAGAGTGCTTCCTTGCTCGGTCGCTTCAGTCAAGTTCGACTCGTTGAGATCCCATGAAGTTAGCCCACCAGCTTCCTCCATCCATGGGATTCACCAGGCAAGAACACTGGAATTCACTCCCTTCTGGAATGAACAGAGTAGAAGGTACAAAACGAGCCTCGCTTGATGTAGGTGTTGGTGAGAAAAGAACTCCACTTTTTTGTATTTACACAAGCGTTGGCTAGGTGGTTGGGCCAGACGTCAAAATGTGTTCTCGGACCAACATTCATGCTCGTTAAGTTGGTTAATGTGGTTATCAAAAAAGGGAGCACTCCTTAGCCTTTGTTAAACGCTCCTTAGTCCCCTACTTTATCAATTTGTTAGTTTTCTGGCTTCCCCTGGGCTGCCTTCCATGTGGGAATGCTTATTTACTTTTGCTTCCTTTTCTGCTTGAGTGAGTTCTTGATTAGTTAGGGTGTTTTCAGGCGTTCTTTGCAACTTACCCCTTTAGCCATTCCTGAACTTGTATAGGTCCCTCTTAAAGTGATAGAATGTTTGATTGGATGGGACTGTAGAGATCTTGTCATCCCAATTCTTTTCATCCAAGGACTCTTTTTATTATGTTTTTTATCTATGGACCCCATATCTTGAAAGATTTTTGACACTTAAATGAAATCACATACATCACTGTCATGGATGTAATTCTAATAAGCAATAAAACTAAATAAGTGTACAAACACTAGGCACTGTTCCCTGGAAATGGTTGCTTAATTTTGGCTGTCGTTCTTCTGATCCAAGGTTGATCACGTGCTGGGAGAATTAAATCAGATATTGCAAAAAAAAAAAAAAAACAGATAAATAACTCTGCTAACAGTATATGGTCTACCAAATCCCCTCTTGGAAATTTCTATGATGTCATCAACAGCAAATTAGAATTTCTGATCAGCACGTGATAACTAGTGTTAGCCTGCAGAGTTGATTTAATGCCTGCCAAAAGTAAAGAAACTTGACATTTTATTTAATTGCAATTTCCAGAAGGCTTTCTGAAATGTTGTAAATAGCTTGTGGCCCCCCTTCCCTCTGGTTCAGTTAAACCACTCAGTTGTGTCCAACTCTTTTTGACCTCATGGACTGCAACATGCCAGGCTTCCCTGTCCATCACCAACTCCTGGAGCTTACTCAAACTCATGTCCTTTGAGACAGTGATGCCATCCAACCATCTCATCCTCTGTCATCCCCTTTTCCTCCCACATTCAATCTTTCCCAGCATCAGGGTCTTTCTGATGAGTCAGTTCTTCACATAAAGTGGCCAAAGTATTGGAGTTTCAGCTTCAACATCAGTCCTTCCAGTGAATATTCAGGACTGATTTCCTTTAGGATGGACTGGTTGGGTCTCCTTGCGTCCAAGGGACTCTCAAGAGTCTTCTCCACACCACTGTTCAAAAGCATCAATTCTTTGGCACTCAGCTTTCTTTATAGTCCAGCTCTCATGTCCATACTGACTCTTTGAAAAACCATAGCTTTGACTAGACGGGCCTTTGTTGGCAAAGTAATGTCTCTGCTTTTTAATATGCTGTCTAGGTTGGTCATAACTTTTCTTTCAAGGAGCAAGCGTCTTTTAATTTCATGGCTGCAATCACTATCTGCAGTGATTTTGGAGCCCCCCAAAAATAAAATCTCTCACAAAGTTTCCACTGTTTCCCCATCTATTTGCCATGAAGTGATGGGACCATATGCTATGATCTTAGTTTTCTGAATGTTGAGCTTTAAGCCAGCTTTTCCACTCTCCTCTTTCACTTTCATCAAGAGGCTCTCTAGTTCTTCACTTTCTGCCATAAGTGTGGTGTTATTTGCATATCTTTCCCTCCAGTTTAAAGCTAATCCTTCTTTGCACTAAATCTCTTCCTGTCCTCCTTTCTTGGGAGTGTTGATGACTCCATCAGTTATCCCTATGTCAGTCATTCTCTTTCTGTGTCTTCCTTAAACTCTTCCTCTCTCCTGGAAATCCCTTCTATTGCTGCTGCTGCTAAGTCACTTCAGTCATGTCCGACTCTGTGTGACCCCATAGACGGCAGCCCACCAGGCTCCCCCGTCCCTGGGATTCTCCAGACAAGAACACTGGAGTGGGTTGCCATTTCCTTCTCCAATGCATGAAAGTGAAAAATGAAAGGGAAGTCGCTCAGTTGTGTCCGACTCTTAGCCACCCCATGGACTGCAGCCCACCAGGCTCCTCCGCCCATGGGATTTTCCAGGCAAGAGTACTGGAGTCAGGTGCCATCGCCTTCTTCCCTTCTACTAATAACTCTATTTTGTTAGTGAAGCCCATCCATGGACTGTGTTTCTTTGTGTTTAACTCTCCGTCTAGTTCCTTCTCTGACAAGCTCTAGGAAGAATAGTGTTGACTTTCCAGGCCTCACTTGCTCACTCCCATCCTCCCTTCTAAATAACTCAAATATGTTGCCTCCTCTCCATTCCCTTGTTGTTGCCTTGCTTAAGGCATGATACCTTGCTGGAAATTTTTATCCTTTAAATTTTTCTCCCTCGTGTCTGCCTCAAAAATTCAATCTTACAGCTTCCTGCCATTCCTCTAACCAGACTGAACTTTCTTTAATATAATAATGCTAAAAACTAGTTAGTGGCTCCATGTTTATTTGCCAGAATGTTAACTAATGCTCAGCAGATTATCTCAATGCTAATAATATTATATAAAAAAAGAAAGAAATGATCTAACAGACAAAATTAAAAATACTGACCACACTTTACTCCTTCCCTTCTATTTTTTTTCCTTTTTAACCAAATATCTATTTCCTGTTGTACCACAGGAGGTCATGAGGATAAAGAAGAGAGGAAACAGGTTTGAAAAGCACCAGCACCGTAGGAGAAGCACAGTTCTGAGGTGAGAATATTTTGATAAAAACTGTTCCTGCTCTACTGTGTCCATTTTGTTGGGATTTTAAAGTTTGGGTATAATTGACATTTGGAATTGTATTAGTTTCTAGCATACAATGTGATTTGATATTTGTATATACTGCAAAATCATAACTGGTTAACATTTATCACCATGCCTACATACATAAAGAATCTGTCTGCAATATAAGAGACATGGAGATGTGAGTTCGATTCCTGCGTTGGGAAGATTCCCTGGAGAAGGAAATGGCAACCCACTTTAGTATTCTTGCCCAGAAAATCCCAGCAGAAGAGCCTGGCAGGCTGCAGTTCATGGGGTTGCAGTAGAGTTGGACATGACTGAGTGACTAAACAACAACATATATACATGGTTACAAGATATTTTTTCTCAGGATTAGAACTTTTAACATCTACTCTGTTAGCAACTTGCAAATATGCAATACAGTGTAATTAACTATACTTCCATTCTGACTTGAGAAATTCTTTCTCTTCTTTTCCCCAATTTTTTTCTCTTCTTTCATCTGTGTCCTTGATTGTACAGTAAAATTCCATTTGAGAATCTGGTATCATGAGTTTCCCTTCTTTATTTTACCTATAAACTGCTCCCTCTTCACTGTTTACCCAGCGTGTGAGCTCAAATACTTCCCATTTAAAGCATCTTCCTTAATTCACCACACAATCTCTTCTCCCTTAACTGTCAAACTTCTGGCCTGATCTTTTCTCAGTTATTTATTCCGTTCCGTTCCGTTCAGTCGCTCAGTTGTGTCCGACTCTTTGCGATCCCGTGATTTGAAGCACGCCAGGCCTCCCTGACCATCACCAACTCCCGGAGTTCACTCAGACTCACGTCCATTGAGTCCGTGATGCCATCCAGCCATCTCATCCTTGGTCGTCCCCTTCTCCTCCTGCCCCCAATCCCTCCCAGCATCAGGGTCTTTTCCAATGAGTCAACTCTTCGCATGAGGTGGCCAAAGTACTGGAGCTTCAGTTTGAGCATCATTCCTTCCAAAGAAATCCCAGGGTTGATCTCCTTCAGAATGGACTGGTTGGATCTCCTTGCAGTCCAAGGGACTCTCAAGAGTCTTCTCATTTTGCCTTTTCATACTGTAAAATGAAAATTATTTATTGAAAATTATTTATTGGTTCAAGTATTTAAAGAACCAATAAATAATTTTCATTTTACAGTATGAAAAGGCAAAATGAAAATTATTTATTGGTTCTTTAAATACTTGAAAACTGACTTCTACTCCTATTACTTTACCTACACTACTTTCTTTAGCTCTCATATTATTCAGCCATACTAAAGTACAAGCCAGAAAACATTATGTATCTGTTGCTTTTTTCTTACTATTAATAGTATTCACTTAGCTTGAATACTTTTTCTCCTGTACCTCATATGCTACTTATTTAAAACCTTTCTTCTTCCCCCCACCTTCAGTCTTAGTAAGATATAATTGACAAATAAAATTGTTTATACGGTACAAAGTAATGATTTCATATAACCATCCTTTGTGAAATGATTAACACAATCAGAAGAACTTTCTCCTGTAAAGACCTACACATTTTGCCTCTTCGCTAAGGCTCCTTGTGGGAATATGGCTCTTTCCCCGCACGGGGTTTATCATGGTACTTTTGTTTCTGGGCATGCTTCAGTATGCATGCAGCACCAGACAGCACCCAATCAGAGTAGGTATTATATCTTCCTTCCTTGTGCATGTTGTGTTTATTGGGAAACTACCAGTTCTTTTGGACTGTATCCCACTGTGCCTTGCAATCTACTCAGTTATTGCGTTTATCTCCCTCTTCTTCATTCCTTTCCCCTCCAGATTTTGTGCAGTGGGGCACAGGGAATTAGTACTTTTTGTTTTATTTGTAGGGAAAACTTGTGAAAGACTTAGAAATATACCGCGATATTAGGGCTGTCTTCAGTGGGAAATTGGGCATTGTCCAGCTTATCTGCTTCTGTCTGGCTTCTGAGTCTTTTATTGTCTTTGAATTATTTTGCATTGCTGTAAGTTATATAATACTTATAGTAATGCAAATGATTCTTGTCCATAGACATGCAAATTGTATCTCATTGGGATTCAGTTGATTATTGCTCTGTGGATATTGAGCAGTTTTGAAGTTTTACATTTGTTAAGCAAATTTATTTCACCATTCCTAATGCCCAGATATATGTGATTCTTTGAATTCTCTTTTGAACCAATTGTAATGTCTTTCTGGTTCATTCATTAATTAGTGAATTAAATTAAAGCTTTGACACATGTTAATGTTATGTTATGAAAATCATGCTATATTCTCTTCTAAAAATTATCTTTTAATACATGACTATGCCTTGAACTTAATAAATATTAATATTTCTTAAGTTCAGATCAAAGATCATTTTAATGAAGAACACTGGAAAAAATTGAGACACCTTTCTTAGAATTTTTAAGACTATAGGATACAGATGTATTTTCCAAAGTGAATTTGGCTTGTTTGAACAAATGAACAATTTCCTATGCAAGACTGAAAAACTTGCTTTTATCACAATGAATTTTAATATTGGCCTTTTGATTTTTTGACTGAGTGTACCCCAAACAAACAAAAGCCAAATATCTGATTTGTGTGTATTTAAATGTCAAAAAAACTAATACAAAATGGTAAGAAATTATGAAGTATTACACCATTATTTTATTACATGCTTTTAGTTTTGGTTTTTTTTTTAAATCTGGAAGATTTCACCTTAAAAATTATACAGATCTCAGTAATCATTTGGAAATGATATAAAGTAAAAGTTTATATACAGTATTGTAGTCTTCAATATCATGTGTAAGAAACATATCCTGATTGGGAAACAGCTGGAAGTCAACTTTAAAGTCTCAGGTCCTTTCTGTCTAAATTCTCTGTTTATCCCAATTATATTCTGGTTCTCACACCATTTCAGCGACTCTTTGAACTTTTCTTCTGCTACCAGTTGTGGTGTTTTCCACAGTTATCTGTACTATTGAGAAAGCTCTTCATTCCCTACTTTGGTGGAATCATTCACTTCACTGTTTGCACAAAGGTGAAAGTAGAAGAGATAGGGGAAAACATGTGGACAGATCAGAGAGGTTTTAGTCGTAAAACCTGACAGAACATGCCAGTGGATTGCTTGTGGGAAGATAAGGGAGGAAGAGAATCAGGGGTGATTTCTGTTTCTGCTTGAGCAACTGGTGCCTTCAGGGATCAGTTACCTACGTGGGAAAGATTGTCAGAACAGTTCTTCAGTTTCTTCTTATTTACATCAAAGCCCAGACAATCTAATACATATTAAATTTTCACATGTGAAATTCTGCCCTACACCTCCGCCATCTTCAGTACCCTTTCTCCAGGACAGAAACATGTATCATCCACTTTATTCCCGAATTACACAGTTTTTTCTCAGGTGAAATCAATGTTTCCTATCAACAGTAAACAAATAAAGGGAGGCAAGGATGATAGTATAACAATAATTTTGCCCTGAATCTTACTCAGTGGCTGAGACAAATTCTCCTTTCTGTAGAGTAGTTGTTTTAAATTAGCTAGAAATTCACAGTTCACTGCTTTGAAAAAATCCCTTAGGGAAGGCAAATATGAATAACTCCCTTTGTTTCTAAGGTACAGGATGTTAACCATTGATCAGATCAGAGTGGGGCAACTTAAAGAGAAGAAAAAAATTCTAAATGACCTGCCTGGTTTCACACAGCCTTCTGGCCCAAGTGGTAGTGACATTTTCATTAAACAGGTTAAGGAAAACAATAGAGGTTAATTGACTTAGTGGTGTCTCAGCTGAAGCAGACAACACTGTCCAAGGCCTCAGGTAAGTCTAACGTTGTTAGCAGTGTTCTGGCCTTCCACTTACACACTCTCACCTTTGAACATCCATAAACAAATTAGGATCGCTTCATGTATAATGCTGTGGAGCTCACAGAGTTGTGTGAAAATGTATTAGGTAATGTCTGTAAAGCACTTTAAATGATTTATTCTTTAGCCAGTTATTCCTAAGGGATACTTTGTCTCACAGGCTTCTAATTGCCATCTAGCTAGATGATAAAGAGTAGTCTTCAACAGAATACTTGGTGGGTTGCAGGAGATGACTCATAGGTCTTTTACTCTGCACACAGAATATAAACTTACATTTTTCCCATCATGAAATTCTGCTTTTCTAACTAGCATATTTTTTGAGGTGACATTTAGATATCATTTTTGGTTTGCAGAAGTGGCAGGTATAACTCTGTGGTTGTTAGTGGAAAGTTTTTACTATGGGAGTAGAATAATGTACTTAAAAAAAAAAAAGCGTAGGCTTTGAAAGAACATTCAGGGTTTGACACATGGATCCACCATTTACTAGCTAAATAATGTGGCAAATTGTTTTACCTGTTGAACTTCAACTTTCTTACTTGTAAAAAGAGGATAATAAGACCTATCACTCAAGGTTGTTTTTATGACTAAATGAGTAATGTATAGTTTTTGACACTTAGGTGATGCTTAATAAAAGATTCCTTCTTCCTTCAAAGTCCATTGTCACTGGTAAATTTGCCAGAAGTTTCCTTAAATTTGTTCCCTACTGGTTACCATATGTGTCATGGAGACTGAGTGTTTAATTAATAGAAAATAACCAAGTCAACATAGATACACTCCTTTAGATTAAATAATCTTTGGTTTAGTCTGTTAAAGAATACTCCAGTATAATAATGAGAAGTCCTATCACCCATCTTTTGCCTTATTCATAAATTTTTAATAATTTCTGCTTAACAGTCTGTTCTTTTGATCATAAATAACCTTTAGAGGTTTATTTTTGATCGCGCACACAAAAGGCTGGATTCATTATGCTTTGGAGTGGTTGTTTATGTAGTTCAGCCAAAGGTATTAACTGTCTGTGTATGCCTACTTGAGTGTTCAGTACTGAGCAACCACAGAGCCAAAGAATTAAAATCTCCTGAGTTTTTTCATTAAGAAATGTAAGATTCAAATAATTTAAAAAGATCTATTATTTTCTTCTATCCCAAGATTAGGAAACCAAGCCCAAGAAAACCTATCCGCCCAAGAAAACCTATCCACCCAAGACCAAGAAAACCTATTTCACTCATGGCTTATAGATTCTGGTGAACTCTTTTCCATTTTATGTTCCAAGTATGCTGAGATTCTGGAGAAGGAAATGTTCGGGAAACGAGACCCCGGTTCCCAGGGAAGCTCCTGCTCGTGTTGCCTCCTAAGCACAGGATTTTGGGGAGGAGCACCCAACCCTGGGTGGACAGAGCTGTAGGACAGCTTCCATGAATTTTGACTCAAGGGAAGAAAGCTTATCATTCAATCCACTTATCTTCCATTGTATTGCTCTATTTCTTTACATTGGTTTACAAATGTCAGTGAAATTTCTCAGGTAAATTCCAAGAACGTCTATCTCTTAGCCATCCGGCACGTCACGATGGAACTCTCCTTTTAAACCTGTCAGATGCATCCTGTAAAACCCGGAGCCCGTCTGTCTGTGCCTCTCATAGGGCCAGCGGCCATCTTGCCATCACATGCACACCGAGTGCCAGTTCCACTCCAAGCCTCGTGGAGACACCATCCGCCCCACAGCAGCTCTTGGAGAAACATTCTAGTTGCTTCACTTTATAAATGAGATGATCGAGTGGCATCAGGAATATGCGGGGGGGTGACCCCAGGAGCCCCTGGGCTGGAGGGACTGTCAGTATAAAGGGACATTTGGGGGAAGCTAAGTCGATTATTGCACTCATCTCACATGCTAGTAAAGTAATGGTCAAAATTCTCCAAGCCAGGCTTCAGCAATATGTGAACCGTGAACTTCCTAATGTCCAAGCTGGTTTTAGAAAAGGCAGAGGAACCAGAGATCAAATTGCCAACATCTGCTGGATCGTGGAAAAAGCAAGAGAGTTCCAGAAAAACATCTATTTCTGCTTTATTGACTATGCCAAAGCCTTTGACTGTGTGGATCATAATAAACTGTGGAAAATTCCTAAAGAGATGGGAATACCAGACCACCTGACCTGCCTCTTGAGAAACCTATATGCAGGTCAGGAAGCAACAGTTAGAACTGGTCATGGAACAACAGACTGTTTCCAAATAGGAAAAGGAGTACATCAAGGCTGTATATTGTCACCCTGCTTATTTAACTTCTATGCAGAGTACATCATGAGAAATGCTGGACTGGAAGAAACACAAGCTGGAATCAAGATTGCCGGGAGAAAGATCAATAACATCAGATATGCAGATGACACCACCCTTATGGCAGAAAGTGAAGAGGAACTAAAAAGCCTCTTGTTTAAAGTGAAAGAGGAGAGTGAAAAAGTTGGCTTAAAGCTCAACATTCAGAAAATGAAGATCATGGCATCCGGTTTATCAATAACCTCAGATATGCAGAGGACATCACCCTCATGGAAGAAAGTGAAAAGGAACTAAAAAGCCTCTTGATGAAAGTGAAAGAGAGTGAAAAAGTTGGCTTAAAGCTCAACATTCAGAAAACGAAGATCATGGCATCTGGTCCCATCACTTCATAGGAAATAGATGGGGAAACAGTGGAAACAGTGTCAAAATTTATTTTTTTGGTCTCCAAAATCATTGCAGATAGTGATTGCAGCCATGAAATTAAAAGATGCTTACTCCTTGGAAGAAAAGATATGACCAACCTAGACAGCATATTCAAAAGCAGAGACATTACTTTGCCAAAAAAGATCCGTCTAGTTAAGGCTATGGTTTTTGCGGTGATCATGTATGGATGTGAGAGTTGGACTGTAAAGAAAGCTGAGTGCCAAAGAATTGATGCTTTTAAACTGTGGTGTTGGAGAAGACTCCTGAGAGTCTCTTGGACTGCAAGGAGATCCATCCAGGCCATCCTAAAGGAAATCAGTCCTGAATATTCATTGGAAGGACTAATGCTGAAGCTGAAACTCCAATACTTTGGCCACCTCATGTGAAGAGCTGACTCTTTGGAAAAGATCCTGATGCTGGGAAAGATTGAAGGTGGGAGAAGAAGGGGACGACAGAGGATGAGATGGTTGGATAGCATCACTGACTCAATGGACATGAGTTTGGGTGGACTCTGGGAGTTGGTGATGGACAGGGAGGCCTGGCGTGCTGCAGTTCCTGGCGTTGCAAAGAGTCGGACAGGACTGAGCGACTGAACTGACCTGAAGGAAGACAGCTGCTTTTTGACCTATGCAAGTAACTTTGGAGACTCAGTAAAGATATTTGGTTCTAAATTCTGAAGGAAATGAAAGTTAGGAGCCATTTTTTAAAATGTTTCGTTTGATGTTAAAAGTTACATTTGATGTTGAAAGTTAGAGAGCTAGACATAAATTGTAATGCCAAGTAAAGGACTTCTTCACAAAAAGATCAGAAAATAGTCAGTTAACAAATAAATGCTATCAGTATTCCAAACCAAATAACTATAGTTAAACTTTCCGTATCAATTCATTTACCTTTATGTACATATTTCTTATTCTGCTGTATCTTGGGTCATCAGTCTGCTTTCATGAAGTCATCTCACTCAGAAAAAAGAAAAGAGTCTTGAAAATCTCAACTCATTCCCAAATATATCTGACAGTTGTGCAAGCAGTATCATTTTTATGCTCAAATGTTGTTACTATGAGCCTATTCATTGAACTATCATCAATTAAGAGTACAAAGTATATTCTTTCCCATGAGATTCTGAGATTGTCCTCTGTTGAATATTAAAATTTTAACCTGTGAGCCTTTTGACAAGCATCAGAAGATAATAAGAGTCATCTGTCAATGAGACTGAATGATTATGGTTAATATATTGTGGTAACTAACAATGTCAAAGCTGAAGACAGTAAAATTCTTTACTAAATGTAGTATGTAATTTTTGGTAAGAATTTGATCAGTGTTTTTCCTGGAATAAGAACATATTATAGACAATGACAGCACTGACAAATCTCCAGGACCTTCCAATTCATTTTATAATGCATACAGTCTCTGAAACATATATGTGAATAATATTTTGTCTGTGTAAAAATTTACCCTTTTATTTGACCACTCTTTTGATTGGTTTTTACAATATAGTTGAGCTAATCTAGAAATACAGAACATGTCAAGAAAACAATTTAGGGGCATCACCTCTTTTTTATAAGGCAAAAGAATAAATCATCATGAATTCCCATGGATCTTATGGAGAATTTCAAAGAAGTTTTATTTGTAATGAAAATCCTGAAAATTTGATTTTTCTGAATATAAGATATTGTGGGGAAGCAAAATCAAGAGAGTTATCAGAGGACATTAGATAATTTATTAAGACAGGATCAGATGTGCAGCCATGAAATTAAAGATGCTTACTCCTTGGAAGAAAAGTTATGACCAACCTAGATAGCATATTCAAAAGCAGAGACATTACTTTGCCAACAAAGGTCCATGTAGTCAAGGCTATGGTTTTTCCAGTAGTCATGTATGGATGTGAGAGTTGGACTGTGAAGAAAGCTGAGCACCAAAGAACTGATGCTTTTGAACTGTGGTGTTGGAGAAGACTCTTGAGAGTCCCTTGGACTGCAAGGAGATCCAACCAGTCCATTCTAAAGGAGATCAGTCCTGGGTATTCTTTGGAAGGACTGATGCTAAAGCTGAAACTCCAATACTTTGGCCACCTCATGTGAAGAGTTGACTCATTGGAAAAGTCTCTGATGCTGGGAGGGATTGGGAGCAGGAGGAGAAGGGGACGACAGAGGATGAGATGGCTGGATGGCGTCGCTGACTCAGTGGATGTGCGTTTGAGTGAACTCCGGGAGTTGGTGATGGTCAGGGAGGCCTGGTGTGCTGCAATTCATGGGGTCACAAAGAGTTGGACACGACTGAGCAACTGAACTGAACTGAAGACAAAAAAAAACCTTATAGTTTTCATGGAAACACAAAATTCTCTGGGTAACAAAGCAATCTTGAGATAGAAAAACAGAGTGGGAGGAATCAGGCTCCCTGACTTCAGACTATACTACAAAGCTATAGTTATCAACATAGTATGATACTGGCAGAAATATAGATCAATGGAGAAAGATAACAAGAGAAAGTCCAGAGATAAACCCATGCACCTATGGCCACCTAATATATGCCAAAGAAGGCAAGAATATAAAATGGAGAAAAGGCAGTCTCTTCACTAAGTCGTGCTGGGAAAACTAGATAGCTACATCTATGTTCTAAAGGAATGCAATCAGAACATTTTCCTAACACCATATACAAAAATAAACTCAAAGCAGAGCAATGGAAACTACAAACAAGATGAAAGACAAAACTGGGAGAAAATATTTCCAAGTGAAGCAACTAACAAAGGGTTAATCTCCAAAATATATAAACAGCTCAATATAAAAAGATTAAAAATGGGTGGAAGAACTAAATAGATTTTTCTCCAAAAAAGACATGTAGATGGCCAACAAACACAGGAAAAAATGTTCAGCATTATTGCAAATCAAAACTACATTGAAGTATCACCTCAGAATGCCCATCATCAAAAAAATATACAAACAATAAATGCTGGAGTGGTGTGGAGAAAAGGGAACCCTTTTATATTATCCATGGAAATATAAATTGATCCAACCACTATGTAGAACAGTATGAAGATTCATTAAAATACAAAAAATAGAACTACCATATGGCCCAGCAATCCCATTGCTGGGCATAAACTTGGAGAAAAACCATAATTCAGAAAGGTATTTGTATCCCAGTGTTCATCGCAGCACTATTTACAATAGCCAGGATGTGAAAGGAATGCCCGTGTCCATCAACACGGGAATAAATAAGATGTGGTACAATGGAATATACAGTGGAATGTTACTAAACCATAAAAAGGAATGAAATCGTGCCATTTGCAGAGATATGTCTAGACCTAGAGATCGTCATACAGAGTGAAGTAAGTTAGAGAGAGAAAAGGAGATCACTTACATGTGGAATCTAGAAAATGATATTTTTGCAAAGCAGGAATAGAGACACAGGATATAGAAAATAAATGTATGGATACTAAGGAGAGAAGTGGGGGTAAGATGAACTGGGAGATTGGGATCAACATATATACACTTCTGTGTATAAAATGGTCTTCCCAGGTGGCTTAGTGGTAAAGAATCCACCTGCCAATGCAGGAGACACAGGAGTTGCAGATTTGATCCCTGGGTCAGGAAGATCCCTGGAAAAGGAAATGGCAACCCACTCCAGTATTCTTGCCTGGAAAATTCCATGGGCAGAGAAGCCTGGCAAGCTGCAGTCCATGGGGTCGCAAAGAATCAGATGTGACTGAGCACGCAAATGTAGGTAACTAGTGAGAACCTGTTGTATAGCACAAGGAACTCAGTGCTCTGTGGGGACCTAAGTGGGAAGGAAATCATAATCTAAGGTTTTAGGATTAAGATTGCCGGAAGAAATATCAATAACCTCAGATATGCAGACACCACCCTTATGGCAGAAAGTGAAGAGGAACTAAAAAGTCTCTTGATGAAAGTGAAAAAGGAGAGTGAAAAAGTTGGCTTAAAGCTCAACATTCAGAAAATGAAGATCATGGGATCTGGTCCCATCACTTCATGGGAAATAGATGGAGAAACAGTGGAAACAGTGTCAGACTTTATTTTTTTTGGGTTCCAGAATCACTGCAGATGGTGACTGCAGCCATGAAATTAAAAGATGCTTACTCCTTGGAAGGAAAATTATGACGAACCTAGATAGCATATTCAAAAGCAGAGATATTACTTTGCCAACTAAGGTCCATCTAGTCAAGGCTATGGTTTTTCCAGTGGTCATGTATGGATGTGAGAGTTGGACTGTAAAGAAAGCTGAGTGCCGAAGAAATGATGCTTTTGAACTGTGGTGTTGGTGAAGACTCTTGAGAGTCCCTTGGACTGCAAGGAGATCCAACCAGTCCATTCTGAAGGAGATCAGCCCTGGGATTTCTTTGAAACAAATGATGCTAAAGCTGAAACTCCAGTACTTTGGCACCTCATGCGAAGAGTTGACTCATTGGGAAAGACTCTGATGCTGGGAGGGATTGGGGGCAGGAGGAGAAGGGGACGACAGAGGATGAGATGGCTGGATGGCATCACTGACTCGATAGACATGAGTCTGAGTGAACTCCGGGAGTTGGTGATGGACAGGGAGGCCTGGCATGCTTCGATTCATGGGGTTGCAAAGAGTCAGACAAGACTGAGCAACTGAACTGAACTGAACTGAAATGAAGGATCTTAATTTGACATATATCTATTTGTTGCTGCTGCTGCTAAGTCGCTTCAGTCGTGTCCAAGTCTGTGCGACCCAATAGACGGCAGCCCACCAGGCTCCCCCGTCCCTGGGATTCTCCAGGCAAGAACACTGGAGTGGGTTGCCATTTCCTTCTCCAGTGCATGAAAGTAAAAAGTGAAAGTGAAGTCGCTCGGTGTCCGACCCTCAGCGACCCCATGGACTGCAGCCTTCCAGGCTCCTCCGTCCATGGGGTTTTCCAGGCAAGAGTACTGGAGTGGGGTGCCATAGCCTTCTCCTTGTAACTATTTAGAAAATCACTTATCAAAATTATAATTTAATAATTTATGTAGACCAATTATATTTACATAGCTTAATGATTGGGACTGAGAACTGAGATCCTCTGTATTAGTTTAACCTAATATTTGTTCCAGGACATTCTTGTCCAGGAATATAAAAGCTTTAGCCAATTAACAGTTTCACTACTTGCTTCAGGAAATTCCTGAAAAGCGATTTATCTATATAGTTTGTCCATCTGGCCAGACAGCTCTATCTCCTGTCAGGATAATAGACTGCTCACTTGGCCAAATAGGTAGCTTATAAAAAACATTATTAAGATTCATGTCAAGAAGCTGACTTTGTCTCTCAATCGTAAACTATTATGCCAAGGACTGTCCTACCTTTAACCATTTAAGCCCAGATCCCCAAGTCCTTCCCCAGTCTCCCCATTTGAGACATCCTTAGAACCTCTGAAGGTAGTGTTGTCCCTTACTGCAGTGGGCTAATAAAATTAACTTTGATTGATAAACAGAAACTGTGAGTTTAATAAATGTGCATTGCTTTAAGCTGAGAAGTTTGTGCTAATATTGTTATGCAGCAATAAACTCATAAGACCACATTGATAAAACCAAGGGAGCATCATTGCTGTTTTCAACCCAAAAGTTATTAAACCAGCCTTGTTTATAAAAGATTAAACCTTATTACATGAACTTAAGTTTTTATATTGACCTGTTTCTGATATTGAGCTTTCTGTAAGATTCATTTTAAGACCTAGTTTTACAAGTTTGATTTATTTCCTGAGAAATATGGGAATAATAAAGTTATATAAGTGCTTATTTTTCTTTATGAGGTAGTTGGAATGGCACTATTTGTATTTGAGAGACTTTATAGTTTATATATTCTAGAGACAGGAAAACATCAAAAATGATGAGAAGCAAAGGTCTTTCTCAGTGACATACACAGACTTGCTGAGAGATTGCAGCTTGAGTTCTACAGCTTCAGTCATAGATTAACATTAAATGCAGAACCATAAATACTCATTAAAGCAGATCTCAAGGGATGTTCTACTTTCAGAGAGCATAAAATGTTTTCTTGAATGAGTACAGTTCACATATACTCATGAACAAACAAATGCAAGCAAACCAGACTCTTTATCATCTCTTACCTGTTTGTTCCCCATTATATTCTGAGCGAGATCATCTAATGATGAGGTCATAAAAGCAGATTCCCAAATACCGTTGTTACAATGAGGAAAATATTGTTGACTGTGCATAAATGAACACAAGATGCTCTCTTGACTATGAAATCCAGACTGTCCCAGGGGTCCAGTGTATCAGCTTGGTCCATGGGTGCAGCTGTAAGTTAGACAAGACTTGACTAGATGAATAGACTTGGCCAAGAAGGAGAAAAAAGAAACAAAAAGTGTCTATGGTTTACTCAGGAACAATGATTTAGGCTGTTTTGATATCAGAATTTACATGGGGAGTAGGGTGGGCAGAGGGGCCATGTTCACTGATAACCTCGACCTTGTCAAAAAGTACAAGTGTATCTTTGCTGAATGTGTTAGACTATGCTTCTTTTTTTAAAAGGTAAAATTACAGCTTTCACACAGATCTAAAAATGGGTTGATGTTAAAGATTTAATTAGGGCTTCCCTGGTAGCTCCACTGGTAAAGAATCCGCCTGCCTCAGAATCAGACTTCCTCACCTAACTGTTCCCCATTATATTCTGAGCGAGATCACCTAACGATGAGATCATAAAAGCAGATTCCCAAATACTGTCATTACAATGAGGAAAAAATTGTTGACTGTGTGTAAATGTACACAAGATGCCTTCTTGACTATGAAATCAAGACTGTCCCAGTGGTCCAGTGTATCGACTTGGTCCATGGGTGCAGCTGTGGAGTTAGACAAGACA
Organism: Aepyceros melampus; assembly: GCA_006408695.1. Classification (NCBI taxonomy): domain Eukaryota; kingdom Metazoa; phylum Chordata; class Mammalia; order Artiodactyla; family Bovidae; genus Aepyceros; species Aepyceros melampus. The sequence continues at coordinate 82,551 of SJXQ01002554.1, forward strand.
TGAGCAGATGAATAGACTTGGCCAAGAACCAGAAAAAAGAAGCAAAGAGTGTCTATGGTTTATTCAGGAACAATGGTTTAGGCTGTTTTGATATCAAAGAATTTACATGGGGAGTAGGATGGGCAGAGGGGTCATGTTCACTGATAACCTTGAGTGTTAAAAAGTGCAACTGTTTCTTTGCTGAATGTGTTAAACTATACTTCTTTTTTAAAAGGTAAAATGAACGGCTTTCACACAGATATAAGAATAAGTAGATGTTGAAATTTTAACTCATTAATGGGAAACTGTTGAGGTATTATAAGTTCAAGGTAGGATTTAAGAAAAAGATATCTGCAAATCAGGAATATTGAAATAAATGTGCAAATCAAAGTAATATTGGGTAGAACTTGCACAATTATAGACAATAATTATTGTGCATTGTTACCAGTTGTCTACAACTTACAGAGCTGTGAGATAACTCAAGAATAATGAAAGGCTAGAATCAGATGGAGAAGGAAATGGCAACCCACTCCAGTATTCTTGCCTGGAGAATCCCATGGACAGAAGAGCCTGGAGGGCTACAATCCATAGTACAACTTACAGAGCTGTGAGATAACTCAAGAATAATGAAAGGCTAGAATCAGATGGAGAAGGAAATGGCAACCCACTCCAGTATTCTTGCCTGGAGAATCCCATGGACAGAAGAGCTTGGAGGGCTACAATCCATAGGACTGCAAAGAGTTGGACACGACTGAAGCGACTTAGCACAGAATCAGATAACTGGAAAGATGTGATCTAAATAATACATTTTCTTTTACATTGAAGCATAGTTTTTTTCCCTACTGTGAGCTTGACTGGCTTAATCATGGGAAAAGGAGGCAAGGCAGACCTGAGATCTGCTTTGGGAGCAGAAACTATGCATCTGGTAGTTGCTCAGGTATAGTAGTGAGTGGGAAGGAGATGCCAAAGGTCATTCATTACACGTATGGTGTTTGCCGCAGTGCTCAGTGGTTGCTTCTCAGGGGCTAGGATACTAACCTGTAGGGTGTTGGGGTCAATGAAAGGAAAAACAAGGGAACTATCTTAAGAAGGGGTCATTTTAGAAATGCACATTTTGTGATCATAAAGAGGTCTTTTGGCAGTGATGGGGAGGATTGCGTTATCCTTAGACCCACCCTTTTTAAGGCCACATGACATAACCGCACAGCCTAAGTGAAAATGGTGTACTGACTCTGCCTGGAAGCTCCTGGGTAAATCCTTTAGCTTCCTTTTCTGGAATTGACTCAGAGTATATCACCTTTCTTGGTGCACTTGGTCAGAAATCACTTGTGGACCTACAAAAAATTTAAGTGGGAATTTAGGAAATTCCTAAAGGGAATCACAGGAGTCAATACTCATTACTTTTCTTTTTCCCCAGTGTGAATTTGATAAGAGAATATTCTAAGGGAGAAAAAAAGTAGGGGGAACTGAAGACATATTACTCTTTCTTTTAAAAGTTTGAGGGAAAAGGCCATTATATGACCAGGAACCTTTTTCATATTTAAAATATGAAGAACACTAGGTTCTTTGTTTATAACCATATTACTGTTTGCTTAGCTTAAGGTCCTTTGAAACTCAGTTTTAAAACAAATGTCTGCTCTAAACTTGCTGTTCTGTTTCCCAACATTCCACAATTTCACCTTAAATTAACATGTATTTTCTGTTTATCCATCATATGAATATGAGGTACTATATATCTTTGTTCCTTAAGGAAGGAAGGGAGAAAGGAAAGGAGCAAGGACAGTAACAGAGAAAGAGAGAAAAATAGGAAAATACGTGAGTGTTGGGGGGGGTGACACTGATTCTAGTTGCAGTTGGATCACTAACTTGCTACAACAGAGTTAGTCTGGTCACTTCTGTAGATCTAGGATCTCCTTGTTTTGAGCAGCGAGCAGCACTAAACCCCAACTCTCCTGAAACTGCTGTTTCTTTCATACCATCAGTTAGTTGGTATCATTCAGTGCCTCATATGTGCCAAGTCATGTACAGGAGGCTAGGGATATGGAAGTAAATTAAGGCATCTTTGCCCTGTTTAGAGATTTGTTCTTATGGGAGGTACTGAAAAATAAACATGCATAAGTAAGAGAAAGTTTAATCTAGGATGTCAAGTAAAGGAGACCTTTCTTGTTACTCCTATATTCATGATTTAGAAGCCAAGTGAAAGTGACTCAGTTGTGTCAGGCTCTCTGCGACCCCATGGACTATACAGTCCATGGCATGTCAGAATGCTGGAGTGGTTAATCTTTCCCTTCTGCAGGGGATCTTCCCAACCCAGGGATGGAACCCAGGTCTCCTGCATTGCAGACAGATTCTTTACCAGCTGAGCCACAAGGGAAGCCCAAGAATTCTGGAGTGGGTAGACTATCCTTTCTCCAGTGAATCTTCCCAACCGAGGAATCGAACCAGGGTCTCCTGCATTGCAGAGGGATTCTTTACCAATTGAGCTATCAGGGAAGACAAATCTGAGGTTAAAAAATGTATCGAGTGCTTCAGATTCTAAGGACAATAGCAGAGAACTGGAGACAGGTGTCCCATCAAGGCTTGGTCTGCTCCCCTTTCAGTCTCTCTTAGAGGGGATTAAAGAGGCATGGAGAGAGAAAGAGAGAAGCAGCTGTCTAAAGTGAGAGTGATTGGCATTTCTTCTCTTCTACTTGGTGGAATTGAGGAGATATCTCCTAAAAGTCAAGTGAGTGTTCGTTAACTCCAAGAGCCAAGTAAGAGGAGCTGCACAAAAGCTGCCTGTAGAGGTTGGGGGCATCTGCAAGAAAGTGAGATTGCATCTTGTTTCGTATTGGATCATCGACTTACGCGTGTTGTTGACCAGCCTCTGTGTCATTTTAACATCGAAGGGAAAAAATTGGAAACAAATGACAGAACAGAGAGAGGAAGTAGGCTGTCCTTGAACCTTTGCATGGCAAGGATATGAGAGGTCTGCAGTTTAAGAAGACACACTAAACTGTAGATGGACTCAGGCTGGCCTTCTGGTACCTCACCTGGTGAGTAGGTTTTGACACCAGGAACTTTGTGATATACCCCTGCAACAGCTGCTATGGGAAGGTTGGAAGACATGAGCTGGAGGGGAACTAAGTGAAGGATCTCTGTGGGTTTTCTGAAGAACCAGCACTTGGAGACTGTTTCAAAGGAGAGCGTGAAGGCTAGCAGTTCTTACGCAGAGACACCTCATTGACCAAGAGAGAACCACTGACAAGCACCCTGTTCCCCAAGATCTTGGCCATGTATCCTGGTTTTCTTCCCCTTTCACTCCCAATTCCAGAAGCCCTAATATTGGTAGAAATGGGGAGGAACTGTGAAGGAACATCCTGAGAAGGAGAATGAGACTTAAAAATGAACTAGACTGAGTTTTAATAACTGGAAGCAACCCAGATTCTTTGAGAGCTGCTTCAGTTATTGTTAAAAGGCAGGAAAGGAAAACTGAATGGTGCAAAGTTGAAGCCAATGATTGGAAAAAAATAAAACTTCTTTCATGCTTATTCCTCTGTAGAGTTCAGACTGTAAATAAACCACTTAAAAAGAAAGGAGACAGTTTTGTTTGGTGTTTATGCTGTGAAGAAAATAGAGTAATGAGTAGAAAGTAACTATGAAGATGAGTTTGGGTAGGAGGCCACTTTAGCTATGGTGATCTAGGTAGGCTCTTTGGGTGAGAATTTCCATGATGAGAAAGAGCCATTTATTCCAAACTCAGGGGCAAAAGTGTAAAATGACCCAAGGTAAGATTTAAAAAAAAAAAAAAATCAATATGGCTAGAGTTTAGATAGTTAGGCACTGATAGAAAATACTTCTGGTAAAACGAGCAGAAAGCCAAGTGACAGAAAGCCTTGTAGGCCACAGTAAAATATTTTGATAGCAATTTTGCTTTCCTCAAAAAATTTTCAAACATTTTCTTGGACTTAGCTTCTTTGTATTATGGAAGACTCTGAATTTGTTAACATAGTTATATTTGATGGGTCACATATACCATATAGTTCTAAATACTTCTGGTCTCAGAAGTAAGAAAATATAAATATATCTTATATTTGTTCTCTTATGACCATAATGCTGCTCCTTTATAAAGAGAGTTATAAAAAATTCATTTCTGCTATTCGATCTTTCATCTCATTCAACTCTTCCTTGTTAAATTCTTGGCCATCATAGGGGTGTACACACTTAAGTAGTTAAAACTGATAACTAGCTTCCCTTGTAGTTCAGATGGTAAAGAGTCTGCCTGCAATGTGGGATACCCGGTTTGATCCCTGGATTGGGAAGATCCTCTGGAGAAGGCAGTGGCAACCCACTCCAGTACTCTTGCTTGGAGAATCCCATGAATGGAGGAGCCTGGCAGTCTACAGTCCATGGGGTCACATAGAGTGGGACACGACTAAGCGACTTCACTTTCTTTCTTTGCTAGAAGACTGAAATGATGGGTCCAGACTTTGTAAATAATTCATATTAATCATGCCCAAAGAAAAAAAGAACAAACTATTAATTTGATAGCAAATGGAAAATGTGTGGAAAATAATGAAATCACGACAGCTAAAAGTTCTACTCTTTGATGTGTATGATTTAACTCCCAGAGGAGTAAACCTTTTCCTCTTGGACTTAGCTATAAACTCCAGAGATGGAATCTTTCCCAGGAACAGTGCCTGATGTCTCTCATTAGAGCCAGTTCTTCCATAACCATATTAAGAATAGACAGACTGTAAGGAGGGTGTGCTCAGCCTTATAGCAGCAATGTTCTGGGCTTCTCTAATATGAACTGAATGTATGGCAAAATCCACCACAATATTGTAAAATAATTAGCCTCAAATTTAAAAAAAAACACAAAACAACTTCTATCTGCTACACTTATGCAAATAGTCACTCTAAATCCAACATGATACTTTTTAGTTAATCCTGGAACATTAACTATCACAGCTGTCTCATGGAAGAAACAGAGAAAAATTTCTGTCAGTATGGACATAACTGTAAAGCTCATGATAAATGAAGACTTGTGAATAGTGTATCAGTTATTGCAGTCACCATTATAGCAGTATATTTCCTTCCTTAGGTTCTTATGGGAAATTACTTTCTTTGGCACATTCTTGGGAATTATTTCTTATGTTCCATTAGCTCTGCAGGATGACATCCTAAACTGACAGATGGAGTTCTGTTGTTTTGTTAGCTTGCTCCATAACTGCTCTTAGAGCTCCTTGTTTGAATGCATATTGCATTCTCTTTGAATATCACCTGAGAATATGATTCATGGTTTAGTCTTAATGTTTTCCAAAAAGCACCTGATGAATATGAAAGAAGCTGGTTCTGGTGGAAAAAGTAATAAACAGCAGAGCTGGTGATCCTTGTTCTAGTTTGTGATCCCACTGTTAAATATATGACCTGTGGCAAGTTACTTTATACAGTATTTGTTTTTTTTACCTGTAGCTTATTTTTTAAAATCCCCTTTAGTTTATGTTTTCTATTACCCTAAGATTCTTCAGCATTTAGTAAATATTAACTCTGTAACTAAAAATCCCTTTGGGGAGACAAAATTTAAGAACAGAAATTATGGAAAATATATAATCAATTACTCACATATAGTATGTTAATGAAGGATATTGACTGCATGCAACAGGAGTCCACTGATTAAGCAAAAACTGAGGTTGTTGCAAAAGCTATCAGGGACTCACAATCAGCTGGAGGCTAGGTCAGGGACCAGGCTTGGGGAAAGGTAGATTCCAGGGAACTGTGTAGAGCAGAGAAGTGGGAAATGCAGTCTTGTCAGGATTCTGCTGTTATGTTGTCACCCTGAATATAACTATCAGCCGTTTGTTTTATTCTTCCATTACTTGTTCATAATATAGGATGAAAGCATTCAGTGGGCTGATGTTAGGTCGTGAGCCCACCCTCAGGGTGTATTTAGAGATTGGAGCCTGACAGACAGGCACAGTTATTCTCTAACTGTGATAAATACACAAAGAAGAGAACTTATTTGCTAAAAGGATATTAGAGTGCTATTAAGAAGTAGGATGTGCTTAGTTGCTCAGTCATATCCGACTCTTTGCCACCCGATAGTCTGTAGCCCGTCAGGCTCCTCTGTCCATGGGGATTCTCAGTGGGTTGCCATGCCCTCCTCAAAAGGGTCTTCCAAACCCAAGGATCAAACCCAGATCTCCCACGTTGCAGGTGGATTCTTTTACTGTCTGAGCCACCAGGGAAGCTTAAGAATACTGGAGTGGGTAGCCTTTCCCTTCTGCAGGGGATCTTTCCAACTGAGAAATCGAACAGGGATCTTCTGCATTGCAGGCAGATTCCTTACCAGCTGAGCTACCAGGGAAGGCCAAGATGTAGGATGGCTAATGACAAATGGCCACTGTGTATTAATGCTGAGGCTAGAGAAGCTAGTCCAGTTTATACTGGAGTTATTGAGAGACTTTATAGAAAATGTTGGATAGATAGATGTTGAGATGAAGTCTATGAAGGGAGATTTAAAATGTTTCACCAAAGAATCATACACAAAGAAAAACATACAGAAGCCATCAAAATTCAGGCTGTGGGATTTTCAGTATTGTATCTAGTCCACTACATTGCAGCTTTTACATCTCAGAAGGGCTTTATTGTCCCTTGTGGGAAAAGGAACAGTGTAACTCTTGACACAACCTATTCTCTAAACCTAGTAAAAATGTATCTTCTCATCAGAGATCACTTGTTTTCCAAAGCTCTGCTAAAGAATGCAGTTACATTTTCCTTGGGCCCGAGGAATTTATGGTTCCTCAGTTTTCCCATCCATTCAGAAGATATGTCATCCCCTATGTTATAAAAATAATAAGCACAAAATATATGTAAAAAGAGCTAACGCTGGTGCATTTAGTTGCTAACCCTTGTCCAACTCTTCATGACCCCACGGACTGTAGCATGCCAGTCACTCTGTCCGTGGGATTTCCCAGGCAAGAATACTGGAGTGGGTTGCCATTTCCTTCTCCAGAGAGTCTTCCTGACTCAGGGAATGAACCCGTGTCTCCCGCTTGGCAGGCCGATTCTTTACCACTGAGCCACCTGGGAGGCCCTTCAAAGAGCTTATACAAGAGAGAAGAAATCATACACATTTATTGTGGTTATCATTTATTACTGTGTAACATTTTTTCTTCTCCCCTTTAACCAAGATTTTGCTGATTAATTGGAATAGGGTGGTTTACATGGTAATATTGCTCACGTTTCTGGTGACAGAAGCATACATGCTCTTCCCACAAGAATTAGCCATAGATTCCTTTGACTAACTGGTCTCAAAGGCTATTGATGATCAGTAGGCCTTCATCTAAGACTTCCATAGCTAAGACTGTTTATGTTTAAATTTTTGACTCTCCTTTGACTGTAATATGGTTAGATCTTATTTCATTTTTCATAAATAAAAGTGAAACCTTTTGTGACAGCAACTCAAGAACAAGCAATGACCCTGATTGTCTCTGTCTCAACACAATTTCCAATAGACACCTAAAGCATACTTCAAATATAACATTTTCATGACTGAACTTGGGGATTCCTCTGTGCTGAGCACACATATTAGGGACTCAGTAAATACTGGTTGATTTAATTCACTATACACCTGGAAACTGATAAAGAAGTGCTTCTTCGTGTAGGCTGTCATGAAATTACATTACGGTTGTTTGTGGTAGTCGTGTGAAGCAGAGCTTTCATTTTCCCCTAGCAATAGTTGGAAAAGCAAACAACTGTCTAGATAACATGGGTAAACATGAATAATATATATTTACAGTATCCTACTTGATGACAGATTTGCAAATCTGTCTGCTTAAATGTTCAAGAAAGAGAAAAATTGCACAGGAAATAAAAACCTGTGTATTTTCCTATGAAAACTGGTGAAGGTAATCACGTATGGTAAATTGGAAAAAGCCTGTAAAAGTCTGGGATTTTTTTTTTTTGGAATGTTATCTTTTATGTATTAGCTTGCTGTTCTTGGTGGCAAAATAGGGCAAAGATTATTGATTATCCCTTTTTAAATTTCACTTTCCTTGCTGAAAGTGACAGTTGACAACTGACACAAGTGGGATGAGGAAACCACAAAAGCGCGTTTTCCCCCAACTAGATGTGAAGAATATGTTCTGTTTGTAATACATTTCTGCCCATAAGGCCAACTAGGATGCCAGTAGTTGTGGGCTGCTAAGGTTAATTCTGATGCACAGAAGGCACAGAAACATGAAGGCAGATCCAGGCTTTGAGAGGTGTGTTGTCAGGGCCAGGCCAGCAGCTGGCTTTGCAGACACCTCACAGAACCCTTCAAGGGGGCTTTATTTTGGTGAATTTATCACGGTAAGTGACCTGGCTCTGACTTGTCTAGGCTTGACGCCCTGAGGCTTTAGTCATTTCATGAAATGGATGCATTTCTTAGTGATGGTTTCATGTAAACCATGTTCACAAGGTTGATATCCAAGATTTAGTGCCAATGTATTAATCTTAAATCGGAAGTGGCATTGTCATACTAGTTAGAAAGCTATAGTCTCTGATCTTTCTTTAGATAATTGAACATGAGATGTAAGATTATAACCTGAAGCTTATTTGATGAATGTAAAATCAGAACAAAGGGGATTGGTTAAATAAACCATTCCTTAACTGTTAATGCATTCAGAACACAGTCAACTTAATGGACCTGAGAGCTTTTCTTCTCTCTTTTATATCTCTTCTTATAAGTCATTGTGTCCTAAGCTTGCTTAACCATTTAAGGTTCATAGTCCCTCATTTCTCAGTCTCAGGAAAAACTGTAATTCTCCATGTACTGACTTGAAGAAATGTTAACTTTAACTGGTTATTATTTGAGCTTCCCTTGTGGCTCAGACAGTAAAGAATCCACCTGCAATGTGGGAGACCTGGGTTTGATCCCTGGGATGGGAAGATCCCCTGGAGAAGGAAAAGGCTAAAGTGTAGTGTTAGTCACTCAGTCATGTCTGACTTTTTGTGACCCCATGGACCATAGCCTGCCAGAGAATCCTCTGTCCATGGGATTCTCCAGGCTAGAATACTGAAGTGGGTAGTCATTCCCTTCTCCAGAGGATCTTCCCAAACCAGGGATTGAACCTGGGTCTCCCACATTGCAGGCAGATTCTTGACTCTCTGAGCCACCAGGGAATATCATTTATAAACTAAAATATAAATTAAGATTACAAGTACAGTTTTAAAACTTATATATAGGTAGCACATAGAAGTCACAAGTATTCTCAGAATACCTGCGAGTTAAGCAAATTAAATAATACTGAACTTTTGAAAAAACGAGTGGACTATTCTCCACTATTAAAGAAAACTAAAAAGCGATTTGTCCAATCTCAGTTTTTGTAAGTGGGATTTCCTGAGAATGTTTAAGGTAGAATGACTGGTTACAGAGGAATCTGTGTTTGAGGGGAGGCAAGCATGGTCCAGTTTGAAGGAGAATCCTTTACTCAGGTAAAGGGGAGAGGAGTGAGCTTATATTTCTGAGAAGAGAAGCAAGAAAGAGGGAACCTGTTTGTTGGGAGGGAAGGTTTTCCAAATGGAGTGGAAAGGATACACGCTTTGAAGTCATACAAACTTGTGCTTGAATCCCATCTTATCACTTACCAATAGGGTAATGGTCGACATTAGCGCAGCTTCTCTGCTTGAGTCTTATCAGTATAATGAGGGAAGAAGACATCTAGGTTACAGCATTTATTATAACATCAAATGAAGTCACATGAACAAAGTGCCTAAATCACTGTGGTGTTCAAACGCTACTTTCCTTCTCTTCCTAACTCATGATGCTTAATTGTAACCAGATTAAAAAAGAGGACTTCGAGGGTAGACCTTTTTATTCTAGTTGATTGAAAGTTTTTCTTCTCTTAATGTGATCACCCTGGTAAAAAAGAAACTAGAGAAGAGCTCTTTCACGCCTTGTCTGCAGACATCCCTGCTGGCAGTCTCTTTCCCTGATTCGCTTAGTGTACTTACCCTTGCTGTGATCACTGATAAGAGAGGAGATTGGTTCAATTTGGCAATGAGGAGGATATTTCACTGTCCTACAGTGGCAGTAATGACCCTTCTGCCCTTGGGGAGAGAGATTGTAAGGGTTACTGAGTTGGTTGAAAGTTTCATCTATATGGTTTTGTCCTTTTTCACTTTTATCCATTTTATATTAAGCTTTTTCTTTTTTTCTTTCTTTTTCTTTTTTTTTTTTTAAAACAAACTTAATGGCATTCAAGGCTGGGGTCTGGAAGTAGTTCATTTCATACATTGTTATATTCTCATTTGTTTTTCAGATCTTTCAAAATTGGTCTGGTTATCTTCACTTTTTCATTTTTTTTTTTTTTTAGAATTAAGTAACTTGTGGAACCTTTGGCTCTTAGACTTCTTTATCTTCTGGATGTTCTCTGAATGCCGTAAATACAATATTATAGTGAATCAACATTTTTTTCACCATAGAGAATCAAATCTAATCTCACTAAACTCGTTTTTCAAATGTAAAAGCCAGTGCTGCAGGCCAAGGGCATAAAATGAGAATAGGAAAACAAAGAGTATAAAATAAGGCAGATTGTTTTCTAACAGGAATATAAACATATAATTAAAATGATTTTCAAGTTGCAGGCACAGCCTAGATTTGACTGTATCCGGGAGGGCAAGGGACACAATGAATGCCTTGTTTCTTTGGCTAACAGTGAAAACATCTCATTAAAAAATTACATTTTCAACAGTAATGTCCTAAACTGCAAAGCCAATCACCCAAACAGAAGATATTTGGGCAAAATGTGGTTACTAGATATACCTGTAAAGAAAGCTAATTTGGAAAAAAATACTAATTTCTTGATTTTCTGCAGTTACTAAAAAGACTCAAAGAATATATATTTGTAGTTGAATTTAAGTTGTAGAAAACTCTGGTAACGTTTTTCAAGTTGTTTTTATATAATACACTGAGTGAATCAGAGGTGAGAAATGTTCTAAATCAATAACCAGCATTCGAATGTGACTTTTATATAATTTCTCAAGAGGAGATCTGGAGACCCAGTGCATTGTAACTTCTAGTCAAGCCCAGACACTTGTCACCTTGTTCTCCCAAGAGAAGGGCTTGAACACATGGGGACGACAAAAGGCTACCCACTTGGGAGTTTATTGATTTTCGCATGTTATTTTCCCTTCTGCTTGCCTCTCCCACTAATTTCTCACTCCCTGCTATTTCTTTCACTGCCAGCATGGCAGAGAAAAAAAAAATGTGGTTACTGGCACATATTGGTGGGTATTGTACATATTGGAACTTTGAGCAAGTTCCTATTTCTGTTCACAGTGCAGGAGTGCATACAGAGCGTGGAAGTGCTTCTATGGTCCTAATGGTCTCTTGGTCAGAAAATGACTGGTGTCCAGCTGAATTCTGAAATTGTTATTTAGAATGACCTTTAAATGCATTTGCTTTACAGATAATTAGAATTTAAATTAGAATTAGATTTCAGAAAGCCAGCAGAACGAGGTGGTTAAGGCATAAGCCCTGGAACAGAATCTTGATTCTACATCTTATTAAGTATGTAACATTGGGTAAATGACTTACCCCCTTTTGTGTCTTCCTTTCTTGATTTGTATAATGAGGATAATCCTGGTGTCTACCTGATAGGCTTGTTGTGGGTCAAATGTATTGATATGTAAAGTATTTAGAGTATGCTTGCATGATGATACATACAATCTAAGTGTTTCCTCTCACAGGGCCATACAATCCCTTATTTGCAATTCTAAAATTGAAAACCTAAAAAAAATCGGCACCTATTGTAGTGAACTCATTAAGTGGTAGGATCTGACTGGAAATGACCTGTGGCAATTTACAGGTATACTTTTCCCTCCTTTGTGTAAATACAGTTGTCCCTTGTATCTGCAGGGTACTAGTTTCAGGCCCTGCTGTGAATACCAAAATTCTTGGATGCTTAAGTCTCTAATATAAAATGGGGTAGTACTTGCATATAACCTATACATATCCTCCCATTTACTTAAAAGCGTGACTAGATTGCTTACAGTACCTAACCTAATGTAAATACTTTGCATATAGTTACCAGCCTGTGGCAAATTCAAATTTTTATTTTTGGAACTTTCTAGATTTTTTTTTTTAAAGAATATTGTTAGTCTGTGGTTGATTGGATCCCCAGATGCAGAACCCATGGATACAGAGAGCTTATATATTAATGACTGAAGAATTATTAATATCTTTGATTAAAAGCACCTGACAGCCTCCATTAAGGTTGTGACATAAGATAGCCATGATTTCCTTAAACCTGAGACATTCTGAATGCCAAAAAATATCAAGTCCCAAAGGTTTTGCAGGGGGATAGTCGATCTGTGTAGCTATTATTTCAAGTGGTAGAGTAGTAGATGCAGTCTTGTTTTTGATTTGTTGGGCACAAAACAAATGATTTGAAAATGTAGAAACTTTCTTTTTTAAAAATGTATTTGTTGAAGTGTGGTTGATTTACAATGTTATATTAATACCTGTTGTACAGCAAAGTGATCAGTTGTGCATGTATATACATTCTTTTTCATATTCTTTAACATTGTGATTTATCACAGGATATGAATATATTGATAGTTCCCTGTGCTGTGCAGTAGGCCCTTGCTGTTTATCCATTCTATATGTAAGTTTGCACCTAATCCCAGACTCCCAACCCATCCCTCCCCTATGTCCCTTCCCCTTGGCAAGCATAAGTCTGTTCTTTATGTCTGTGAGTCTATTTCTTTTTTGTAGATAAGTTGGTTTGTGTCATATTTTAAACTGAAAATGTGGAAGTTTTCGTAACTCTTACATGACACAGTGATACATGAGATTCAGTTCAATTCAGTTTAGTTCAGTCGCTTAGTCGTGTCCGACTCTTTGTGACTCCATGAATTGCAGCACCCCAGCCTCCCTGTCCATCACCAACTCCTGGAGTTCACTCAGACTCACGCCCATCGAGTCAGTGATGCCATCCAGCCATCTCATCCTCTGTCATCCCCTTCTCCTCCTGCTCCCAATCCCTCCCAGCATCAGAGTCTTTTCCAATGAGTCAGCTCTTCGCATGGGGTGCCAAAGTATTAGAGTTTCAGCTTTAGCATCAGTCCTTCCAGAGAAATCCCAGGGCTGATCTCCTTCAGAATGGACTGGTTGGATCTCCTTGCAGTCCAAGGGACTCTCAAGAGTCTTCTCCAACAGCACAGTTCAAAAGCATCAATTCTTTGGTGCTCAGCTTTCTTCACAGTCCAACTCTCACATCCATACATGACCACTGGAAAAACCATAGCCTTGACTAGATGGACCTTAGTCGGCAATGTGATGTCTCTGCTTTTCAATATGCTATCTAGGTTGCTCATAACTTTTCTTCCAAGGAGTAAGCATCTTTTAATTTCATGGCTGCAGTCACCATCTGCAGTGATTTTGGAGCCNTGCTTTTCAATATGCTATCCAGGTTGGTCATAACTTTCCTTTCAGGGAGTAAGTGTCTTTTAATTTCATGGCTGCAGTCATCATCTGCAGTGATTTTGGAGCCCCAAAAAATAAAGTCTGCCACTGTTTCCCCATCTATTTCCCATGAAATGATGAGATCAGATGCCATGATCTTCGTTTTCTGAATGATGAGCTTTAAGCCAACTTTTTCACTCTCCTCTTTCACTTTCATCAAGAGGCCCTCTAGTTCCTCTTCACTTTCTTCCATAAGGGTGGTGTCATCTGCATCTGCATATTGCTATTTCTCCCGGCTAGGCGACACCATATAGCATGTGGGATCTTAGTTCCCTGACCAGGGACCAAACCCACACCCCTGCCTTGGAAGCATGGCGTCTTAACCACTGGACCATCAGGGAAGTCTCAAGGATGCTCTTTTATAACAGGTGAGTTCAGTTCTGAGTGATACAAAATGCACAAGTCATGCAAAAGTCAAGGAATAGTGTCCTAAGCAGAAAGAACAGGAAATGCAAAGTCACTGATCTTAGCATGTTGTAGGGACAGAAAGGGCAGAGAGGCTGAAGCCCAGGGAATAAGGGAGGATGAAAGGAGGGGAAATCCGAGGGCCAGGTAGGAAAAAAGAACACACTTGATTTGGTGAAGGGATCTGGCTGAGACAATGGAGACGGAGAATTTCAGATATGAAATGCAGGAAAAAATTTTTCTCTCTTTTTTTTTTTAAAAAACTTAAAACATTTTATTTATTTGGCTGTTCTGGTCTTAGCTGCAGCACAAGGGACCATCATTGTGTCATGCGGGATCTTTTGCTGCAGCGTGTGGACTCTTTAGCTGGGGCGCATGGGCTTATTTGCTCCATGACATATGGGATCTTAGTTTCCCAGTGATTAAACCCATGTCCCCTGCATTGGCAGGTGGATTCTTAGCCACTGGACCACCAGGGAAATCCCCCTTGGAGAGGATTCCTGAGCAGGGGGCTACAGTTCAGGAAGCAATGGTGCCTAGGAGAGAAATTCTTGACTCATTATCTACAGAAAGAACAACAACAAAAAGAAGAAAGGCTGGAGAAGAGATGAGAACGGGCCATACTGGCCAAAAAAGCAAGTTCAAATCCAGGGTACATTGCTTACTACCTGTGACCTTAGGGAAGTTACTTAAGCGTTTAAAACTCTGCTTCCCCAAGTGAAATGGCAACACAGGACAGCTCCTTCCTGGCCTTGTTTTCTGAATCAAGTGAGAGGATGTCTGTAAGTGCCTGGTTTTTTGTTGGGCACTAGCACTCACTATTTGTGTCCATCTGACCCAGGGCTATTGGCAGTAGGTTTTGGGCTTCCTGATAGCTCAGCCAGTAAAGAATCCACCTGCAGTGCGGGAGACCTGGGTTTGATCCCTGGGTTGGGAAAATACACTGGAGAAGGGAAAGGCTACCCACTCCAGTATTCTGGCCTGGAGAATTCCATAGACTGTGTGGTTCATGGGGTAGCAAAGAGTTGGACACAACTGAGCGACTTTCACTTTGGATCATTTTGTGAGAAATTTCAGAAGATTCTCCATGACTTTGATGATTAAATTGGACAGTTGATGGGAGAAGAGAGAGAAGGGCAAAGGAAAAGAGAGGATAGTTGAAACCTTTTTAACCTTCCCACAGATTGGGGTAACTGTCCACTCCTGCCTGCATCAAAGCTTGAGGTTCACTGCTGTCTGAGATGCTGGCTTCTGGGCTCTTGCAGGAGAGTGTCTTAAAACCCACTCCCAGGCTTCCTGGGCTTCTGGGATCAAACCCAGGTCTCCCGCATTGCAGGTGAATTCCTTATCAGCTGAGCCACCAGGGAAGCCTTTGATGACCTCAGATTGCACATTTCCTGTGAATTCTCCATCACACATGGCTGCTGGGGAGAGAAGGATGGGGTGGAGGGAGGAGGGGTAGATGCTAGAGAGAGAGACACACACACATTGAAGCTGAGAGGCATTCTCAGAGCCAGAGTCATTGAGGTGGAGTTAGGGCTCTGCCGGCCACCAAAATAGACTCCGCTCTCAAGTTGCAGTGGAAAAAGGTGACCTGGATATTCAGGCTGAGGGCAGGAGTGAAGGGTGAGATGGTTTGGATCAAGGCCTTCCTAGGCTTGTTTCCAAACCGTACCTAGTTTGTCAAATACTTTAAGTATTCAGGGCGATTCATTTTTAGTAGTGCACCGACACCTGAGTATAAACTGAGGGATTTCATTTCGCTCATGAATTGGTCAGACTTTTGCCCTCATTGAATTCTGACCATGGGCAGCCTGATAGCAAAAGCGGGAGGCAAGGAAAAGCATGTGCTCTGAATGCTAGAGAGAGAAAGAGGTTTCAGGCTAGTATAAGGGCTTGTGGAGCTGGGATTCCTCTTGACAAGGGGAAGTTGAAAATGGGGTGCTTGAAGAGTTATGTTTTTACCAATTAGAGTTGCAGTTATTAAAGTCTGTGAACACCTTATGGAACAAGAGAATAGGAGAATGGGCACCCTTGTGAGAAGTTGAGGTAATGTGAATTGAAATAATAATGAGATATCAATTCATATCCATCAGATTGCCAGAAGTTTAAAAGGACCAAAAATGTCTATTTCTGGCAGGGCTGTGGGGAAGAAAGATGATATTATAATTAAAAGTGGAAATGTGAATTGTTACAACTATTTTAGAAAGCAGTCTGACAACATCTCTTAATATGTGTATATATATATATATATTCGGATAAAATATATATAACAGTATTTAATTAATTATATAAAAAACTAATTAAAATATAATGATATATTTATGTCCCCTTTGACCCAGCAACCTTACTTTGGGGAATCTTTTTTTTTTTAAACAGAAATAGAGCAGTCAGTATATAAGGACCAATACACAATGGTGCTTCTTGCAGAATTGATGGTGATCATAGTGGAGAAACAACTAGAAACCTAGGGATGATATATTATCACACATTCACATTACAGAATGTTATCCAAATCAAAAGCAATGAGAAACAGAGGAAAAAATCAGATTAAATCCCATGATTTTCAAAAGGAGCAACAAAGCCCTAGAAATAGCACAGTAGTGTAGTTCACAAAGGAAGACCATGAATCCCACCCAGCAGCACAAAGAATGTTAGATGCTAACATTCAAGCCTCTCTCTCTCAGTTCTTCTTGGGTTTTCTCTCAGATAAGTTTTCTTCTCCTAATGGCAAGCTGGGCATCCAGACATGTATTTTTCTCTGAACTGGTAATTCTGGGGAAAGGGAGAGATCCTGTTTTTCATCATCTCCATCCATCTTGGAAAAGGACTCTGATTGGTCCCACTCTCATAAACTTGTCATATACTTGTCCTGTGCAGGGTCCCATAATTTACAATTCAAACTCTGGGAAAGAAGTTGGGTTGTTTCCAAAAGGGAGCATGCTAGACTGATCAAAAAAGCAA
The DNA here is from genome assembly GCA_006408695.1 of Aepyceros melampus. Classification (NCBI taxonomy): domain Eukaryota; kingdom Metazoa; phylum Chordata; class Mammalia; order Artiodactyla; family Bovidae; genus Aepyceros; species Aepyceros melampus. Next base: position 99,391 of record SJXQ01002554.1, read on the forward strand.
CAGCTGGGGACTTCCCTGGTGGTTCAGTGGCTAAGACTCTGAGCTCTCATGCAGAGAGTCTGGGTTTGATCCTGGGTCGGGAAGCTAGATTCCACATGCTGCAACAAAGATCCTGTGTGCCGCAACTGAGATCTGGTGCAGCCAAACAAGCAAATAAATAAAATAAACAAATAAAAAGATAGCAGATGTTCACTATGATACCCACCTATCTTTTCTCTCTGCATATGCATGTATTAGTAGAGTTCAGCTCATAATGCTAATAAAAATACTTGAACATGTGCATTTCCTATACTACTGAAAACTTTTCATAACCTTCAATTCTCTAAGAAATTGATTGCAAAGAAAGAAGGGGACTTACTTAACCTCTTGCCTTTCATATTTCTGCAGTCTATTGGTACTGCTGTATAAAGCCAAATATCTTGGGTAAGGGGAAGACCCACATGTGAGGAAGCAGACTCTCCCACTAAGTCAACAGCCCCATTCAGTGGCAAGAACAAAGGAAACTGTCAAGTTATGAGTAAAAGGAGTGAAGGGAGCATTGCTTCCCACCTCTCTGTCTACTGACTTAGTTCCGTACACAGAAAGGGAACAAAGGCAAGAGAATAGGTGGGTGGCAGTAGACACGAGAGACTAAGATGAATCAACTGAGATATGGAATCAAGGAGCCAACTCATTATTTCAACCATAAACTTGTCCACAAATGTTTCTTGAACACCTGATATGAATCTGGCACTTTGCTAGGTACATAAACATAGGCCCTGTCCTTGGAGGAGAGGCAGAGGACAGGTAGAAAACAAATGATTACAGATGTGATGAAGACCACTTCCAAGAGGTTCTTAGACCTACAGGCTGGACCAAAGGAGGGGCAGACCTAACTTAGCTGGGAAATCAGGGGAGGCTTCCTTGAGGAAGTGTCCTTTACACTGACAGCTGAAAGGTAAATGAGTGGGCTACACAGAGGTTTAGTCAGGAAAAGGTCCTGCAAAGACTCCACAGCAGAGAAGGCATGGTGTGCTCACAGGACCTAGAGAAGGCTGACTCAGTTTTATCCAGAGGGAGAAGACGGTGGAACCAGATGGGTCTGGGTCAGTGACCAGAGCATGCAGAGCATTGGAGGAGATGTGCAGGATTAGAGACTGTATGCTAAGGGCAGTGGAAAGCCACTCTTGGGCTTTGGAGAGAGGAGGAATATGATTAAAAATGAGTTGTTAGTAGATCCCTTGGTTTGCGGAATAGAGAGCAGACTGGAGGGGGACAAGGATGGTTGCAGGAAGGCCAGTAGGAGGCTCCATAATGGTTTAGGGCAGATGGATGGTGGCTGGACTGAGGTGGGGGTCAGGGTACAGAGAGAATTGGAAAGCTTTTTGATATGCTTGAGAGCTGGAAGACTGATTAGATGTGATGAATGAGCAAAAAAGAGTCCAGGGTGACTATCAGATTTGGGTTAAAAAACCAAACAGAGGCTGTGGTGCCTTTACCAAGAACCTCAGAGGCGAAAGAGTTTGTGAAGATAAATGATGAGCTCAGTGTGGGATGTGTCCGGTGTGAGGTACAAGTGCGACAAACAAGTAGGGAGTTTGAGTAAGGGGGCTCCATATACACAGAAGAGTCAGGGGGTTATTCATATAAACTCAATGCCAAGCCAAAGTTTTAGGAGAGCTTGCACCTGAATTAGGTGGAGAATTGTCAACCATTCACCCTCTTCCATGTGGGAAAGAAGAGTCAACCTGTGTGTGTCACCTCTGTGGGCCAGCTTCATCTTTGTGTTCATTTTCTGCTCACAGGGTTTCCCATTTAGTGATATCAGCGAGCATCTGAAATTTTTGTGTTCTTTTCTTTTAAGGAATTAAAAATCTTTCTTTATGGTTGCGCTGGGTCTTCATTGCTACGTGCAGCCTTTCTCTAGCTGCAGCCAGCAGGGGCCACTCTCTGCTGTGGGGCGTGGGCTTCTATTCTAGTGGCTTCTCTTGTCTCAGAGCACAGTTGTCAGTAGTCGTGGCGCGTGGGCTCAGTCGTTGTGGTGCCTGGGCTTAGCTGCCCCGGGGACATGTGGGATCTTTCCAGAGCAGGGATCCAACCCACATTTCCTGCATTGGCGGGTGTATTTTCAACCACTGGACCATCAAAGAGGTCTAAGTGTTAGCATTCTTGACATAAAACTTCTTTCCTTTTTGGATTCTGAAAGAAACACAATGAACAAACAACACAGTGGGGCCCACCAAGGGAAGAACTATGCTCTAAAGTGGCAGTTGGTTCTGTAATGGTTTCTTCTCCATCACCAAGAGACCTCATATATTCTGAGTGTTGGGATTTCTCACTTTGCTGGTAAGCACTGTTAAGGCTAACAACTAAATGAATAATAAGACAAACCTCCTAAAGATTAAATCCCTGGTGGTGGTGGACAGGGAGCACTCAGTTTTGTTCAACTCTTTGCTGCCCTGTAGACTGTAGCCCACTAGGCTCCTCTGACCATGGGATCTTCCAAGCAAGTATACTGGAGTGACTTGCCATGCCCTCCTCCAGGGGATCTTCCCGACCGAGGGATTGAACTCACATCTCCTGTATCTCCTGCATTGGTAGGCAGAGTCTTTACCATTGAGCCACCCGGGAAGTCAACACTAATTGTATTCTATTCTCTGCAAAATGAGAGTACTGAAATACAATTATGTTACAAACTTTGCCTTCCCCAACAGGCTCATGGCCACCCAAATTATCAAGTTGGGAACTGGGCTTTTGTAAATGCTTCTGTTTTGAACCTATCAGCTTATTTATCTGAGTCTGATTACAAACAGAACAGTGAGCCCTGAGTTCAGAAGTATAAATTCAAGCACAACTCATCACTTGCAAGAAACATGAAAATTTTGTCAGTATCTCTTAAGGGAGGAAGCAGCCACACAAGAAAACACAAACCATAAAGCTGAATGTTAAATTCTCATCAAGCACCCCATCTACGAATTTGCGATTGAATGTGGTTATATCCATGTTCTAATACAGTATGTGTTCTAACAAGGACTGTTTAAATGAAGTCACTGAGTATCCTGTCTACTCTATATCTTCTAAACTTTTTGAATTTATCCTCTCTCCCCACCTTTACCTCCATCCACACTTCAGGCCACCCCTATTTCTCTCAGGAACAAAGTTTCTGTAACCAGGCTGAGGTAGGTGGATACTGCTTAGCAGGAAGATCCCATTTCCAGTGGGGTCTTTGTGACCCTGAACTTGCCTTTCTACTTCTTTATGATTCTGATTCTTTTTTAAGACCCATGAAGAGAGTATTATAGTCACTTTTTAATACCCAAGATTCAGATGAAAGAACATGAAATAACTAGAATACAGCTATACTGCTCTATTCTGGGATTCAAAAGTGAAAGGTTATCTTTTTTGTGTGTATTTCAGTTGGGCATTGAAATCTTATAAAACTATTTGGTGCTGATGGAGGAAAATGAATGGGAGAGCTCTGGGGTTTGAGGTACCCATCTTTGCTTCTTTCTTACTATTTAGAGAACTTGTAGACAGAGGACAGACCCTAGAAGAACTCTAAAATGCCACTTGTAGAGATGTGGATGGACCTAGAGTCTGTCATACAGAGTGAAGTAAGTCAGAAAGAGAAAAGCAGATTTCTAATATTAATGCATATAGGGATCTAGAAAACCGGTATAGATGAACCAATTTCTAGGCAGGAATAGAGATGGAGACATAGAGAAAGGACATGTAGACACAGGGGAAGAGGGAAGGGTGAGATGAATTGAGACATTAGGGCTGACATATATACACTGCCCTGTGTAAAATAGACAGCTAGGGGGAAGGTGCTGTTTAGCACATAGAGCTCAGCCTGGTACTCTGTGATGTCCTAGAGGGGGTGGGATGGGGAAGGGTGTATACATGTATACCTGTAGATGGTTTACTTCGTTGTACAGCAGAAACTAACACAAAATTGTAAAGCAATTATATACCAATAAAAATTAAAAAAAATCAATTCTATAATTTCCCTCTTTAGTTTCCTGCATGGAGCCCGTGCCCAATGCTCTCATGCTCCTCCCTCTGCTCCATTAAGGCCTGAGCCCTTGTCTGCTTGTCATGCTCACAATATCCTTCTGTCCTCCCCCTGAAAAGGCTCTTTGCCCTCAGATTAGTGCACAATGAAAAGGATCAGATACATGAATTTATAGTAAGATGCCTCATCTCCAAAGAGGAAAATCCTCCAAGGGTAGAATTTCAGCTACCTTGAGGAGAAGGGGAGAGAAACAATCTGAACCCAGGGTCTTCCAAACACCTCTAATCACAATTTAGTGGTGTGATCACCAATCTCTTCTTGTTTAACAGTGTTCCTATGACAACCTCTACGTTAGACACAATTCTACACTCTAGCCCTTGCCTCAAACTGATGGACATTCAGATGAAGGGCAGAGAGTTTTTCCTCTGCATAAACCATTTCCCCTAAAGAAATTGGCCAAGGGACATAGCTCTGGCTGATGAGTCAGAAAATGTAGCCTTTGCTCCCTGAAACACCATTTCCTAACCCTGTAACCTTAAATAAGCCACTTAACCTCTCTGAGGGGCAACTTCCTAAGCTCACATGAGGAGGGATAATAATACCTCCTCTTCATTCTTACAATGGGTTATTTTAAAGAATAAGTAAAATAATAAATGTGAGCTGGCCTTGAGATCTGTAAAATGTAAGGTATTAGAACTGAAGGCTGACAACTTCCCTCACCCCGTCTGGTGATTTCAAAGATATCCTACAAAATCTTTCCATATTGTCGGCAATATGGAAGGAAGCAGCTGCTGGTCCAAGCCAATTTTAGAAACCTGCATTTTTGCAAAAGGAAGAGTCAGCTCTCATCACAGTAATGTTGCTGGCAAAGGAGGAGCGCTACTAGACAGCGATGCAGGGATGGCCCAGCAGGTGTCAGTAGAGAACCAACTTTTGGTAAGAAGCGGGCTCAGTGAGGGATGAGGTGATGCAGGGGCTTGAGCTGTAACAGGACTGGCAGGATTCCACCCTTGAATGCAGGGCTGTCTCAATTCTGGAAGGGCAGAACTGGCACCACTGAGATGGGGACAGCCCTTGGGCTCTCTCTACATTAAACTGAGAATCCTTTCCCTTCAGAGGATTCCTTCTCACTCCTGTCTCTTAATCTGGGAGTAATTAAGTCCCTCCTCTGTTCTTAGAACCCATTCTCTAACTTGGGAATATTATCTCAAAGGAAAGGAAAGCTTTTGTTCGTCTAGATAAATATTCTTCTGGGAATGCCTTTTTTCTCTCTCTCTCAACACCAGCGTTGTCTTTTAACATACAATTTTCACCTACACCTGCTTCTCCTACCTTAATATTCAACTCACTCCCTGGATGTCAAATCTCAGCTATTCAGATTCAATAACTCAAGCAGCAAACCAGCTTCTACAAGGCAAGTGACTAATATGTGGAGAAGAAGTGAGAATGGTTCCGGCTACCACACAGAAACTTGTTGAATGAAGTACTAAATTGCTTCCGTGTTAAGATGCTTTCTCGTAACTTACTCTTATGAGGACATGACTTCACTGCACATATATGTGAGTCTATGTTATAAATGCCACATGGAAATGGGTTCTATAATTATGCCTTATGAGGTCTGAGGTCTTTCTTGGCTGAGTGTGGAGAGATGACTTGGAGAGACAGAGATACAGCGTTTTACAACAGCAGAAAGCTCCAAACTGCCTGGAGAAAACCCCAAACTGCCTGTCCTGCCCTTCTCCCCAGTCTCTAAGATCCCCAGTGATTGGTGTGTGTGTGTGTGTGTGTGTGTGTGTGTGTGTGTAAGAAAGAGAGAGGGAGAGAGAGAGAAAGAGGGAGAGAGGAAGTACACGTATGTGAAGTGGTATATCCTATTCGTGGGATAAAAGAAATATGTGAGAAACTCTATGAGAAGAAAAGCTAAGTGAGACCAGACCCAAAAGGCTGTCTGCAACTCCAAAACCAGTCCTGTTGGCAAGAGGTCAGGGCAGGGCTTATGGCCACATAAAGAGATGGCCACCTGTGAGTCTGCCTCACCTGGGAAATGAGAAAAGGAATAAATCAAGTTGGCTATGGACTTTGTGGTCCTACTACATTGTTATTCACCTTCCCTAACCCCTATCAAAGTCTAACTATCTTTTAAAACTCAGGAACTATATTAACTTCCGGAATATTAAGGTCTCCAGAACAAGGGCATTATGGCCTATTTAGCTCAGTCGGTAAAGGATCTGCCTGTAGTGCAGGAGACCCGAGTTCAATCCCTGGGTTGGGAAGATCCCCTGGAGAAGGAAATGGCAACCCACTACAGTATCCTTGGCCTGGAAAATCTCATGTACAGCGGATCCTGGTGGGCTGCAGTTCATGGGGTCGCAAAGAGTTGGGCACGACTGAGCGATTAACACTAACACTTACTTAAGGGACGGTGTGTCTAGAATCCTAAACTCTAGTACATAGTATCCATAAGGAACAGAAGGCCCACACCCACTTCTAAATGCAAGCACTGGCCCAGCAGTCTGTAAATCTTGGGCTGGCAGAATGACAGGCAGAATATACTCAGATTCCTACATTGCTGCAAACGTCTCACATCCTGAGAACTGGGTAAGCTAAGTTTCCTTTTTATTTTGACTGTGAATATTTAATTATTTCCATCCTTTCCTTTGTTTGAAAAAGTATTTAAAATTAAGATTGTGTGTAAGGGGGTCCCAAATCCACAGAGCAATTAACTTGTGCGTTATTCTGCTCAGAATCCAAAAGCAAGAACAAAAGCAGAAAGCACATCTGGACAGCTGAAGCCCTTGAAGAGTTATGTTATGTAATAAGCAAAGCTCAACATTTACTCTCCTTGAGTTTTTATGCTCAGTGGGTGTGTATCTGTGTCCCCAAGTTTAGGACAAGAATTTGGATTGGTGGTTTAAGGATGGAGACTTGGAATACAGCACAACCAGAGGACAATGGGACTCATCTCTTGCTTCAGTCAATGCATAAACCTCTGATTTAGAAGGGAAGGGTCGTATGCATTAAAGACAGCTCTTGGAATTGATTCGATGCCATTGTGGCATCTCCTCTTCTAGCGTTCCTCCTCCCCGTCCCCCACCGCCCGCCCAAAGTTGTTAAACCTTTTAGTATAAACCACTACCTCTGTTGCTCTATTGTCAATTGCAATTTGCCTAGTGTAGCTATGCAAACGTCTTTCGTCTGAGCTTCCTCAAAAGACAGCGCTGCCAAATTTAAGCTCAAGTTAATTTGGCTCGGTCTGGCCCTCTTCACTTCTGCTAGAACCCGGAATCCGCGGCCACCAGGCCCCCAGAGCCCTCGCCTCTGCCCCCAGGGCCTCGGCCTGTCTCAATTGCTCTGGACTGGTTCATTTTGCCACAGCCCGAGCCGCTCGGAAAGCAAAGATTAAAGGGGAAAGTCGCAGCTGTATATTTATATTTTCATTGCTAGAGGGAATTGATTTCCGCGCATTTATTTTGGTAGTTGTAATACACAAGGGCGGATTTGCGTCACCCGAGCAACTTGTCGGTGGAGATAAAGTTGCACAAATATTGAAAGGGGAAGTGCTAGGAGTCATTATAGAGTTTTTCTCCGGAAGAAATAAGGATTTCTGCAGTATCCTAAAATACTAAGGCCGCTTCTATTTTGAGCCCAATCTCGCAGGCACATCCGCTCATTTAGCCGGAGTTTGAGCCCATCAAAAAACAGGAGATGACCTGAACTCTGGCGAGTCCAGGGTTTCCTGCTGCTTTCTTGGTTCTGAGGGGGTGGAGGGAGTAGGGAGGAGGAGGAGATTCTGAGCCCTCAAAAGAGCGCGAGGGGCTCGCAGAGTCGGAGCCTGGGCCAAAAGCGTGTGGAGGGGAGGTAGAAAGGGGTTCCAAAGGTTTCCTTTTTCGCGTTTCCCTCCGGGAGCTCCTGGTGGGTCTGAGAGGCGCTGATGCAGTTGCAATGTAACCGGGAGTAATGAAGGGCACACTGGTCCGGTTGCAATTTACAATCAGGCCGTGCGGGTTTGGCGGGCAGAGAGGAGCGGGAGGCAGGGTTAGGAGTCTGCGGGGGAAAATGCACCCTGTGGCCCCATCCTCGTCCCTCCTGCTCCGGGCCTTGAAATGCTGCAGATGCGGGTAGTGGCCTCCGCTGGAAACCCGCAGAGCCCACGTTCCGCCCCGCATGCATCCCGCGCCGTTCCTGAGGGTCGCTTCGCATTTGCGGGCGGACTGCCTGGGATGAGGCCTAAATGCTCCTCTTTTCGAACTGTGAGTTTGTGCTTAGGCCGCGGCTTCAGTGCTCGCAGCGGAATTGGAAGTGACACCAGAAAAAAAAAAAAAAAAGGGGGGAGGAAGAGAGGGCTCCAGGCCGCCCCTACACAAGCTGGTGGTAGTGTCTTTCCCCGAGGGCAGAGAAGTTATACAGAGGCCGCGCCTTCCCACTAGAGTCTCCCTGGAATCCTCAGCGTATTCCTGCAAAGCCTGACTGGAGCCTTTTAAGGAGGGTCCAACACCTCAAGTGGCTTTATACTCGTCTACCTCTTTGTCTCTGGCTAGAAACAAAAGGGCTGGTCTTCCTACATTTCTCTTGCCCCAGGTGCCCATGACCTTAGCAAATCACCCTACTCCTACCCCCTTTCAGTCTCTGGACGTAAGATCTCTTTCCTGGCTCCACGGAGCAGGGCTAGAAACTCTCTTGAGCAAGAGAGGGAGGGAGAGACAGGACAGAGAGAGACAGAAGCTGGTTGGGGAGAGGGGCTGGGCGGTGTTGTTCTCAAAGCTGACTGGTCACAAATAATTGATTAGTGATTGTTACTTGCCTGGAGAAAGCCAAAAACTTAAAATGACAGCGTCTGCAACCAGTGACCAGAAACCACTAGCCCAAACCCCGAACTCGAGATAGGCATGGCAAATTCAGTTGTCTTCCTGGGTTTCTTCGGTAAAGACCTGTTAGTACTGAAGTGAAATTTTAAAATGCCACAGAAGCTTTATGGCAACGATACTGAAAGTTTGGGGAGGAAAATGCCACAGAAGCACGGAAGTTCTATTAGAAGATGCTTATTAGGACAATCGAAAACAAAAGATTTCGTGGCTTCATTATTAGTATCATTTTATTTTCTTCCTGAAAATGTGCAAGAACTCATGTGGGTGGCCTGTGGTTTATTTGGGAGAGGGGTGGGGAAATCCATTCTGACTCTAATTTAAAAGAGAACGAATTCTTAAAATAGAGATGTTGATGTTGCAGAAAACCCCCACTACATCGACTCTGTGCTCCAAAGACCCCAAGTGCGAATAGAAGGCGTCCGCTCCCACTGCAGCTTTCCCTGCGGCCAGGCCTAAGAGGTTCCCTGGGGAAACAGTGGCGGCAATGAAAGCAGCATTTAACCCCAAGGAAATCGACTCTTGTGGGCACTTGCAAAACAACGGACGCCACGTGATCGGGGATGTGGCGGAGGAGGGAGGGTGACATTTCCTGCAAGGTGCAGCAGAGGAGGGGACGCGCGTGCGCGCTCCCGGGTTTCGGACGGCGGCCTGTTTTGTTGTCCCTGAGGCTCGAGGGGTGGGGAGGGGAGAAGGTTTGGCTGCATCCAAGGGAGGCGTTCGGAGACATCCGTTTTATTTTGTTTGAAAAGTTACTCGTTCAAGTTGTCAGTGTGTGACAGCTCAGAATAAAGCTCCTTTGCGAGCGTCCCTCCTCCCTTCCCTGAGGATCTCCGCGGCCGGAAAGCAGACGAGGTGCTCATTTGCGGAGGGCGGGGGAGGGGGTGCTCAGTGCCGCTGCACTCGCGCGCGATAGCCCAAGGCAGGGCCGCGCGGGGGCCGGGACCTACGAAAGACTGAGCTTGGTAGAGGACATCTACTCTCGGGGATAGAGGCCGACTGGAGAAAAATCGGGCCGAGAGAAGTAAAGAGAGGAGGGAAACCTTAGGCTCCGTCAGCGTTCTAGGAGGCCGGCTTTGTACCCTCGAAAATAGGCAGGAGCACCAGTTTCCTTGAGAGAGCGCTCCAGGAGCGTTGTGGCCAACTCTCCGCGCCTGGTGCTGATTCGGAGCCGTAGAAGTTAGTGGGAGGTTAGGACTCCCTGGAGCAGCGGTTCGGCCCCCTGCTCTTTGCAGAGTGCGCGCCTAACGCAGCTCAGCCCACGCGGCAGCGGCAAACAGTTTGGCGTGGCCGGGGCGTGGCCGAGGGGACGGGACACGCCCCCTTTCCCAGTTCCCCTCCGTTTCCCACTCCCCATTGGTTGCCAGCGTGGCCAATGAGCGCTTGGATCGAGGTCCTACCCCGGGTCTGACTCGAAAGCTCCTGCCAAAACTTTGGGAGTTTTTAGAGAGGAGTTTTTTTCCCCCCCTCTCTTATTTTTTTTTTTTCAAACTAACGGATTATTATTGTTGTTGTTTTAAATTTAGCTCTTAAGGCTTAGCTGTTTGGGTGTTTCTTTCGGTGCCCGATTCCCGTCTCCCCGGCTTCCCTGGCGTTCGTGCAGCCGCGGCCCCCGCCCGCCTAGCCGCTCCAGCGCCCCTGGTTCGCCTCCAGCCCGCGGGGAGCGCGGGCGCCGCGCCGCCTTTAAAGTGAGGCCAGGGGCCGAGGCTGTGGCCGGCCGGCTGGGATCCGGCCCTCGCCTCCTCCCTCCGTGGCGCTAGGGCTCCCAGGCCTGTCTGCAGTTCGGACGGAGACGAGTAAGCGGAGTGTCCCCGGAGGGGCTGCCGCCTCCTCTCGGACTGAGCGTTCCTCTTCTCGCTCACCCACCCATCTACCCGGCCGAGCCAGGCCGCGGCGGCCTCTCGGCGCACTCCGCCAGAATGTTCGCCGCCGGGCTGGCTCCCTTCTACGCGTCCAACTTCAGCCTGTGGTCGGCCGCCTACTGCTCCTCTGCCGGCCCCGGCGGCTGCTCCTTCCCTCTGGACCCCGCCGCCGTCAAGAAACCCTCCTTCTGCATCGCGGACATCCTGCACGCGGGTGTTGGGGAGCCTGGGGCGACCCCGGAGGGTCTGGCGGGGGCCTCGGCCGCTGCCCTCACCGCGCACTTGGGATCGACTCACCCGCACGCCTCTTTCCAAACTGCCGCCAGATCCCCGCTTCGACCCACCCCGGTGGTGGCGCCCTCCGAAGTCCCTGCTGGCTTCCCTCAGCGACTGTCCCCGCTCTCAGCCGCCTACCACCACCATCACCCACAGCAACAACAGCAGCAGCAACAACCGCAGCAGCAACAGCCTCCGCCTCCACCCCGGGCTGGCGCCTTGCAGCCCCCGGCCTCTGGGTCGCGGGTGGTCCCTAACCCCCACCATAGCGGCTCCGCCCCGGCCCCCTCCAGCAAGGACCTCAAGTTTGGAATTGACCGCATTTTGTCTGCAGAATTTGACCCCAAAGTCAAGGAAGGCAACACACTGAGAGGTAGGTCTTGGGAGAGAGGCTGCAGGCCTCAGATCAGGGAACTGACGCACTCGCCGATCCCTGGGGCCGTTTGGGATGCCTTTGAGTGTTTTTAGGATTAAGAACAAGTTGGTAAAATGAGGGAAAAGGAGATGAATTGTAAGGAGACTGTGAAGCATTGGTTTGAAACTCACTTGCTCTACGTTTAAAAAAACAAAAACCACGAAGAATCCAGGGATGCTTTAAAAACACACAGTCACAGAATCAATATTCATAAAAATGGTTGGTGTAAATATTTGCTCAAAGGACTATCATCTGTGTGTCTCTAATCACATATCTGGAGAGGGAACTACATTATTGGAGAGGAAAAGCCCTTTTGGGGAACAGTTTCGCTTCCTTTGGTCTGTTTCTGGTGCAATTCCACCCAAGGACTGTAGATGAACAATACTGACTGAACTCCCAAGAGGAGAGAGCAGAGGGCTTCCTTGAGGGGGATGGCTTAGTTGTATGGAGTTCTTGGAAGACACCTGAAAGTGTCTTGTTTAGGCCTCTTTGCCAAAAGCCCTTCCTAGTCACACGCCTGGATGTGGAGCTACAGGCCACGCACAGGAACATTTCGTGCACTGCCCTTTGGCCACTGTGCGGAGAGAGGCGTCTTGGGGGCTGGAGACAGAGGTCTCTCACGACTTCGCTCCAGGAAAGCGGAATGGAGGGGGTGTTGGGCGGCAGAGAGAAACAAATTCCAGAGTGTGAGTGTGGGTCTGTGGAGGGATAACACCTCTTCTTTTCCCTTGCCCCAGACCTCACGTCGCTGCTCACCGGCGGGCGGCCTGCGGGGGTGCATCTTCCCGGCCTGCAGCCCTCCGCCGGCCAGTTCTTCGCGTCTCTAGATCCCATTAATGAGGCCTCTGCCATCCTGAGTCCCTTAAGTTCGAACCCGAGAAATTCAGTTCAACATCAATTTCAAGACACATTTCCAGGTACGGAAACCCTCCCGAGCGCCCGCCTCACGCTTAGGTCGACCGCCCACACCTCCTGGAGTTTCACGTGCACGCCTCTGTTTAGCAATCCCGGAGTTGACGGAGTTGACGCGGGAGGCTACCGCGTCCGGAGAGAAAGCAAAAGATTTCCCAGGAAGCTAGCTCAGTCTTTTGTAGCCTGGGGGATGGGGGAGCTTGGGGAGTCAAGAAAGTGTGTGGGGGCAGGTGGGGTGATGGGGAAGGGGCTTTCCCTAGTCATTTCTCCCGAGAGGGTGGTTTGAAAGTGCAGCAAGTGTTGTTGCACATTTTGGAATGACCGCAAACACTTTTGCGCACCTGGGCACGGATGCGAGTGCACAGACACACGAGTGGAGAATCGAGGCTGTCATTTTTGGATCCTTTAGGCCCAAGGGTTATTTTCGCCCACTCTGAGAGTGACTGATGGTCAGGCATTCGGTTTATGCCTTTTCTTTGGAATTAACCGACGAACCCCCGGGCTTGTCCAGTCCACACTCCCGTTAGGCCTTCCGCCTCTGGTCTTATGAGCCCTAAGTTTCCTCTTTAGAGAGGCCATTCCGTGCCTGCGTGAAAGGGCTTTCAGAGCTGACTGTTGAGGCAAGACAATTTTAAGCATCGTGTCAGCCCCAGGCGCGCAGGCCGCAGACAGAGCACTAACTGGGCCCTCCTCTCTCTCTCCTGTTCCGGCTCCCCCCTGCTGGCAGGTCCCTACGCCGTGCTCACGAAGGACACCATGCCTCAGACGTACAAGAGAAAGCGCTCGTGGTCTCGGGCAGTCTTCTCTAACCTGCAGAGAAAAGGTCTGGAGAAAAGGTTTGAGATTCAGAAGTACGTGACCAAGCCAGACCGAAAGCAGCTGGCTGCGATGCTGGGTCTCACGGATGCGCAGGTACGCCCGCTCCGGCCCCGACGCACAGCCCTTCGGTGGGGCAGCAGCTCACGGCCTAGCCCCAAGGCCCCTCCGCCCGGCCTGACTCTCCTTTTGCGGTGGAAACATTAAATCTTGAATTTCACGAGACGTCGTGGACTTCTCAACTTGAGAGGGAGAGAGGAAGAGGGTGGGGGGAGAAGGGCAGAAAGAATAGCCCACCCTAAAGATACATGTCACAAGCTGCCGCATGTTTATTTTGGCCAACAAGGGAAAGCCTGTTGCTGAGAAAGCAAATAGGCCGCTGGAGATAATAATTATGTACTCCAATGTGGCGCAGTTGGCTGTAGGGGGCAGTTCGGAAGAGATAAAAATCCAAAGTCAAGAGATTGTTGTTGTTGTTTTTTCCCCTCCTCTGTCCTCCCTCCCTCCTCCTCCTCTGCTACTGCTGGATTGTGAAATCCCCAGTTGTGAGGAAGTGAAAACATCATTTCAAACGGAATTACTTAGCCCCAGTAGGGTGAGAAGTCCACTTGGAGCGGCCACAGTCAGTCCCATTTTCTAATGGCCCGATGGGAGGGGGGTAGTGAGGAAGAGAGAGAAAAAAGGATTTTCTTAGAGCACCCAAGAGCATTACACCAGGTTCTGCCTACTTGAGTTTTTTGTTTGTTTGTTTGTTTGGTTTGTTTTTTAAGACAAATCTTAAAATAGCAAATCTATTGTGCCTGAATTCAATTTTTTCCTTTTCTCAAGTTCAAGACCTGGATTTTTATTTTTTAAGTTTTGAAAATAAAGAGTCACAGTTCTTCCATACCTCACAGCAGTAGCCCTTGCTTCCTGGGTGCTCAATATTCTGAATAGGGCAGAAGCCAAAGGCATTTTTTCACAGCTCCCTTAGCCCACCCCTCCCTTCTGTCCTTCATTACACAACTCCCTTCCCCAGCACACACACTGGAAGAGCCCAGCCGTTTTCCACCAGCTGTGGATGTTATTTTTAAAAGGGAAGCTGGGACTTGTGTGAAAGCATTGGGTCCCCCAGGGGATTATATATTTATATAGATTCTCCGAACCATCCCTACCCCCTTCCTCCACTTTGCACAGGTTTAATGCCAGTGTTTTCTGAGCCCTCAGAAGGATTAGTTTATCTCAGGCAGGGGCAGGGTCCTTATCAGTCTCTGAGTACACACACACCAAGAAAATGCTCTTTTACTGAAGGTCCATTGGTGCTCCCATGCCACTGGAATTAACTCTTTGAATCCCCTTCCCCTCGTTTCTCAGGGTTCCTCCTTAAAAAGAAATACTTTTGTACTGACTTGCCTTCAGTAATGGTGGTAGAGGATCGGAGACTTAGCAAGGATTCTTAACAGTGGGCCACCAAACCTTGAAATTCTGTGCAAAATCTTGGGTATATGTGCATTTTTCTGGGCCAGGGGTCCATAGATTAATCAGATTCGTCAAGCATCGACTTAAGAGTATCGATGCCCCTAGTTTGAGGGCAAGGTGCAAGGACCTGCCTTTCCAACAAGCATCCAGGTGACTTCAGGCTACAGGTTGGAGGGCTATATTTTGAGAAACGGTCCTAGCGGCTTCCCTAAGCCAGGATCCCTGGTGGTCCCCGTGGTTTCCCTCGGCTGCCTCTGGGTCCCTGCTCCTAACCTAGTACCTGGCCTGTGGCAGAGGTGCTGGGGACTATCAGTGATGCTTTCCCGCCTTTGGGAGAGGGTCTGGGATGCTCGAGAGTCGGATTGGAGCGAGCCTGCCTCTCATCTCCACGTCCCTTTTTGTCTCCCGGTGCGGCGCGGCGCAGGTGAAAGTGTGGTTCCAGAACCGGCGGATGAAGTGGCGGCACTCCAAGGAGGCTCAGGCCCAGAAGGACAAAGACAAGGAGGCGGGCGAGAAGTCGTCGGGCGGAGCCCCAGCCGCTGACGGCGAGCCGGAGGAGCAGAGCCCTAGCCGCTCGGAGGGCGAGGCGGAGAGCGAAAGCAGCGACCCCGAGTCACTGGACATGGCCCCCAGCGACACGGAGCGGACTGAAGGGGCCGAGCGGTCTCTGCACCAAACAACGGTCATCAAGGCCTCAGCGGCCGGCGCCCTCCTGGCCGCCAGCAGCGGAGGCAGTGGCGGCGGTGGCGGCGGCGGCGGCTTCAACTTCGGCGGCCTGAGTAGCGGCAGCACCACCAGCGCCGGGAGCTCCGGCAGTCACAGCAGCGGCGGTGCCTCCGAGCTGCTCCCTGCACCCCAGCCCGCCCTCAGCAACGCCCCCAAAAGCCCCGAGCCCGTCCCAGCGCCCCTTGGCGGCCTCTAGACTGGACGAGATTGGAGGAGCCCTGTGTGCAGACCCCCAGCCTTCCAGCGTGGGCTGGATTCTGTGCCTACTCTCCAGTGGCGGCGGGCCCCGGGGT
>SJXQ01002554.1:127413-171738 GCA_006408695.1 Aepyceros melampus
GGGGGGGAGAGGGGTGTTGGATGGGGAGGGGGTGGAAGGAGCCCCAAGGCAGGGTGGATGGAGCATTGTCCTGAGCTTGGAATTGCTGAGCTCCTTTTGTCAGTCCTTTAGGACTCCAAAGGTGGTCCCAGCACCATTAAGGGTCTCTGAGACCTTTTCAGAGAATCCTTGAGGGCAACACTATTTTCACAATAAAGGATTATTGACCTTCCTGCCAGTGTGCAATGGTTTCCTCAAAGCCACAATAGGCATGGTGACCTCATGGTTCTGATGGCCAGTGCAATGCGTTCATGTTTTAGAACATTTCAAGATGTACTTCTAGCACACTTGGGTTAGCATCTATACCTGTGTTGGGTGGTTATTTGCATCTAAATTAATTAAATGAAATGAAATATTCTTGTCCTCAGCTGCATTTCCACTGGTCAATAGCTACACGTAGCCAGGGGCTGTCACGTTGGACTATGCAGATAAAGAATATTTTCATGATCATAGGAAGTTCTATGGGACAGCACTAATCTACAAGGTAAATGTAAACACACACAGACAAATGCACAGATGGCCTTTAGAATCCTCAGGTTTTAAGATGATTGAGAAGTTCCGAGGCCAATAATGTTTGAGATCCGTCCCTTAGAGCATCTCCAAGGTCATATGTTTGATATAGGCATTGAAACTAGAGAGTCTAAATCTGTGCCTGGATTCTGCACTTACTATCTTCATGATCTTGGTCCATTTTCCTAACTCTGAGTTCTGTAAAATGGGGGAACAGTTCTCAATAATAAACTGTGGAGAGGCAGTTTGTATAGCTGGTCATGAAGAGCATAAAGTGAATGAGCTCATATCTTAACTCAGCCCAGCTGACTCTGAGTTTGAAAACTTCTCCATGGGTCACTTCCCTTATGAGAAAATTAGAATAATAATAACAGTAATAATAATACTACTACCTTACCTATAGTATTGTTGTGAGAATTACATTAGATAAGTGAAAAACACTTAAGAATCAAGAATCAAAACTGGCACATTGAAATTACTACTACATATGTGATGATATTATTATTAATATGATTACATATACAAGTCCAAACCTTACTTGGTGACAATAAAAGTTAATTCTCCTCCCCTTTCAGTTACAGACACACACACATACACACACATGCAAACACAGTTGTGGTAAAATACACATGTAATATTTACCGGATTAACCATTTTGAAGTATACAGTTCAATAGTGTTAAGATATCCAGTTTCCATAATTTTTTCATCTTGCAAAACTGAAATTCTATAGCCACTGAAAAGAACTTCCTATCAGTAGTATTTTTATGTTGATGTGAATTAGACTTCAAGTTTTGGAATTTTAGTTCATGCTTTTGACTAAGTACTAACCATTCCAATTAAGAAATCAATTGTTGTTCAGAATAGCTGAACTGTTTGGGAAAGGACAACCAGAGTCCCCCAAATGTAGTCAGGCTCCACTGAATATGCTATTTCCATTGATTCCTCTGTCTTTAACACCCTGGATCCCAACAGCCCCCTCCTGACTGAGCTCTGAATACAGCCTGGGAGTGTCCCCCCCAATGACTGCTCATCTTGGTTCTTGGGACTTCACAATGGCTGGTGGGTTAAGTCACTGAATCTTTGAAATACTTTCCAGGAAGTATCTGAAAGCTTGATATTGCAATAACAGATAAAAAAACATAAGTTCAAGATTAGTGTCTGGTTGCATCTCTGGGCCTGGTGAAGGTTAATGATCATGAGGAGGACAAAAATCAGAATATTTAGTGATTCTTTTGATATAGTGGGCCGGAGAAGAGAAAAAAATTTTCCCTAAATATCTCAATAGCAGTAAAAAGAATTCAGTACTTCCTTTGGGTATCATTTACCTCTCTCCAAGGATTTAATTCTTTGCAGCTTTTTATTAAAAAAATAAATGTTTCAGTGTGACTTTTCAATTGAAAATGTTGGATAAATACAATAGGTGTACTGAGTAGGATGCTTTCAGATGCAAGTAAAAGAGAATTCAACCTAAGATAGCATAACCAATAAAAGAAATCTGTTGCTTCCCATGATTGAAAAATGGTATAGTGGAAGAGTCAATTTCATGCATGGTTTGATGAGGGCTCTGGTTCTGTTTACTGTGGGTTTCTCACCTTTTAGCTGTATTTACTGCATGCTCAACCTGGCTTCCCTCCTGGTATCAAGGCCTCCCTCACAGCTAAAGAAACTATACCATGTTGAATAAGAAACTGTCTGTAACACAGACTTCCTAGAAAAAGGCCTGGTTGGACTGGCTTAGTTCACACACTCCTTTCTCCAGTCATTATGGTCAGAGGAAGGGAACATCTGCTTGCATTTGCCTAGGTGGCCTTCTTAGTCCTGACCACAGGGATCCCTGAAAGCACACTGGGAGGGGTGTATTTGGAAAGGCTGGAGAGAATCAAAATTGAAGTGACAGTACAGGAATCCACTGCTGTGTGCATCTTTGTTTGGGGCACAGTTAAGTTGCTGTCTTACTGTTCATGATTAAGTTCACGTCTTTTATCATAGCTGTGTGCTTTATGGGTGTAGAAGGAGTGCTTGGCCCACCTGGAGGGGTATTCAATAGCAGACCTCTTTCCAACCTTCAGATAATGGCTCTTCCCCCGACTCCTATCGTTAACATTGTTCCCACTGTCAACAGTGCCATGCTGTGCTCTTAGAGATGCTGTGACTTATCTTCACCTTGGAGATCTGTTAAAAATCCAGATTTCTACTGCTTTTCTACCAGATTCTGCCTTACTAGGTCTGGGATAAGATGATGACTGGATATTTAACAGGGAATCTAGGTGATTCCTCTTATCAGGTGAATTTCAGTTCAGTTCAGTTTAGTCACTCAGTCATGTCTGACTCTTTGCCACCCCATGAACCACAGCACGCCAGGCCTCCCTGTCCATCACCAACTCCCAGAGTTCACTCAAACTCACGTCTATCGAGTTAGTGATGCCATCCAGTCATCTCATCCTCGGTCGTCCCCTTCTCCTCCTGCCCTCGATCTTTCCCACCATCAGGGTCTTTTCAAATGAGTCAGCTCTTCGCATCAGGTGGCCAAAGTATTGGAGTTTCAGCATCAGTTCTTCCAATGAATATTCAGGACTGATCTCTTTTAGAATGGACTGGTTGGATCTCCTTGCAGTCCAAGGGACTCTCAAGAGTCTTCTCCAACACCACAGTTCAAAAGCATCAATTCTTCGGTGCTCAGCTTTCTTTATAGTCCAACTCTCACATCCATACATGAGCACTGGAGGCTAGTTTAAGGAGCAGTAAACTAAACTTGGTTTTTCTCTTTGCACTGGTTGCTGGAGAGGCTTAGCGGGCTAATTCCTGAGATGTGTTCAGGGCTGTACACTTTTGTATCCTAATATTGGTCTTGACATCAATTTTCTTTCTTCATGGTTGCTTTGTCTCCTGATTTTCTCAGTGAATAAAATCTTGTTGTACCCTATATATTTTGTTATTTCTCTGCTTTTTATTTATTATACCCTATATGTTTTGATATTCTATCTTAAATTCTTTTTGAGCGAAGTGGAATATATCAGATAGGATTCCGGCGGGAAATAGAAGGCACACTCAGCAGATTTTTGGAGACTTTTTCAACAGGGACTGTGTCCTGCGTGTGTTGACAGGGTTCAGAGAACCCACAAGAGATGTGGAGGGTCTAGTGACAGTTGGGAAGCCGCTCCAGCCTCAGGTCTAAGGACTGAATGGTGCTCAGTCGCTCAGCCGTGTCCAACTCTGTGACCCCATGGACTGTAGCCCACCAGGCTCCTCTGTCCATGGGATTCTCCAAGCAAGAATACTGGAGTGGGTTGCAGTTTCCTTCTCCAAGGGCTCTTTCCGACCTAGAAATTGAACTGGGGTCTCTTGCATTGCAGGTTGATTCTTTACCATCTGAGTAACCAGGGAAGACCCTTGAGAGTCCCTTGGACTGCAAGGAGATCCAACCAGCCCATTCTGAAGGAGATCAGCCCTGGGATTTCTTTGGAAGGAATGATGCTAAAGCTGAAGCTCCAGTACTTTGGCCACCTCATGCGAAGAGCTGACTCATTGGAAAAGACTCTGATGCTGGGAGGGATTGGGGGCAGGAGGAGAAGGGGACACCAGAGGATGAGATGGCTGGATGGCATCACGGACTCGATGGACATGAGTCTGAGTGAACTCCGAGAGATGGTGATGGACAGGGAGGCCTGGCGTGCTGCGATTCATGGGGTCGCAAAGAGTCGGGCACGAGTGAGTGACTGGACTGAACTGAACTGACCCTGGGAAGCCTCCCTAAGGACTGGGGAGGTGTACTATTAATAGTTTCCTAGGCCTACTGTCACAAATGACTGCAGACTTAGTGATTTAAACAACAGAAATTTACCTTGTTACACCTGTAGAAGCCAGAAGTCTGAAGTAAGTTTCCTTGGGCTATAGACAAGGCGTTTGCAGGACACGTCCTCCTGAAGGGTGCAGGAGGAAAACCCACCCTTTTCCCCTTTCATCTGCTGGTGGGGGCTGGTCTTCCTTGGCTTGTGTCTATGTCACCCTAACTCTGCTGCTTTGGTCACACAGCCTCTTCTTCTGTGTCAGACTTCCCTCTGCCTTCCTCTTATGAGCACACTTGTTGCATTTGATGCCCACCCAGATAATCCAGGCTAATCTCCCTTCAAGATCCTTAATCACATCCGCCATGTCCCCATTGCCATAGAAAGTAGCATTCAGAGTTCCAGGAATTAAGAACTAGCTATCTTTGGGGGCTTCCCAGGTGGCACTAGTGTTAAAGAACCTTCCTGCCAGTGCAGGAAACGTAAGAGATGCTAGTTCCATGTCTGGGTCAGAAAGATCCCCTGGAAGAGGGCAGAGTAACAACCCACTCCAATATTCTTGCCAGAAGAATCCCATGGACAGAGGAGCCTGATGGGCTGCAGTCTATGGCGTTGCAAAGAGTTGGACACAACTGAAGCAACTTGGCATACATGTGTGCATTTTTGGGGGCCATTCTTAAATCTCCCAAATAATGAATGGGGCTGCTGGAGCCTGGAGCTGGGGGAAAAGAGGACGGACACCCAGCTGTGAACGTGGATAGATGGCATGGCCACCATCATAATGGTGTCCCTTGTCCCCAGAAGGAGGGAGCAGAAGGAAAAAATACTCTTTATTTTAGGGTAGTTTTTTCAAAAAAATAATCTGACTGTACTGGATCTTAGTTGTGGCATGTGATCTCTTAGTTGCTACATGTAGGATCTAGTTCTCCAAGCAGGGATTGAACCCCAGACCCCCTGAACTGGGAGTGTGGAGTCTTCACCACTGGACCATCAGGGAAGTCCTGGACGAAATTCTCTTACCTCCATTTTCTCACCCCACATCCCTGCTTCACCGCATTAGCCAAGGAGAGAGATGAGATTGCTCGGAGTCAGCCTCTTGGGTACAGGAAAGAGCAGAGCACGGAATGAGTCTGGAGGATAACCAGCCTGCATAAAACACCAGCTCAGCGCTGAGCTGCAGGCTTGGTCGCGATCATGATTGGGTTGTGTTTCTAGGAAGAGGGTCTTGTGCTCAGACACATGCTCCAGTGTTCCCATGGAAATCTTGAGTCTGGGCCCTTCCAGTTAAGTGGAGCTGGTTTCAGAGATTTGAGGCCAAGTCTCAGCCCAGGTCTTGGGTTTCTCTTTGTTATCCCTAGGGCCCTCGTCTAAGGTAAAAAAGGGCTGTTGGGTTGACATTAAAGGGACTGAGCGGTAATAGGATCCCAGGGGTTCAGGAAACCGCACTCTGAAATCCGCACCAATCTCTCTCCATCAGAAGGTTTCTGTGCCAGGAAATTATGCTGTCTATCTTGTCTTCAGTAACCCATGCTGTTCTGGAGACGGGCAGAGGGTTCTGACAGCTTGCACACCGTAGCTGCCATTTCCACGGAAAAATTTAAAACTGAGCTTGGATCAGCAAGAGAGTGAGGCCAGGCCTGTATGACGCTGCATGAGCCCATGGGGCCGCAGCCGTCTGTAGAGCAGCCTCAGCCCACCCATTTCACAGCCTTGGCATGCGTGCTTCTGTCGTGTCCAACTCTTGGCAATCCCATGGACTGTAGCCCACCAGGCCCCTCTGTCCATGGCATTCTCCAGGCAAGAACACTGGAGTGGGTTAGGGATCTTCCAGACTCAGGGCTCAAACTGGTGTCTCTCGCATATACTGCATTGGCAGGCGGGTTCTTTACCACTAGTGCCACTTGGGAAGCCCTCTCTCTCCCTTTACCATTCCTAATAGGTTCCCCCTCCCTTGCTCTGCCAGGGTCCACCCATCAGTCAGGCTCATGACCAGCAATTCTGCCCTTTTCTCCTCCCCCACTGTTCCCTCAGCTGAGACCTGGACAGTCCTTCCAGGCACAGGGGCTGAGATTGACATTAGGTGTTTTGGGAAGCTCCCATGTACAAATTTCTGCCTTCTAATGATTACCCTGATCTTTTTTTTTTTTTGGACATTTGAAACTAAAGACAAAACCACTGTTTCTTGAGGAGAAAAAAGCAAAACATGAAAAGAATCTCCATATAACCCACTGTACCCCCCCAAAGCCCAAGCCAATAAAATGAGTCTAACCAATAATTCAACTTTCCTGCCTCATTCACTGGGACTGAAGCCGGCACAGCAGGGAACGCTCATTGACGAGAAATTTATCATTAGTAATTTTATTAGGTTTAATGTAACCCACAGGGGCTACCGATAGTTTCAGTATTCTTTTTCCTGAGGGATTTTTTTTTCTCCCCAAAGGACAAATGTTCTATAGTACTGCCATTTAATTGTCTTTATATTTAGCAAGGATTGTGTGAATGACCAACTTTTCAAAATGCCACCCGAGAAAGAATTCCACAGTAGTCGGTAATCTATACAAATTTGCCACTTGTATCTTTCTTTTCAAAATTTTTCAGGGCTTAGAAGCGTGTCTACCATAATTATGGTAATAATCCTCTAAAGGAGACATTCATCCGTCATGGTTGAAAGCGGTTTCTTTTCAGTAGGAACATTTTAGAATGTCTTGTTTGGACAGAAAAGGCCATCCGTTAGTTGGTAATTTAAGCTAGTTACTTGAAGTCGGGCAATTAGGTTAATGAGACAGTTGGTCTTTTGAAGTCGAATGGGAGCAAGGATGAGCTCATCACTCCTCGAGAAAACATTAAATCAATTTGGTGTAAAAGGTAGACGGGCATCATTCCCTCCGACAGATTCAAGGGACGATCATGCACACAGAGATTTAATTCCAAGCATGGCAATCAGGTGGCGGGCCCTGAGGCTCTCTGGCATCCACCGCAGGATGGAAGAAGAAACAACAGCTGCTCCAGCGATCACTGGGCAAGATGACAGGCCTGGATTCGGCCTTTCATGGAGGCCAGCTACTCTTGAGGGAGCAGCCCCCGGCCCCACATGGATAGAACCATGGACACATGGAATGCCCCCAAACGCAGCAGATGGGATTGCTGATAAATGAGTTGAAATGGTAGAGGTCCCTACCGGGAGAGCCAGCTGGATTAAGGAGAGCCTCCTTCATGGAGGGGCAATTTCAGGGCGGCCAGGCTGCCTTTAGATGTTAATCAGAGGCATTCATATGTTCTGTCGTTCACCCTTCAAAGGAAGGTGTCAGATGTCTTGATGAAATACCTCTCCTGCTAACTCAGACATGGGGAATCAGCCACCCTGTTGATAAATGACTCAGGGCGAATCGATAGAGTGAGGGTCAGGCTTGGCTAGACCCATGGTCACAGGGCGGGGGTAATTATGTCATAATCAGTCTGTGAGGCAGAGCTCGGCCAAGGTCACGGTCCATGTTTGAAGGCAACATCTGGAGTTGAGGGGTTGGGGATTATAAAGGATGAGAGTATAGGGGGTGAGGAATTCAAGAGGATTGAACTCTGATAGCAGCCAGCCCTTGCCAAATCCTCTTACTGCAGTAGTCCAGCGGCCATCACATATGGCTGTTCGGATGTAAGAGGCATCAGAATTGCATAATATTGTTGGCGCCTGCAAAGGATGAGTGATTTAATTGTTTGGGAGGTCTCCTGGCAGAAATGGTCACATTTGGCTGAAGGGAAGGATGTGCTCTATGGAGAGAAAAATATTGGTGTCTTCATGCAGAATCAAGGTTGACTTTCAAGTCTACCATTGGGAGGGGCCACTGCTCTGAAACTGATTTTTGTATTCCAGCCCTCCTGCCTCTGCCCTTGCCCGGGACCTTTCATGCCTGCAGAAGAGCAGAGTAGAGACACTGTCATGACCCTCTAGATTTGGGGAGGTAGGATTCTTTACTTGTGATGCTGATAGCAGGGAAAAGTGGGTGAGGACATGAGAAAGTCCTTGCGTTCAGGACGTTTCTAGGAAACCTGCCCAGAGCATGCTGGGCGCTCTGCTTTGGGGATACTCTTATGCTGCTCCCACTGGGCAGTGATCGCAAAGGCAGCTGCTGTGAAGGAGGAGGAAGTTACTTGGGCAGCTGGTGCTAGAAATACCTGGGGCTGCATACATGTATTTGGCCTGCATTGCCTGCTCTCCATGAGTGGTACTCATCTCCCCCTGCTTTCATCCCTCCTTTCTTCCAAAGGTTGCCCACCTGTGTCTTCTTTCCCATCCAGATATTTCTTTTAACCTGATGTCACCTGGAGCACTGGGAAGGGTCCATTGTGATGGTCTAGGCTCTGAGTCCTCCTAAGGTTAGAGCTTGAGCCCTTTGTGGTTTGGCTTCTTTTTGTTGAAGTTAGAGAATCAGGGTGAGCCCTCCTCTCATTTCAAAAATCAAATCCTTGAGACAATTGTGTATGGCCTTGGTTTGTCTTGGCCAGCTGTGTGACTGAAGCACTGTATCCAGTTCAGTTGCCAAGGCTGGTCAACGCGTGGCAGTATATTCTGGCTATTCAATGTAAAATGTAGGGCAGGGTAATTTGGATTCCTGAAGCCTGGTTGAGAGGTATGAGGAGAGGAGAGGGGGTTACACTGGCCAAAATCAGTCTGCTAAGGTTGTACTAGCCGGCACCAAAGGAGTGTCAAGGGCAGGCTTCTGGGCCGCTGAGATGGGAACTTCAAGGGAAGTCTCTCTTGTCCTGAGTTTCTTCATTTCTAGGCAATTCAGAGCCATCTGGATGGTGGCTGTTGGACATTCTTTTAACTTCACCTATATTTTTTGAGGACCTCAGAGGTGCCAGGCACTGTATTAGGCCCCAGGGAAATGACAATGAACAAAAGAAACACTGTTTGTGCTTCCATGGAACTTTAGAGTCAAAAGTAGATGCAGTTGCGAAGACAAGGAACTCTGATGCTGTGGCGTGTGCTAACAGAGAATTTCTGGGGTGCTTGAGTGGGGTCACAGAAGGCTTTCTGGAAGAAGTTTTGTCTCAAATGGGACCCTTGAGGTGCTTTTCAGGCAGAAGGAGGATTATCCTCAAAGATCTAGGAGAAAGAGGGTGTTGCTTGTCTCAGAACATGTGTGGACAAAATGTAGAGTAAGGGGTGTGGAGTGGAGTGGAGAACTGGGTAGAAATTTTGCTGCGCAATCCAGCCTCCAGTCCCTGCCAGATGGGGAAGCCACTGCACGGGGATGTAGGGAGCTCCTTCCAGGACTGGGATATGAGCTTGGAATTGTGGGGGCACCAGATGAGCAAGGCAGAGCTGCCGTCTTCAAGGTCTTTCCTCTGCCTGTGACCTCTGTGCCTAAGGAGGAACACATTTCCACCCTTTGCTAAGGCTGTTTGTCACAATGGTCTTACACAGCTGCTTCCAGAGTATTCTGCTTATGAAAGCAAGTCCCACCTCAAAAGGAAGACATCCACGGGTTAGAGATGCTCTGCTTGAGTCCTCAGAGCTGGTTGATCTGGGCTAGCTACCTGCAGTGCAGTGACTTACACCCAGCCATCCACGTTCTCTTTTTTTCTTCTGTGATCAAAGTTCCTAAAGGCCTAAAACTTTCCAGGTGGTGCAGTGGTAAAGAACCTGCCTGCCAATGCAAGAGAAGCAAGAGATGCAGTTTTGATCCCTGGGTCGGGAAGATGCCCTGGAGTAGGCAATGGCAACCTATTCCAGTATTCTTGCCTGGGAAGTTCCATGGACAGAGGAGCCTGGAGTGCTATGGTCCATGGGGTCGCCAACAGTTGGACATGACTAAGGGACTAAAAATCTCAAAGGCTTAAAAGGGTGGATGTGCCAAAGTCTCCACTTGCCATCACTTGCCACCCTGAGGTCTCTAAGATCTTTCTCTTAAGCTTCAAGGATTTTGCCTGCAACTCGCTCAGGGAATTTTTTCTTTCTTTTAAATCAGTCCACATCCTTTTTCATTTCCCTCTTATATTTCCAAATAAGATGTACCTTTTCCAGGAAGCTTGCCCTGATTAATGCTGTCCATCATCCTGGGATCTCCAACAGCCTCTCTCTCATATGTAATTGATGTGTTTTAAGTTTGAGACTTTCCAGCTATTCTGAATTTTAGTTTGCCCTTCCCTGAGCTGGGGTTGCACTTCCACCTCTGTTGCTGCTTATGCAGTTTTGAGGCCCGTACACCAGGTGGTGGTAGTTTCCTCCTGCTCTGATTATACATTCTGAATAATTTGTAGAAGGGGAGATTGAAGGGGAGACCTAGCTTTTAATCGAGTACCTACTATGTGCCAGGTCTTTGTACCATAGCCTATTTAATCATAGGAAGTAATGTACAGGAGGTATATGTTATTTTCATTCTTTCAGTTGAGGAAACTGGATGCTGGGAGAAGTAAAGTAACTTCCCTAAACTTACACCATCTTTTGTGGTGAAGCTGGAACTGATATATGGGCTTGATTTCTCCAGCTTGGTGTTTAAGATGAAACATGCAGCTTTCTATTTGATTATGAAAATAATAATGAAATCAACCACTTAAAAGCAACTGCTCTTAACAGCATCCCAGGGATAATTTTGTATCTTCTGCAGTAATTCTTTATATTATTGCAATAATCCAGATGTGTAAAAAAACCGGCTTGGACAATATTTCTCAGCATTGACCACTTCCCCCACCCCTCCCTTGCCTATTTCCAATTCAGGTGTTTGGATGATATGCTGAGATCTCTAGGAAGGCCTTTGTGTGCTGTTGAGACTTGGAGAGGTTTGGGAAAGAGCCCAGTTAGGACTTTAGGTCTTGTGGTCCAAAGAGTCAGAGATAGTAAAAGGTTTGGAGGTTGGGATGTGATGAGGGGTGGATTCCAAGGCTTAGGGGTAAGCCCAGGGTCTCAGGATTTCATTCAAGGCAGAGAAAAGAGATCACTTAGTCTCTGAGGTCAAAGCGGAGATTCTAGGAAGAAGACAGAGGAAAGGGCAACACAGACACACCTCTGCTCTCAGAGTTGGAGGGAAGTGATTTGATTTTTTGCTCTGCAGTTTAGTTGTTGTGACAGGTCATCAGAGCTCAGACCCCCTGGAGCAGAGAGGCTGGGTGCAGGGCAGGGAGAGGGAGAGCAGGAGGGAGGCTGTGTGCTATTTTCCTTCTCCTTTTAAAATTTGCTCCTCTTTTCCTTTACTGTACATGCCAGATAAAAAAGCTTCAGTAGCAACAAAATAAGTGCTTCTGAAGTTTATGTGTGTGTGTGTATGCTAAGTTGCTTCAGTCATGTCAACTCTTTGCAACCCTATAGACTGTAGCATGCCAGGCTCCTCTGTCCATGAGATTCTCCAGGCAAGAATACTGCAATTGATTGCCATTTCCTTCTCCAAGATTTATCTTCTTGACCCAGGGATTGAAACCACATCCTGCTTGGCAGGCAGATTCTTTACCATTGAGCCACCTGGGAAGTCCTTCGAAGTGTCTAATATTCCCAAAATGCATACTCCCCATCATTATACACAATATACATGTAAAGCCTTGTTCTCTGAAATTTCCATTTTTTTTTTCTAATTTGCCATATTGCTTTTTTTCAAGGGAGGAATTCCCCTGTGTAATGACTTGAGAGCTAGGAGACTTGGATTCTAGACCCAGCTCTTCAGCTAATGGGAAACATTCCTCAAAGTATATCTCTTCTCCCCTCTGGGTTTCAGTTCTCCCCTGTGTGAGAGAAGGGGTTGGAATAAAGGCTGTTTGACTCCTCCTCTGTTTACTTGGCTGTGCTGTGGCCTCCATTCAATGCATTCAACAGATCTCTGCCACCACCAGGCATTACCTTTTCTGGGTTGGTTCATATAGTGCTTCAAAAATCAGAATAATTCAACTTCTTCTAGTAGAACTTGCATCACAGTGAAGTATAATTTTATGGATAGCATCTACCTGGGTTATCTTGCTCATTCCCAGCTCTTGCACTGTGGTTTATGAACAGATTGTGTCATTTCTCTTGTGAACACCTTCCTCTTGTCTTTGGTTCTTCTCAGACTACAGATATATAGGTATAAAAGTGTATGTATGCCTATGTGTATGCATGCATATATTTATAGGTATGCATAGATGTATGTGGAGAAAGGAATGGCAACCCACTCCAGTATTCTTGCCTGCAGAATTCCATAGACAGAGGAGCCTGACGGGCTACAGTCCATGGGGTTGCATGGAGTCAGACACAACTGAGCAACTAACACACATACCTATAGATGTATGTGGAGCTTCCCAGGTGGCTCAGTGGAAAATAATCCCGCCTGCAATGCAGGAGACTGGATTCGATCCCTGGATCGGGAAGATCCCCTGGAGGAGGGCATGGCCACCCACTCCTGGGAGTGGGAAAATCCCGTGGACAGAGGACCCTGGTGGGCTACAGCTCATGGGTTCACAAAGAGTCAGACATGACTGAAGTGACTTAGCGTGCATGTAGACGTATGTATGCCTGCATGTATGCATGTATTCATTCTTTTTTTTGCAGTTACATTCTCCATCTTGAAGCAGGAATGTCTGTGATTTCTCATTCTTCCCTGTCATTGGCTGTGAGGTCCTACTTGCTGGAGTTTTCTTTGGGATTCCTGAAAGAACCAAGGAGGAGCAATGATCTCACTGGAGGACCACTGCAGTGATGGTGTATCAGCCTCTGCGTCAGGTGCAGGAAATGAGATGAATTAGACGTGGTGCTCAGAGCACAGTGAACGAGATGTGTGAACAGACAGCAGATTGTGACACAGTCAGTAAGTGCCATGGGAGTGTATGTAGTGAGTGTGTGCCCTAGGAGCTCTGCCAAGGGGCAGTGGAATCTGAGTGGGCTGTGGGGACGCAGGCAGGACAATGATGGCTTCAGGGGGGCAGCCTTGGCTCTGGGCCCCAGAAGATGCCAGGCACTATTGACTGGGTGGGTAATGTGGGGAAAAGGTGTGTAGTTTACCTGGGACATGTGATTAAAACCGGGGGCTTAGAGCTCAGGTGTCTCTGTCCTGATAGTAGATGGAACAAAAATAGATGTATGTTATGAACCTGTTTTATTTTCTGTCAAAAAGGGTTTCTAAGATCATCCTGTACAATTAGACATCAATCAGAGAAGAAATATTGACTGAGCATGTAATAGCTGTATTTTCAGGTCCCCTTGCTGGTCCTTGGCATAGCCTGAAGCAGAAGGACTCCCAGGTGATGAAACGGCAGAGAGGGACCAGTTTGTCAGTTCTGGCTGTGCTATGACCCCCTGTCTGGCTTGGCTCTTCCATGAAGCTTTGTGTCAAACGGTCCTCAACCCTGCCACACCCTGCACTCTCTGTGATGCTGCTTCAAGTGTTCACCCTTTCATAGGAGGGGGCGGGATGGGTGTGTAGCTTCAAGCAGAGGCAAACAGGACGCAGGAGAAGCCTTCAGGGGCCCAACAGAGCTGGGAATTGAGGCTGTGCAGTGGCTGGAGTAGACTCTCAGGTTTTGGGATCTCAGGGTCACCGTGCTTGAGTCAACAGGACTCACAAGCGCATGGTTCAGACTTAGTCTTAAGAGAGGGGTGAAATTGTACAGTGAAGTCAGAAACCTGGCAGTTATAACTTCCTTCTTGGACCGATCACTTAGACACTCTGGGTCTCAGTCATCTGTCCCTCAGAAGATTCATGGATGGTTATATTGGGTTGGCCCCAAATTTGTTTGAGTTTAATGAACTTTTTGGCCCATGCAGTATGAGGTCATGTCTGTATAAAGGGTTATGGATATGAAAAATTTGCCATTTCAAGAACAGAATTTGTTAAAAAATTATTATTGATCATATGAATTATTTTGTTAATGTTCCCTTTTCGTGAGGTGTGCCTGTTTCCATACTGTAAAATGAGGAGGAGCTAAGGTGTATGACTTGAATTGCTGCTGGAAACAGCACACTCCTGGGCTTCTGATGTTGGAACGAGAGAAGTCCTGAGAATTTCTCTCGTGTAAAAATAACTGCTTTTGTTTATCATACATATAATTCACAGAAAAATTTGGAAATTTCAGAATAGACAAAAAAATAATTACAAACTGCCATTATGTTATTACAACTTCTATTTTATAACAAGATGCTTATCTGATTCCATGATAGACTTGCTTTGTTTTCCTTAATAATTGTGGGAAGCATGTCCTTGTAACAATATTTGCTCTGTGACAATACTCATGGATATGCTAGTATTTCACACCCATTTAGGTTCCAATTTAAGTTCAATTTAAAAACTCCTATTTTAATTCTTACACATAATGCCCCACTAAGCATATTTATGCAAAGCTTTGTATTCATCTTAGAAATATATCCTTAGGATAAATTTTAAAAATAATACTAGAATCAAAGGTTTACTGGTTTTTTTCTTTCCTTTTTTCTGTAAAGTCTTGTTTTCTCTTTTCTGGTACTAATAGGAGCTTATGGGTAGCATGATTTTCTAACCTCTTCCAAACACTTGATAAAATGAAAAACATTTTTGCCAATATGGTGGGCAAAAATTGGCAAAGTGGATCTCATTTCAATTTGAATATCTTTTGTTACCAGTGAGTTTTTATATTTGAATATGTTTGTGGATTATTGGTATTTTTCCCTTAAACATCTTTGGGTTAATGCCCTCTGTACATATTTTGTTTGGTTTTCTTTCATGAATGCTTTTAAAATTCCTATGTAGATTAAGACAGTAACTTTCTGAATGCAATATTTTTCAGTGTCACTTCTCTTAATTTTTAAATGGTAGTTTTTTATATTCAGAAAATGTAAATTTTTATGTACTCAAGCATTTTTTCCCTTTATGTTCTGCCTTACAAAATTCTTACAAAGTTGACATTATAGATAAACATTCATTGATGTGTTCTTCAGATATTTTTATGGATTCAGTAATTCTTTACTTTGTAACATAGTGGACTGTCATTCCTCTGAAATTTAATTTGGTGTGGTTTACCGGAAATCTTATTTTCTTTTCAAATAATTATTAGATTATTATCACTTATTGAATAATTATCTTTCCCTCGCTGCCTTGAAATATACCTTTTAGTGATTCTATTTTTAAATAGGAAAATTATCTTCATTGCAGAACTGCATAACTTACTTGTTCAATTTATTAAAAAACATAATTTTAATTGTCAAGGTGTATGGAAATAGTGAGAACTGTTCTGGGAAAGAAGGCAGAATAATACTGATAGTGATAGCAATATTAATGTAGAACCAAGTGGTTATCTCCAAGTAAAAATTCAAAGTTCTGTTTCATTGGTCTTGTTAAGTTCATCACATCAAAGTGTGTCTCTTTGGAGTATACTCTTTTCTTCCTTCTTTTCTTTATCCTAGCAAGCATTGTTAAGTGATTATTTCTGGACTAGATTGCAAGAAGACTCAAACATAAGTATGGTCTCTGTTACTGAGTTTCTCATCATCTGGTCAGGGAGCATATTAGCTGGGAATGCTTTTAGCTCCAGTAAACAAAATAGCTAAAAAATGTCCTATATTAGAAGTGTGGTGATATGCACTTACTGAGGCTGTTTTAGTAGCTTAAAGACATCAGGGTCCTGGGTTGTCGTCTCTTCGCAGTGCTTGGCCTTCTTCCTCATGGTCACAAAAAGTTGCAGCTGCTCTAACCATTTTGCCCTCACCTGTCTATGTTCAAAAGCAGAGAAAATGGGCAATGTAGGGGCAGGAAAGCTCCCTCTCATGATGTCCCTCTCTTATCAGGAAGAAAAGTATTTCCAGAAAGTGTCTAACAGCCTTCTTTCATCTCCTGGGTCAGAAATGGGGCTCAGTTACATCCTCAGACCAGAAGCTGGATCTACTTCTGGAGACGAAGGCATCTCCAGCCAGTGCCAAACAAAATTCTTGTTCTGTGAATAAGGAAAGAAGGAACAATGACTTTTGAGCATCTGGGCAATAGTGTCTGCCCAGAGGAATAGTCACTTATACATATGTGAGTGTGTGTGTATAAGTAAATATCCATATATATACTAAAGTGAAATAAGAGCTAGTAGAAGTATTCTAGTATCTTCTTATGACTTTAGTAAACCAAACCTCTCTGAGACTCAGTTTTCTCATCTATAAAATGGAGAAGGGAATGCTTGCCCTGCCCACATCCAGGGCTATGTGAGAATCATGTTTTAGATGAGTGCTTTGTAAACCAGATAGCATTAAACATCTATTGCTTTTTAAAAATATTTATTTATTTGGCTATGCCGAGTCTTTAGCTGCGGCATGAGAACTCTTAGTTGCTACATGTGGGATCTGGTTCCCTGACCAGGGATGGAACCCAGGCCCCCTGCCTTTGGAGGGAGGATTCTTAGCCCCTGGACCAGCAGGGAAGTCCCTACCTGTTGGTTTTTCAGTACAAATGTTGTCCTTGTTTGGGGCCACCTCTGTGGTTTGCTGATGGATACTTTGGCATAGTCATTTTGGGCCTGGAGGTGGGACAGAGGGCAGGGCCTCAAGGAAGCTAGGACCAGGGTCAGTTCAGGCCTAAAGCTGGGACAGTGAGGAGGGTTCAAAAGCTCCTCATTACATGTCTGTGTGCAGAACCTGAGCCTGACCAGGACTTGGGAGAACAAAGGCTTTCTGCTCTTACTGTGGTCTGTATTTGGGGGCAGTGCTTTTAGATTCT
This sequence comes from Aepyceros melampus, assembly GCA_006408695.1. NCBI lineage: Eukaryota > Metazoa > Chordata > Mammalia > Artiodactyla > Bovidae > Aepyceros > Aepyceros melampus. The sequence goes on from SJXQ01002554.1 coordinate 144,379, forward strand.
GGGGTTTCTTAGACTCCAGTGTGGGAAGGCAGACACCTAGAAAATGTCTTCCAGAGGGAACCCATGGTGGATGCTGACAGACGTTTTGTCTTTCGGGAGGACAGTGGGCTGCTGAGGAGAAAGCCCCTCAGAGAGCACCTGAGGTAGTCGTTCCTTCCACAGGTGGACGGAGGTGGTGGGAGAAGACGTGCTTCCCTCAAGCAAGGAGCTGTAGCTCAGCCTTTCAAAACAACCTGGACAGGAGGAAAAATTGAGTTAGCTGGAATGGGAGGTCAGTCAGGGGAGGACTTGAAGGGGGACCTTGGTGATTAAGTTCAACCGTTTCCTTTTTGTGGGTGTGGGAGAGAAATATTTCTGAATTTGCCCTGACCTTTTAAACTTTAGCCTGCTTGCTAAGCTGGTTGAAGCCCAAGTTCCTCTTCTAACCACAAAAGTCCTTTGCTTTCTCCCTGGAAATGTGGAGGCTTGCCATTACCCACATCTGCCAGAAACTCCCCTCTGTAAACCTTGCCTGAACCTAGGTCCACGTTTCACCAACTTGCTTCCATTTACTGAGGCAGCTTGGTAAACAGACGGCTCTGGGTGCAGTTAATAATCTTGTCATTTTCACCTTGTGGTCTTTTATATCTACCTCACACATCCAGTTAAATTAAATTGCCATCAGTCTCTTCCCCACCAGGGTTAAGATTAATGGGCCTTCAGCTGTCCCCTTCCAACACAGGCAGTGGTCACGTCCTGAAGAGAAATGCTGGGGGTAATAAATTTTTTTTTGGGGGTAATAACTTATGGCTGTCATCGCAGAAGATGGTGGGCAGCTCCAGAGCCTTCTCGGTTCACAGGGGTTTGAGCTGGGCGTGTGCAGGGTTGAAGGTGGGCATCTTGTTGTGACACCTGTTAACGCCAACGCTTCTGAGATGCAGAGGAGGTTGGGACTCAGCGACTATGGGAAGAACATGGCCATGAGCAGTTTCTGCTGGGGAGGCTCTGGGAGTGTTGGGGCAGGTGGTTCTTTTCCCAGAATGGGTGGCTTTCTAGAAGTTTCTAAGGAGCAGCTGCTCATTGCCAGGAAAGCACAGTTTTGGCTGACCTGTCTTCAGGTTCCTCAGAAGGCTGTTGAATATGGGTTTCTGCGTGCATGTGTGCTAAGTCGCTTCGGTCGTGTCCTACTCTTTGCAACTCTATGGACTATAGCCCGCCACATCCCTCTGTCCAAGGGATTCTCCAGGCAAGAATCATGGAGTGGGTTGCCATGCAGTTTTCTAATATAGGTTAGGTTTCTAGACCATATCAGTCGGCTATCTCTGGAGTCCTCTCTTAGAACTTCTGGACTCCCAGGAGATTTCCTCCCAAAGTGTCATACCACAAGCTCCAATGGGGTTTGAAAATGTGCGACGGTCTCACAGTACTAGTGATGTGAATGTTCCCCCAGCACTCAGGTAGCCGCACCCTCTTCTGCTGGCCAGTTGTTGGGAAGACTTCTGAGTCATCAATGGAAGGGAACTCAATTCCTTATTCTGTCTTAGACTAGATTCACATTGCAGTTGTTCATTCTTCTACTGATGGATTGAGTTCTAAAAAGCCATATAGTGTTTTAAAATAGAAATCTTACTGATACCAGATATCCTTTCTGGTGTAACCTAGAAGCAAAATCAGGAGTACAGTTGGTAAAGCAATTCCCTTGATCCAGTCTTTACAGTTGAACGCTTTTGCTCATTTCCTCTCTTGATCATTGAATCTCAGTTTGCTAACGACATTGACCTTGCTAATGACATTCTTTCTGTTCTGGGAACCATTTCCTCTGCTGATTGGGCCCTCTGAAGGGAAACTGGTTCCAGGAACCAGAAGAGAAGTGGACCTCATGAACCTGAGTAGCCAATAGCTGTTACCCATTCATTTTTATCAAATGAATCCATAACATTATAATACTATCAAATTTTAATTAGGATGCCCATATATTCTGAAGAGCTGTGTGATCTTTAGTAAGTCATTTCAATGTCTTTTGACCTTCACTTTTTTCATATGTAAAATGATACAAATGGTCAGCCTTACTGCTTTTATAGTTTGAGTAAAAAAAAGTTACAGCATTCAGAACTAGTGATATGAATGGCGCTTTACTGACTTGTCTGCAGTTTAATGGGCTAGTGGCATCTACATAGCCTGTTACATTGTGCAAGGTACTTAATATGTCTGTTGTTATTTCCTCTATTTTAAATTCCTTGTAGGTACAATTATTTTGCTCTCTTTACTGAAGATAGTAATAACAAACATTTATTGTTTTCTATGTGCCAAACAGTATTGTAAGCTATTAACATGCTTCAACCTATTGAATCCTCACATCAACCTTATGAGATATAGGCACTGTTATTATTCCATTTTACAGATAATAACATCAAGGCACAGACAGGTTAAATATCTTGCCCACGATTACATGGTGAGTAAGTCAAACTGGGAATCCAGTGCAGGTGGTTTGACTCCAGAGTTCTCTCTTACAAGATGCTAAGTTATATAATTAGGGTAACCCAGCCCATGAAGGACTCAGATCCTATCTCAAACTCCAGGCTTTTTCTCTATCCATGCTACTTCTTGTTTACCTGATATCCAGGCATTTATAAATAGTTTTAAAAATCGTTATGGAAACTATATGTACATATGGTGCATAAACACACACTTATCTCTGTATATTTAGACAATGTCCCTCAAATATGTTTGTACTAAAAATCCAGCAGACGCTTCCCATTCAGATTAGGACAAGACAAATGTGATAAAGGACCTCCAACTGGAGGCTTTACCATCTTGACAGTCACCGTTTACTCTGAAATGTGCCCTGTTTCCGCAAGAGGTAGGATCCCAGTTTTCAAAGGTCAAATAAATCACCTTTAAAGTCGTGAAAAGGTAAACAGATTGATGCCTGGGCAGCTTTCCTGAGTTTATGAGGTCTTCTGGCAACAGGGATATACAAAAAGCTCCATCAATCACCATGCACCCTCACCCCCAACTTCCAAAACATTTATTCCTAGGGGGGATCACTCTACCATTCAGGGTAATTTCCCCTAAAACTATTAATAGAAAATATTCAATCAAACTAAAATAGAACTCCCTCCTGCCCTGCTGGAGTAAATACTTTACAGAAAAGCATTTCCCCTCCAGCCGAATTTTTAAAATGTAGTTGTGATTCCAGGAGGCTGAGTGGATGGTTAGAGTGTTGGGGTGAATGGGGAGAGGGATGTGGGGGAAATATCAGGGAGACGAAGGAGAGAGATATCTGGGACAGGCTGGTGTGACATGACATAAACAAAATCGTTGTCACCATGAAAAATAACTGCTCAGCACACTGGGGTGCTTGCTTTCCGGTCAGTCAGTTTCCACATTGCTGGTGTCATCTTTTAAGGTCTCGAAGAGGGCCCTACACATGTTCTTTCAGCACGTTCTTAAGTGATACATATATATTAAAAGCTTGCTGTAAATCAGGAAGTCATCCTGGAAATGACTATAACGTACAAGAAAGTAAATATCTTTTAAAGACCTTTTCATCAGAGCACTTAAATTCTGTGCTTTCATTTTGCTGCTGTGTGATGAGAACATGCTGGGGCAACAAAAACCCTTTAAAGAAGTGATGACCGTCGCGCCTTGCAAGCTGCCAAATGGAGCCTTGACCATCGGCTATATTGAAGTTTGTGCCAAGAACCCTGGGTGACTTTGTCTCTCCCCTGCTTTTCCTTTTGGGTGAAAACAACCCAAGACAGGCCCTTCCATCTGGAGAAGCTCCCCCAAGCTTCAATGTCCAGTCGTGCTTTCCCTTGGTCTAGGTATCATGGGGCCATTTGGGGAGGAGACATGCCAAGGGACTTAGAATTTGTAGAAATCTGATTTCAGAATGTGATTATTACTTTTGAGATGGGAGGAAGGGTAAGAGAAGGAAGGAAAGAGGGTCAGGAGGGAAGATAAAAACTCAATTTCTTTTCTCTCTGGTTCCTTTTGAAAATCAAGTGGTATCCTATTAAATCAATCTCATTTAAATCTGATTTTTGATTCCTTTTTTTTTTTTTTTTTGCCTGCCTGGGATTTGTCCAAGTCAGGCTGGAGAGACCACCAAGTGTTTTCATTAACCAGAGACCTAATTGTGGTCATTTATTATAGTCTCTTATCTGATAGTAGCTTCATTATCTGTGATAGTTTTACAGGAACAAAATCCAGCAGGCATCCAATGGAGTGTATAAACATGTAACCTTGTGACAGGGTGTCTGTTACTTACTGTCAACACTCACTGGCCCTAGTCACATATCTGCAGCTTATATGAAGTAACGATGAGTTTAATAAGCTCCAGTGAAAGCTGCAATGTAAACATCACATCAGGAGTGTTTGCCTTGTCAGGCCTCTTAAACAAATAAAGGTGATGGAGAAGTACAAACAGAACTGGATTGGAGCCTAATGAGATGACCATCGGGTGGCTGAGGAACATTCCATTTCTGCTTCATTGCAGACTAGATCATCGTTACAGACTATGCATTTATATTTATAATACATTACAAGGGATGGCACCCGGGAAAATCTCTTCAACCGAAAGGTAACCCCAGATTCTGACCTGGGGACTTGGGTGAATTTGCTATCCATTTGGGAGAAAGTACATACTGAAAATGGGTACCACTTTCTTAGAATTCCCTGGTGGCTCAGATGGTAAAGTGTCTGCCTGCAATGTGGGAGACCTGGGTTCAATCCCTGGGTCAGGAAGATCACCTGGAGAAGGAAATGGCAACTCACTCCAGTACTCTTGCCTAGAAAATTCCATGGATGAAGAAGCCTGGTGGACTACAGTCCATGGGGTCGCAAAGAGTCGGACACGACTGAGTGACTTCACTTTCTTTCTTTCTTTTCTTAGATTATGATCTTCAGAAAATATCCAATAAGACACTTGTTTTTGAAAGGCATTAATTTTGGACTTGATACAGCTAGCGTTATATCAACATACTCCTTTTGTTAGAAAAAGTTTCCGTGTGTGATGGCAGTGTGTCTCAGTTTGGCCCCACTGGAATAAAACCATAAGCCAAATTTGTTAGATAGTAAAGGTTGTGGGCTGCACGGGTCAGACTATTCAGAGTTACTTTTCTACTGCCCCACTCCGTAACTGTCACTACACATAAATACACGGCTATCTTAATGACTGGTTCTCTTACCCAAACAGGCAGAATGTTCCTTGAGCCTATAGGAAGAGGGAGACTGTGATCTGGATGATAAAAAGGAAGATCTGCACTCCCAAATTCCTTCTCCCTTGGCTTCCTCCTACCTCTCATGGCACAGCAAGAACCGGTTTCCTTTGTCCTGCCAACACCATGGAGTGACCCAGGTAGACACTATGCGTGAAGTGGGTTTGCATTGCAACTGAAGAACCCTGAGTTTAGAGAACCCAAACATCTGTAATGGGCTGCAAGCATGCCTCGCTGAACTTTGCCCAAGGGGAGACAGTGGGAAAAAAAAAAAAGGTCTTCCAGGATTCCTGCTAGTAGGGATTCATTTCATTATTCTGGGATTAAAGTATTTTTTTCTCTTTGACATTAAAATGTAAACAGCTCTAGAAAGTGAGCAACTTAACCCCCTATTGACAAAGTGGCTAGCAAAAAAGAAGCCATTAGTAGACCTGGGTTCAAATCCCAGCTTGATATCTCCTAGCTGGGTGAGACTTGAGAAAGTTCCTTCCTTTCTTTAAGCCTCAGCCTCTTCATTTGTAAAATGTGGATGATGCGACTCACGGTATTTTGGGGAATAGGAACTAGTACCAAACTGCGCTGTTATTATTATTAGCTCAACACGTCCATCTTAGTTCAGTTATCTAACTGGATCCTGACAGAATGAGACACCAAATGGGGGTACTTGATGGGAGTCCAGTCTGCAGTAGAGGTTCTCAAGCTGTGGAGTCATAGATCCTTCCACCAGTTAGGTGTAATTAAAAAGGGAGACTGAGGTCAGATGCATCTGGGGAAGTGAAGGGGTTAGGTCAAGTTGCTCTATTATAGGACTTCTCAGAGCCTTTAATAATGCATCTTGTAAACATCTAAGAGGGGAATTTACTATGTAAACATATAACTACAAGCTTTCTTTCTCTCTTTAATCATTTCTTAAGGATAAGTATTCCTTAGAGTTTCCAGTTGGAAGTTCTGGCTTGGAGGATCAAGTTCTGTCTGGAGAATGTCGAACCTGGTGGTCCTCTGTGTGTCAGGTCATGAGGAAGATCCTGAATCTAAAGTAGCAAGGGGTAGAGTTTGGTGGATGCCCAAAGTGAGCAGAAGCACCTAGGAAGGTGAGAGAAGAGAGGACTGCAGGCAAAGACTATCATCTGCAGAGTTATAATTAAGGCAACTTACTGAGTTGGCTCAATCCTTTGGAGGCTAGTCACCAAATCCTAGAAGCTATCCGAAAGGCTATGCACTGCCTCAGAGAAGAAATACACTTGGGAAATATTGGGTTTAAATAAGCTTTTTTATTGTAAAATTTCTCACTGATGTGCACAGTGAATCTCTAAGAGGGGGACCCACGCCCTTTCAGGTGCAATCAAGTAAGACACAGAAGAGAAGAGAGGGAAGGAATCAAGAAGAAGAGAAGGAAATGAGAATAGCCTGAGGCTGGTCGGGAAACTTATGGGCTCTTCAGAGTCACCACCACCATCATTTCCTCTGATTGACATCTCTGTTGACCTGTGAACTTTGCCCTCTCCCCGCTCCAGACAAAGATGGGCACTCATCTAGTTTGATGATGTTGCGGTCTCAAGACCCACAAAGTGTGGGATGGAGAGAGGGAGAGATCTGGGAAATGATCTACTCTCCTAAGCTTTGGCTCTGTCAGTGCCTAGGTGAGCTTTGGTCTGTGGCAGCTGCTTAATAAATATTGGCTTAATTAAATAGAATGTGTATGGGATCTCAGAAGGAGACGAACCCTGACCTTTCCTTGGAGCACTATCATTTTTAGAATTATGAAGTTATATATTAAATTAATATATGTATGAAATATACTATATGTTTTTCTTTGAGAAAAATGGAGCCATACAGGATAGCACTAATAATAATAATAATAATAATAATATCAAGGAGCATGTTGCCTTGTTTTAGTAATAGGGGCATTCTACTATGGTTGCTGCTGCTGCTGCTAAGTTGCGTCAGTCGTGTCTGACTCTGAGCGACCCCACAGATGGCAGCCCACAGGCTCCCTTGTCCCTGGGATTCTCCAAGAAAGAACACTGGAGTGGGCTGCCATTTCCTTCTCCAATGCATGAAAGTGAAAAGTGAAAGTGAAGTTCCTCAGTCGTGTCCGAATCCTAGCGACCTCATGGACTGCAGCCTACCAGGCTCCTCCATCCATGGGATTTTCCACAAGAGTACTGGAGTGGGGTGCCATTGCCTTCTCTGCTACAATGGTTGGACACAACTCAAAGTCCATCTACCATTGTCCTGTGTTATGATTTTAATCCTCCCTTATCTTCACTTCTTTTTTTTTTGATAGAAGTACATACTTTATTCAAGTTGCACCTTTTCCACAAATATCCCTTTTTCTTAATGCTTCAGTATCTAATCCAGAATGTTACACTGCCATTTACTCATTTTGTCTTCTTACCCTCATCTTGTCTGTGATAATTTGCTACTGTTTCTATTTTTACCGAAAACATATTCTTTTTTTAAAAATATATCTTCTTGGCTGCGAGGCCTGGCACGTGGGCTCTTAGTTCCTTGACCAGGGATTGAGCCCGCAATCTATCAAAAGGGCAGAGTCTTCCTCACTGGACTTCCAGGGAAGTCCTGGAGATACATTCTTTTTAAAAATTGAGATATAATTGACATAAAATATTAATTTAAGGTGTATAATATGTTTCCATATTTGTATATATTGCAAAATGATCACCACAATAAGTCTAGTTAACATTTGTCACCATACGTAAGTAGAAATTTTTTTCTTGTGAGAGAACTTTGAAGTCTGCTCTCAGAAATTTTGGAGTATGTGATAGAGTATTATTAACTATGTCAACATGCTGTACATTTTTTATTACATCCCCAGGACTTACTTGTTTTATAATTGGAAGTTTTTACTTGCTGAGTCTCTTTACCCATATCACATACTATATTTGTATTTCCCTGACTTATTTCACTTAGCACAATGCTCTCCAGGTCCATTCATGTTGTCCCAAATTGCTTGATTTCATTATTCTGTATGGCTGAGTTATATACAATATCCATTGTATACATGTACCACACATTCCTTATCCATTTGTCTCTTGATGGACACTTAGGCTGTTTCCATATCTTCAGTTCAGTTCAGTTCAGTCACTCAGTCATGTCCGACTCTTTGTGACCCCATGAATCGCAGCACACCAGGCCTCCCTGTCCGTCACCAACTCCCGGCGTTCACTCAGACTCACGTCCATGGAGTCAGTGATGCCATCCAGCCATCTCATCCTCGGTTGTCCCCATCTCCTCCTGCCCCTAATCCCTCCCAGCATCAGGGTCTTTTCCAATGAGTCAACTCTTCGCATGAGGTGGCCAAAGTACTGGAGTTTCAGCTTTAGCATCATTCCCTCCAAAGAAATGCCAGGGCTGATCTCCTTCAGAATGGACTGGTTGGATCTTCTTGCAGTCCAAGGGACTCTCAAGAGTCTTCTCCAACACCACAGTTCAAAGCATCAATTCCATATCTTAGATACTATAAATAATGCTGCAGTGAACATGGGACTTTCTTCATCTCTAATAACTTTCCAAATGTCAGGAAGCCCAAACTCTTCCCACCCGGATACTCCTGTTTCTCTTAATAATTTGTAGAACATACGTTATCTAAGGAATCCTGTACTAAAGCAATAATTCTTTTTAAATATAAATTTGAATATTGACAAAGACTTTTTACAAGCAAGGCCTGTGATCACAGGGAAGGTTAGAACTTAAGTTGAGGGCTTCTAGTCAGCTAGCGCCCCTGGGTAACCATATCTTGTAAAGCCAGTGTGTGCTAAGGATGCCTACATCTAGAGATCTAGGGTGTGGTAAGGGAGCTTCAGAAAGACCAAGTTCTTTAGCAATGATATGGACTGATTACATCCTCCTAAAATTTGTATGTTGAAGACCTCACCCTCATGGACTATATTTGGAGAGCAACTCCAACTCACTCTCTTTCTCTGTCTCTCTCTCATTGACATATAAGGATATTTGAGAAGGTGGTCATCCACAAGCCAGAAAGAGAGTTCTCATTATAAATCAAATTGGCTGGCCTCTTGATCTTGAACTGCCAGCCTCCAGAACTGAAAGAAAATAAACTCCTGTTTTTTAAACTACCCAGTCTGTGGTATTTTGTTAGGACAGCCTGAACTGACCAATACAAGTAGCAGCACTACAGTTTGTTTCTGAAATTTGACACGAAATGATGAATTCCCAAGAAACTTCTTCATATCAGTGTCTCAAATGGCAATGAGAAGAACTTGGCTCCTTTTGCTTGGCTTTGGCCCAGAGTCTTTCTCCTACTCTTCTTATTTAAGAAGACACCTTTCCATAGACATGTACCCATTTGGGCTGTAAAAGGGGAGCTTTCTTTCTCCATCTGTTTCCTCTCTCTCCTTCGGTTCTCTATCCTTTCGGTTGTTTTACCATGCATTAAGTGCACAGGAGAGGATGTGCTGAGGACATGCTGATGCTTTGATGTATGGGTGGCAGGCCATGTTTGTAGAATGGCAAGGAAAAAATATATGCTGATGTTCTTCCTCAACAAATGCTGAGCTGCCCATACTTCCTAGCAGGAAGTTCATACCCATGCCGTGGTTTAAAACTCAGGAAGGACATCTGTGGTGAGAGAGCTTACAAAAGCAGATGTATTTTTTTTCTTTTTAAATTGCTGGGAGACTAAGTTGATTATTTGGAAAAAAATAGTATCTATTTATACATGTAGAAATACCGTTCTTTTAAAAATTGATCGCTTCATGGCAGTGAGTATACACAATGCTCTGCTACTTTGAATAAATAATTGAATTGACATTTCCTTGAGATCCTGGGTCTCTTCTCAGGCCCTCTGTTCACCTCCTACCCAGTCAGGGAATAGTCTGGGTGTTGAAGAGCTGAATCATGAGAGGAATGGCAAAAGCCCCATCGTTTTTAAAAAAAAATTTTTTTATGGTGGTAGACATAAAGAAATCAAAGATGGCGCTAAGTGTCTTCTGTTTCCTCATAAATGTCAGATCAGGGTCCAAATGAGTTATTTTTAACAACACAAACTGCTGACGTGTCCCCAGAGAATCAGAGTTTTCATCGGAATTCTCAGGAGTGGGGCTGTGGCCAGCAGGAGGGAGAGAAGAAAACCTGATGTCCTTGGCAGTTGAGTGACCACACCAATTTAGATTCTGGAGGCCTTGGAGCAATTAGCAGATCAGCATGCCATCTGCGGGCATTAATTGACTGGCCTGGCCACCTGCTGCTGGGGGTGAGTTTTGTTTGACAGTGGCAGATGAGAATAGAAGGTCAGTAGCAGTGAAGATGATTACTGGCCTCCCATCTAATGAGTGTCTACACTATGCCAGCCATTGCACCCTTATTTTGTCTAAGCTTGGTACCAGGATTTAGCATTATTATAGTATTGTATAGCAACACAAGCCCTGTTAACTTGCCCATTTTCAGATGAGAAATATAGTCTTGAAAAATGACTTGCCCAGTGTTATATGGCTGAGAAGTAACAGACCTGGGCTGAGTGCATTAGTCTGCCCTTTTTCTGCTCTGCCAAATTGCCACTGTAAATAAGATGAATAGCCTGTACTTTAGGGGCCCCCAAATTAATGGAAGTCCTGCTTTCCTTATTCTTCAAAGTTGGCAGACTTGATGGAGAAAGACACTTTTATGAGTGTAAGAATATTCACAGACAATAGACAGAATTGCCAAATTGCAGAGTGTAAGGACTAGTACCAGAAGAAGGGTCACAGAATAACAAGTTTAATAACAACTTCTGCAAACCTAGGATGATATGATCTAGGGGTCTTGGGGACAAAAGGTGATGTGATCACCCCACTAGGTTTAAATTACATGAGGGCAGAGACTTAGTCTTATTTACTGCTCTAAATGGTACCAGATACAGAGCAGATGTTCAAAAATTATTTATGAAATGAATGAAGACTATACAGATATATAAAGAACTCCTGGCTGATTCACCAGTCCTCTCCTCTCCCCATAACATTTCATTTGCATGAGTACCATTTACTAACATGTACTGAACTAATGCTCAGCCTTTCCATGTTGGTAGTCCATTTTGAAGGACTGAAATATTTGGCTGCACACTTGCAGGGATTAAACCCTTTTAAGGCCAGACCCAATGAGCTAATAATAACTAATACACAATTATTACTTTAGGACAACAAGAACTCACATCATTTGAATAAGCATCCACAGTTTCCAGACAGTTCACATTTTCACTATGCAGGTATTCTTGGTTACATACTTTTCTAGTGCATCTTATCTCCCATCACAGAAGCTAAAATAGTCAGACACTTGCTTTCTCAGATTCTCTTGCAGCTAGGGCCTGACCATGTGATTCAATATTGGCAAATGGGATTTCAAGGACATGTGACTTCAGAAAAAAAGAGGTTCATGGGAAATTCTTTGCTGACCATTATCATATTTACCTTTGAAGATTGGAAGTATGGCAGCAATTCTGCATCCATAGGGATAGATGCTTAAAGATTAAGTCAAAGGCTTAGGTTTGAAGATGGAATGATGTAATTGAGCTTCTGAACCAATCTCTGAACCACCTTCCTCCAGACTTTTTGTTATGCAAGATAATAAGCATTCTTATACCTTATTCATTTTAGTTGGGTGATGTTATTAGCAGACAAAAGTTTCTCTGAGTATCCTTACTGTTTGGACAGAACTACTTGTGGCCCAGGAGCACTTTCTTATACACTTATGAAATAAATTTCCTATGTTTTTTAGTAATAAGTGAGTTTTCTTTGGTGCAAGCTTGGCATTACTCCCTGCTCAACACAATTTGTCTTTCCACTCAGCTCAATAATTTAACCTGGGAACACAGATGTAGAGTACTTACATGCGTCAAGCATTCTATTTTTTTTTAAAGTATAGTTGATTTATAATATTGTGTTAATTTCAGGTATACAGCAAAGTGATTCCATTGTATACATGTATACATATACACACATGTATATATTATTTTTCAGATTCTTTTTCATTTATGTTATTACAAGATATCAAATATAGTTTCTTGTACTACACATTAAGTCCTTGTTGTTTTCTATTTTATATATAGTAGTGTGTGTAGGTTAATTCCAAATGCCTAATGCCTTCCATTCCCTTTTCCCTTTGGTAACTATAAGTTTGTTTTCCATGTTTGCAAGTCTCTTTCTGTTTTATAAATAATTTCATTTGTGTCATATTTTAGATTCTACATAATATCATATATCCATATTATGTGATACCACATAAAATTTGTCTTTCTCTGTTTGACCTACTTTTAAACATTGTTCACAATGTGACGGGGTACCTGTGAAGTGCTTAGGGTCTATCATGGTGTCATGGCTGATTGCAAACAGAACTGTGTTGAAATGCCTCTGGGTCTTCTGTTCCATAGATTGTATCCTCCTTGGAGGCTGGAAGACAACTTACTGATCGTGACTTCCCCATGGGTTAGCCAAGAACATACTGTATAACCTTAATAATGATCAAGATGCATTGAGTGCTTATTTTGTGTTGGGTGTGGCTTTAATTATTTTGGAGATATTAACTCATATAACTTTTAAAATATCCAAAGAGATGGTGACTCTGAATGTGAACCAGACAGGATGGCTCACAGCCCATTATACTCCACCTCTTACTAATAAATACTTCCAAATAAATGTTAATTGAATTGAACAGAATTGAAATGGCTCCTTGACATCATGTTCTCTATGTTGGAGGCACTCAGTAAATATTTGTTGGGTGCAGTCCAGCTCCTACTCAATTACTCAGGATAAACCAGGGAAGAATCTCTGGAGAGACTGTTCTTTGAACAAGGCTCTGAAGAAGACAGCTGCTCAGGGGCACACTAGAACCATTTCCCCTGGGTCACCTGCTCAGGTTTAGCCCAGGCCCTGACTCAGCAGAGGATATCTGTGCGACAGGCTAAGGGGAGTGAGTGGAGACTTTAGCCTCATGCCTACTGGAAGAGGATCTCTTTGGCAAATCTAAACTCTTTGCTGGCAGACTGAGCAGAAGGCTGGAATAGCTAGATGCTTCTCCCTCGTGCTTAGGGTTTGGATTTTACTCTCTTCTTTTCTCCCTATGCCTGAAAGCTGGGAGAGAGCTGTGGTTTGGGGAGGGGACCAGAGAGGTTCTCTCTTAGGGCACCCCACTCATCAACAAGGAAGGTGGCAGAGCTGTGTGTTTAAGATAGCGCAATGTGAGGGTACAGCCAAGAATGGGGAAGCTGGTAGCTCATCATACATATAATTATATTTATGAAATTATGTATACAGATGCTGTCTTTTAGGAGTTTATAACCTGTAGTATATGATGATATGAGGAGGATATGTATTTAAAAAAACACCAACACCTGTATGAAATATACACAGATATATATAGCTGGGGCTAGTGGTAAAGAATCCACCTGCCAGTGCAGGAGATGCAAGAGACATGGGTTCAGTCCCTGGGTCAGGAAGATTCCCCTGGAGAAGGAAATGGCAACCCACTCCAGTATTCTTGCCTGGAGAATCCCATGGACAGAGGAGCCTGGTGGGCTACAGTCCATGGAGTCACAGAGTCGGACATGACTGAGCACATACAAAAATGGGAAATATATATATATACATATTCATGTGCATGTATGTGTATACATGGTTGAGGAGGAGGATTTGTGAGAAAAGGAGGTGAAGGTCCACAATTGTAGAAACTTTGAGCTGGAGAAGACCTATGGTCTCTATGACAATGGGATTTATTTCTGCCTACTCCTCTTGCCCATGCCTGACTTGTAGAGGTAGTCTTGTTAAATCTCATTTTTGTTGGGGTGGGAGTTTACCAGCACAAGCCTACAGCCTGCCCCTTCCATGGTGTGAGCGTGGGCATGAGTAAGCCCCCAAGGTGTCCTCCACTCCCTCTCCATTTATCATGACCTCCTTACCCCCAAACAGCTATGATAGGCTTTCTATTTTATATGTTGCTGAAATGATTTAAAGGGGCTGAAATATGTAACTGGATTTAGCTGTGGGCAATACTGTCTGAGCTTGTAAGTGATTGTACTCATAGCATTTGAGTGGATGGAGCTGTTTTCCCAGGACCTGTAGGACGTTTCTATTTCCAGCGCTCAGCCCAGTGCCCCTGCTCATGGGAACTGTATGGGCTCAGGTGATTCCAGGTGCGACCAGCAGCCCTACTTGTGGCCTTCCTTGCAGGGTAATTGTTTCCCTGCCATGTGACCACAGCCTCTCGCTGTCTAGAGCTGATAACAGGACCATAAATCTCCCTTCAGTCTGCAACTTGACGCCCAAAACCTCAGCCCAGGCTTGATGTGGAAAAATCAGATAAGACATCTTGATGGGCTGTTTTCAAGCTGTCCCAGGAGGTACAGGGGAATCTTGGTAGCTTACAGGCAGGGATGGCATTCCTCCAGGCACTGTCTACCCTGCCAAGCAAATTCCCGTGAGAGAGATGAATGGCGTTACCTACTGATAGCATCTACCTGGTGGTTCTGCATTGGCTTTCTGAACTTGTCAGCAGTTCTGAGGATGCTGCTCCTTGAAATAACATAGTAGGATTTGGCAGAATCGGAGGAGAACATGTTTGGGATTGTGCTGGCCCTGAAGAGAGCAGGGGAATTAATGGGCTATTACCTACGAGATGGAGTCCAAAGGTCTTGATTGATTTAGCTTTCAAGACTCCCCACAATCTGGTCCTTTCCTTCCACATTTGGAGGAATAATTTCTGGCAGTGAGTATGTGGGTGCTCAGCCGTGTCCTACCATTTGTGGCCCTATGGACTGTAGCCCACCAGGCTCCTCTGTCCATGGGATTCTCCAGGCAAGAATATACTGGAGTGGGTTACCATTTCCTCTTTCAGGGGATCTTCCTGACCCAGGAATTAAACCCACGTCTCCTGCATTGGCAGGCAGATTTTTACCATTGAGTCACCGGGAAAGCTCTGGCAGTGAGAGTTCTCCATAAATAATGTTTGTTGCCTCTGATGCCTGAGTGGTTCAGGTAGAGGTTAGTTGGTCACTTTTCAGGATATCATTAGGAATTAACGAATAAGAAGGGGTTGTTGCAGTTGGCAACTTGTTTTTTTCTCTTCTACTAATGAGTTTATTTTTTGGTTAAAAAAATTTTAGTTTGTATTGGAGCATAGTTGATTACAATGTTGTGTTAGTTCCAGGTGTACAATAAGTGATTCATTTATACATATGCATGTATCTATTCTTTTTCAAATTCTTTTTCCTTTTAGGTTATTACAGAATATTGAGCAGAGTTCTCTGGGCTATACAGAAGCCCCTGTTGGTTATTTATATATATATATTATATGTTTGTTGGCTATTTTATATATAGAAATGTGTACATGTCAATCCCAAACTCCCAATCTATCCCTCTCCCTCACTCTTTCCCCCTGGTAACCATAGTGCTTGACAACTTGTAAGAGGCATTTCCATTATGAGATTTTATGGCTTAATCTTATAGCTGTATAAGTTTTTAGGTATAAGTAAATGTCTCTCTACTGGAGTACAGTAAATAAATTAAGTCTTAATGCATAATGCAAGCTTTGTATGTAACAACTTAACATCTTTCCTATGTATCTAGAATGGTGCTAGTTATGTATTATCCTTGAGAGAGAAAACAAGAGTCATTCAAAACGTTTCCTGTGTTCTCTGTTTTAGAGGAGAATCCTGGTTGAGAATGTCATGACTTTAAGGGAAAAGGCAAAGTTTAATCTAAATGAAGGAATTATTACCAAAGATAGAATTGCTTACAGAAGCCCAGGTACGTGGGATGGCTGGAGAGAAAGGGAGAGGATAAAACTATTTTTCGGCTGTAGATTGTCTCATTCACTAAAACACAAACACATGCATGCATAGCTGTATAGCATGGTAGCATTTGGTGATCTTGTTCATTGACCATGTCTGGCCAATAAGATGGCCTCCCTGTGGCTTGATAACTGACGAAGTTGGTAATATAAAGATGTCCAGGCAAAGTTCGGTAAACTGACTCCGGGTCATGCCATCTTCTCGTGTTAATACTATTTATTTCCCACTAGTGGTCCAGCCCATCATGACAAATGGTACAATGACCTTCAGAGAGGGAAGCCTATGGTGGGCCTCCCAGAAGGGCTACACCTTGAAATCATTTTGATGTCTTCATCTCAATTAGGTTAAGCCCACAAAAAACAGTGTCAAAGGGGAGTACAGCCAGAATGTGCTGGGAGATCATGATAAACACTCCTGATGCTTTGCAGCTGGCCCATCATCTGTGCATTTCACAATAAAATTTTATGATACATCCAGACACCCAGCTGCTTGTGTTCATGGGGACAGCATTTCCTCTGCTACACCATTCAGATCTGCCCCGCCTGGGACTCATTTTCCTTTTCCTCCAACTTCTTTCAAATGACAATGAAACTCCATTATCACACAGCTCCTGGGACAGCATTTGAGGAATGTCAGATCCAGAAAAATGTTCTTTAAAGGCAACTTCATTTTATTGGACATGGAGAAACGATTCCATGGTGCCTAGTAAGCCATAGGGCTATTTGGAGCTCTGGGAAGCATTTTAGAAAAGGGCCATGCCTCCCTGTATTAATTACAAAACCCTAATCCACTTCAAGTGGGCAGGGCCCCTTAATTTCTGGTGTAGTATAGCATTGTGCTTAAGAGAGTGAGAAAAATGGTCCAGATGAACCTATTAACAGGGCAGGAATAGTGACGCAGATAGAGAATGGATGGACATGTGGACCCAGAGGGGAAAGGGGAGGGTGGGATGAATTGGGAGAGTATCATTTACAAGTATTCACTACCATGTGTAAAATAGATAGCTAGTGGAAGCCTGCTGTGTGGCAAGGTAGTTCAGCTAGGTGCTTGCTGATGACCCAGTGTGGGTGGAATGACCTAGTGGGGAGGCTCATGAGGGAGGTGTTTTTTATATATATATATATATATACACACACACACACACCACACACACACATGGTTGATTCACACTGTTGTACAGCAGAAACTAACACAACATTGTAAAGTAATTATATTCCAATAAAAAAAAAAAAGAAAGTGGGCTTGGATATAAGACAGACCTGTCTTTACATCTCAGCTCACTGCTTATTCTGAACCTGGTTTCCTCACTTGTAGAATGAAAATACCTATACACACCTGCACGGTTATGATAATGGACTGAGAAGCTGCATGTAAAGTACGTAGCACTGTGACTGGCACATGTGAATACTTGGTAGAGTGTGGCTGCTGTCATTATGTATCGGGTGATTAGGCTGCTTTCCAGGAATTACATGATGTAGGTTATCTGCTTCAACTTTCCACCTGATACATAGCCTCCCTTCCCAGCAAATAATTCTCCAAGTGAAAGATTTGTATTTTTACATTGAGAGCATTCACAGTGACTTTAATAAAACCATTCCTTTTTGCCCACATACAGGGACAATCCTGTCCCAGATCATTGCACCAGTTCTAAGGGTTGCTGTTTTCTGGTAGTTTCATCTAAAGCCTTCCTTCCCTTGCAGAGGTCGAACCACTAGAGCTTTTATTTCCCTCTCTTTAAATTTAATTTTTAATTTTGCAAGGTATTTGCATGCACATTTTCTCTTTGCAAAAATTAAAAAATTACACATAAGACTACAATTTCTCTTGACCAATACCTCAGTTCTCTCATTCCTCTCTCTTCTTCTTTGCCCTCAACTCCAAGATCACCACTGTAGTTATATAATAGTCCTTCACCAATGGCAAAAAAGAAATTCTTGAAACCCCAATGGTGTGAAAACTGAGGAATTTAAAATCTTATTTAAAAAATAGTGTGGAGAGAGATTTCAAAAGAACAAAAAAAAAAAAAAAACTTTTCTATGTATATTAGCTATGTGCATGCATGCTCAGTTGTGTCTGACTCCTTTTGACCCCAGGGACTATAGCCGGCAGGCTCTTCTGTCCTTGGGATTCTCCAGGCAAGGATACTGGAGTGGGTTGCCATTTCCTCTCCAAGGGATCTTCCCCACCCAGGGATAGAGCCTGCATCTCTTATGTCTCTTGCTTTGGCAGGTGGGTATACTCCTATATAAAAAAATAAAATAAAAAAAGAACTATTCCTAAATACTTTCATATTTAACAAAACACAAAAACAGCCAAGTAAATACACAATTTAATTTTTTAATCTTTCAAAATATGCTTTAGTACAGCAAAATTAAATATTTACCATCCCTTTCTCACTAGACCACGGTTTCCCAGCCTCTCCAATATAAGTGTTTGGGGCCGGACAATTCTTACTTGTATGGAGTTGTCCTGTGCAATGGAGGGTGTTTAGCGACATCCCTGGCCTCTGCCCACTCAATGCCAATAACGCTTGTCACAGTCGTGACAACCAAAATGTCTCCAGACGTCTCCAAATGTCCCCAAGGCAGAAGTTGCCCCTGATTGAGATCCACTGTGCCAGATCCTTTTCTCGATAATTCTTTCCCAGTATTTCAGTGAGTTGCTATAGGTTCATTTTGCTTTGTCTTGGATAATTCACACAGCAAGAGGCACTTATTCTGCATCAAGTCCTTCGCCCCAAAGCCCCATGTCTTTCTGATTTTATGGTTCCATGTTTTACTGCCAGCCTCTTTGCACTAGAAGGAACCTCGTAACCCTGGAGCTTGAGACAGAAAGCTTTCCTACTAATCTTTGGCTCAGATGGTAAAGAATCTGCCTGTGATGCTGGAGACCTGAATTCAATCCCTGGGTTGGGAAGATCTCCCAGAGAAGGAAATGACAACCCACTCCAGTATTCTTGCCTGAAGAATCCCCATGGACAGAGGAGCCTGGGGGACTACAGTCCATGGGGTTGCAAAGAGTTGGACACGACTGAATGACTAAGCACAGCACAGTCCTTATTGAAATAGTCTGTTCTCTGCTGAGATGTCTTTAAGCCCCTTCGATCTCTCTCTCTCTCTCTCTCTCTCTCTCTTACACACACACACACAACACCCACAGGCTCAGGTTTATAAAGACTTTTCCCTGCAAGAGTAACTTCATGTCAAAGGCTCCTCCTAAGCCTGCATTTGTATCTGTCATGATTGCTGTTTTCTGTCCCCCAAATCAACTCTCCTAAATTTTTCTAATTTTTCCCAGTTCAAGTGACTCACAATTCTGAGCTTTTTACCATTTTGGTAAAACCTGAAAAAACCAACCTAGACACATTATTGAATAGAGCACTGGGGAAAAAACTAGTGTAAGTGGAGGGTTGACCCCATATTCTACATTGAATCCAAAATTTATAGCTGCCAAAGGGCCTGACTGTCCACGCTATCCCCAGGGCCTCAGGGACTTTCCTGCGCAGCGTTCTCCTTTGGCTGCCCTGTGCGGTGCAGGGTCACTTCGGGTCTTGGCAGGAGAATCCCTGGGACACCCGTTCTGACCTAGGAAGTGTTACAGCTCTTTCAGCAGAACTTATATCTCTAGCAATGATGTAATAATATAGGAAATTTCCCTTCAGTGTCCACTCCGGGGAACCTCTGGATATTACCCTAGCCAGAAATGCCCTTTGGGTCTTTTCATGTCCCCAAGAGCCCCGAGAGCTCCCAAACCACCTCTGCAACATCTCTAGACTCTGATATAATGTCACTGACTATCTCTCTGGGAGAAGGATTGAATCTCCTCCTAACCCAGCTGTCTTCCTCTCCAAGGCTCAGTGGCCCCCAGTGAGACTTACAAGGAATCAACCCTAATAAATTCTCAGAAACACTGAATAGAAATATTCAAATTACTCAGGCTCTCAGGCACAGGAAACATTGCCCTCCTGCATCCCAGGAGAAAAACCTCTCTTATCCACAGAAGCCAGATGGTTGCACTGCAGCAACCTCACACCACCATGCCCTTTCCTCCCCATCAGACAATAGGTTCTATGAGAGCTGGAGTGTCTGTTGTTCACCTTTGATTTCCCAGTACAGATGCCAGTGCCTGGAGCAGAATAAGTTCTCAGTAAGTACTTAATGAGTAGAAGCATAGTCTCAAGAGTATCTGAATTTTACAGTCCCTGAGTTGCGCCAGGAGAACCAGGCAGAGGAAAATAAGAGCTCTGAATACTTACTCCAGACAGAAGACTTAACCTAACTGGTTTCCCATCCTGGATAAAGCTGACAGATGTTTCTGTAATTCCACATTTATTTTCCAGTCCTATTTTTGTTTTGGCCAACCACAGATCAATGAAAGGCAAGAAGACTGGCTTCCTTCCACACTTTTCTTCAAGATCCCTCAGAGCTCCAAGGCAACCTTGGAGCCCAGAGTAGTCCCAACTTTCCTTGGTATTCCAGGTCTCACATTCAGCCCACCTTCTTTACCTGCCAAGTTGCCAAAATTTAATTGCAAACCGTAAAGGTGCTGTGGGCTCAGACAGTCTGGAACTGAGAAACGATTTTGTTTACTATATCCTTATCCTTGCCACAGTCAGCCAAAAACACCTTCAGCTGTCAACTAGTACACTGACAATAGGCAGTAGGTTGAAAGATTGCAAGGGACTTTCCTAAGACTGAGTGAAAGTGTTAATCGCTTAGTTGTGTCCAACTCTTTGTGACTCCATGGACTGTTGCCCACCAGGCTCCTCTGTCCATGGAATCTCCAGGCAAGAATACTGGAGTGGGTTGCCATTCCCTTCTCCAGGGAATCTTCCTGACCCAGGTATCAAACCTGAGTCTCCCGCATTGCAGGGAGATTCTTTACCATCTGAGCCATCAGGGAAACGTATTACTGAGTACACACTGGCTATAATTTCAACATGGCTCAACTCAAGAACTGTTCAATCTGTTTCCTTTCAAATATGGACAACAGAAATATTTGGGCATTCTAATACTGTCGATGGAAGTAAAATTGTAGAGCAACTTTGGAAAAAAGGATTAGGCAGTGTCCATTAGAGTTTTAAGTGATCTTACTCTGTAACTTAGTATTCTGCTTCTCCCTTGGAAAACACATATTATCTAGTATGACTAAGATAATAATAAAGGAATAAAACATGTACAAGGGATGTTCACTGCAGTGTTGCTTATAGTGTTGAAAAACGGGCAACAAGCAAACACCCATCAACAGGGAAGGACAGAATAAACTAATATATTGTTGTTTAGTTGCTAAGTCTTTTCTGACTCTTTGAGACTCCACGGACTGTAGCCCATCAGGCTTCTCTGTCCATGGGATTTTTTCAGGCAAGAATATTAGAGTGGGTTGCCATTTCCTTCTCCAGGGGATCTCCTGACCCAGGGATTGAATCTGCATCTCCTTCATTGCAGGCAGATTTTAATGACTGTAATTAGAGAGTTAGGATTCCAAAGAAAACAAAGTTTTGTCATTGTTGTTTAGTTGCGAAGCCGTGTTCAGCTCTTTGTGACCCCATAGATTATAGCCCTCCAGGCTCCTCTGTTCATGGGATTTTCCAGGCAAGAATACTGGAGTGGGCTGCCATTTCCTTCTCATATATATCCCACCAGTAAATGCTAAATATTTGTTGTATATAGCAGTTGAAGTGCAATTAGCCTGTTTGTATTAGCATGGGTAGGTCTCTAAGACATATTTTTTTTAACGCAAATGTAAATAACATAGCAGAAGTCCATTTGCTGAAAACACACAGACAAAAAACTTAAATTTCCTTTATAAATGTGTAACATGAGGCATGTAAATCGATTAAAAAATGTACAGAATAAGTTCCTCTTGATGTGTGACTTATCCAGGAAAAAGCAAAATGCATCTGTATGCAACTCATTGAGATACTGGAAAAGAATTATCAAGAAAAGAATCTAGAACAGCAGTTCTCACCAGGGGCAATTTCTGCCTTGGGGATATTTGGGAATCTCTGGGAACGTCTGGAGACATTTGTTGTCACGACTGAAACAAGTATTACTGACATCTAGTGGGTAGAGGCCAAGGATATTGCTAAACAACCTACACTGCACAGGACAACTCTATGCATATAAGATTTCTCTGGCTCCAAACGCTGAAACCGGTGATGCTGAGAAACCATGGTCCAGTGAGAAAGGGATGTCAAATATTTAATTTTGCTGTTCAGTCCAGTCAGTTCAGTTGCTCAGTCATGTCTGACTCTTGTGACCCCATTGACTGCAGCACGCCATGCTTCCCGGTCCATCACCAACTCCCTGAGCTTGCTCAAACTCATGTACATTGAGTCGGTGATGCCATCCAACCATCTCATCCTCTGTCGTCCCCTTCTCCTCCTGTCTTTAATCTTTCCCAGCATCAGGGTCTTTTCCAATAAGTCAGTTCTTTGCATCTGGTGGCCAAAGTATTGGAGCTTCAGCTTCAGCATCAGTCCTTCCAATGAATGAATATTCAGGACTGATTTCCTTTAGGATTGACTGGTTTGCTCTCCTTGCAGTCCAAGGGACTCTCAAGAGTCTTCTCCAACACCATAGTTCAAAAGCATCAATTCTTCAGTGCTCAGCTTTCTTTATGGTCCAACTCTCACATCCATACATGACTACTGGAAAAACCATAGTTTTGGCTAAATGGGCTCTCGTTGGCAAAGTAATGTCTCTGCTTTTGAATATGCTGTATGGGTTGGTCATAGCTTTTCTTCCAAGGAGCAAGCATCTTTTAATTTCATGGCTTCAGTCACCATCTGCAGTGATTTTGGAGTCCAGGAAAATAAAGTCTGTCAATGTTTCCATTGTTTCCCCATCTATTTGCCATGAAGTGATGGGACTGGATGGCATGATCTTTCTGAATGTTGAGTTTTAAGCCAGCTTTTTCACTCTCCTCTTTCACATTCAAGAGGCTTCTTAGTTTCTCTTTGCTTTCTGCCATAGGAGTGATGTCATCTGTATATCTGAAGTTATTGATAGTTATTGATATTGATTGCAGCTTGTGCTTCATCCATCCTGGCATTTTGTATGATGTACTCTGCATAGAAATTAAATAGGCAGGGTGACAATGTACAACCTTGGCATACTGCTTTCCCAATTTGGAACCAGTACATTGTTCCTATCTGGTTCTAACTATTCTTTTTTTAATCTGTATATAGATTTCTCAGGTGGCAGGTAAAGTGGTCTGGTATTCTCATCTCTTGAAGAATTTTTCACAGTTTGTTGTGATCCACACAGCCAAAGGCTTGGGGTAGTCAATAAAAAAGAAGTAGGTGTTTTTCTGTAATTCGTTTGCTTTTTCTATGATCCAACGAATATTGGCCATTTGATCTCTGGTTCCTCTGTCTTTCCTAAATCCAATTTGAACACCTGGAAGTTCTCAGTTCACGTACTATTGAAGCCTGGCTTGGCAAATTTTGAGTATTAGTTTGCTAGCATGTGAGTTGAGTGCAATTGTGTGGTAGTTTGAACATTCTTTGGCATTGCTTTTTGGGGGGGATTAGATTGAAAACTGACTTTTTCCAGTCCTGTGGCCACTGCTAAGTGTTCCAAATTTGCTGGCATATTGAATGCAGCCCTTTAACAACATCATCTTTTAGGATCTGAAATAGCTCAACTAGAATTCCATCACCTCTGCTAGCTTTGTTGGTAGTGATGCTTCCTAAGGCCCACTTGAGTTTACATTCCAGAATGTCTGGCTCTAGGTGAGTGATCACACCACTGTAATTATCTGGGTCATGAAGATCTTTTTTGTACAGTTCTTCTGTGTATACTTGCCACCTCTTCTTAATAGGCTTCTGTTAGGTCCATAGGCCCATGCCATTTCTGTCCTTTATTGTGCCCATCTTTGCATGAAACATTCCCCTGGTATGTCTAATTTTCTTGAAGAGATCTCTAGACTTTCCCATTCTATTGTTTTCCTCTATTTCTTTGCATTTCTATTTCCTCTATTTCTTTGCTTTGATCACTTAGGAAGGCTTTTTAAAAAAAGTCTTTCCTTGCTATTCTTTGGAGCTCTGCATTCACATGGGTATATCTTTCCTTTTCTCCTTTGCTTTTAGCTCCTCTTCTTTTCTCAGCTGTCTTTAAGGCGTCCTCAGACAACCAATTTGCCTTTTGGCATTTATTTTTCTTGGGGATTGTCTTGATCACCCCACCTGTACAATACAAACCTCCATCCATAGTTCTTCAGGCACCCTGTCTATCAGATCTAATCCTTTAAATCTACTACTTCCACTGTATAATCATAAGGGATTTGATTTAGGTCTACCCTAATGGTCTAATTTTTCTGTAATGATTATTATTTTGAAATATTAAGACATTAAAAATAATTTACTTACTTTGCTGTTTTTGTGTTTTGTTAAATATGAAAATATTTAGGAAATTTTGTTTCTTTTCTTTTTTTAATATAGAAGTATAGTTGATTTGGGCTTCCCAGGTGGCTCAGGGGTGAAGAATCCACCTGTCAATGCCAAGGGAGATGCGGAAGATGTGGCTTTAATCCCTGGGAAATGCAGATCCTCTGGAGGAGGAAATGGCAACCCACTCCAGTGCTGTCACCTGGGAAGTCTCATGGACAGAGGAGTCTGGAGGTTTACCCTCTGTAGGGTTGCAAAGAATTGGATGCAACTGAGCAAGCAAACAAATAGTTAATTTATATACAAAAGGACTTTTTATTTTTTTCCTTTAATTAATTTTTATTTTTTAGTTTGTTTTGCTTTACAATACTGTATTCATTTTGCTACGCATCGACATGAATCAGCCACGAGTGTACATGAACTCCCAATCCCGACCCCCACCTCCCCCCTCCCGCCCCACACCTTCTCTCTGGATTATCCCCGTGCATCAGTCCCAAGCATCCTGCATCCTGCATCAAACCTGGCCTGGTGATTCGTTTCACTTATGATATCACACATGTTACACTGCCACTCTGCCAACCCATCCCACCCTCTCCCTCTCCCACAGAGTCCAAAAGGCCATTCTATACATCTGTGTCTCTTTTGCTGTCTTGCGTACAGGTTTATCATTACCATCATTCTAAATTCCATATATATGTGTAAGTATACTGTATTGGTGTTTTTCTTTTTGACTTACTTCACTCTGTATAATCGACTCCAGCGTCATCCACCTCATTAGAACTGATTCAAATGTATTCCAAAAGGACTTTTTAAAGGCTCTTTTGGAATCTCTGTCTCTCAACACTATTTTTTAAAATAAGATTTTAAATTCTTCAATTTTCATACCATAAGGGTTTCAATAATTTATTTTTTGGAATTAATTAAGGACTATGTATAGCAATTATTGATTAAAAAATAGAAAATATTCTGTTTGAAATATTGTGCTCAGAATTTTGAAGATAGTGTCCACACATTGGAGTATCCAGTGAAGAGATTTTACTGGAAATTCAGGGTATCATTATTATGTTTACAGAAAATAATTAGATTTGTCTTGTGGCATGGGTATTACTATCTGAAACAAAGTATGTATAGGTATTAAGACACTGAAAAAACACTTTTTGTAGGTCATTTCCCATCCCTCCCCATAATTTATTATAAAAATTTGCAAACATAAGTTAAAAGAATCTTACAATAAACACCACAAAGATTATACAGTTAATTTGTGCTGTATTTGTTTATCATATGTCAGTCCACCTCTCTCTGTCTCCATTCATCCAAAACTCCACCTTATTTAAAAAAATTTTTTTTACTTTGTACTGGAGTATAGCCAATTAACAAACGATGTTGTGATAGTCTCAAGTGAACAATGAAGGGACTCAGCCATTTGTATACATGTATCTATTCTCCACCACACTCTCCTCCCATCCAGGCTGCTGCATAGCAGGGAGCAGACTTTCATGTGCTATACAGTAGTTCCTTGTCGGTTATCTATTTTAAATATAGCAGTGTGTACCTGCCCATTCCAAACTCCCTAACTATTCCTTCCCCAGACCCTTCCCCTCAGCAACCGTTTAAGTCTGTTCTCTAAGTCTGTGAGTCTCTTTCTGTTTCATAAGTTCATTTGTATCATTTCTTTCTAGATTCCACATATAAGGAATGTCATATATTTCTCCTCTGCCTGACTGACTTCACTCAGTATGACAATCTCTTGTGTTTGAGTGTCTCCTGTGGAGGTATGGGTCAGCAGTGGTCTGTCACAGGGGCAGGGG
Source organism: Aepyceros melampus (assembly GCA_006408695.1). Taxonomy (NCBI): domain Eukaryota; kingdom Metazoa; phylum Chordata; class Mammalia; order Artiodactyla; family Bovidae; genus Aepyceros; species Aepyceros melampus. The sequence goes on from SJXQ01002554.1 coordinate 170,572, forward strand.
CTCAGGGTGCTGCAGACCCGGGTATGGCATAAGCCTTCTTGAAGGAGGTATTCATTAACCCCACTCTAGAGCGACCAGAAATTACATAGGACTGGGAAACAAACTCTTGGCAGGGACAAACAGAACTTTGTGAGCGCCAGGACCCGGAGAAAGGAGCAGTGTTCCCACAAGAGACTGAGTCTCTGGCAGAGGTGTGGGCTGGAGGTGGCCTGATGCAGGGCTGGGGGCACTGAGTGTAGCAATACATGCATGAGATCTTCATTACCTCCACCGATAGTTTAAAGTGAAGTTGCTCAGTCGTGTCCTACTCTTCGCGACAGCCTGCCAGGCTCCTGCCTCCATGGGATTCTCCAGGCAAGAGTACTGGAGTGGGTTGCCATTTCCTTCTCCAGGGGATCTTCCTGACCCAGGGATCGAACCTGGGTCTCCCGCATTCCAGGCAGACGCTTTAACCTTTGAGCCACCAGGGAAGCCCAATCATAGTTTGGCCTCAGGTAAATAAGAGGGAGGGAATACAGCCCCACCCATCAACAGAAAATTGGATTAAAGATTTACTGGACGTGGCCCAGCCCATCAGAACAAGACCCAATTTCAGTCAGTCTCTCCCATCAGGAAGCTTCCATAAGCATCTAGTCATGTCTGACTCTTTGCTACCCCATGGACTATACAGTCTATGGAATTCTCTAGGTCAAAATACTGGAGTGGGTAGCCTCTCCCTTCTCCAGGGGATCTTCCCAACCCAGGGATTGAACAAGTCTCACACATTGCAGGCAGATTATCTACCAGCTGAGCCACAAGGTAAGCCCCCTATCAGAGGGCAGACAGATTGAAAACCACAATCACAGGAAACTAATCAATCTGATCATATGGACCACCGCCTTGTCTAACTCAATGAAATTATCAGCCATGCCATGTAGGGCCACCCAAGACGGACGGGTCATGGTGGAAAGTGCTGACAAAACATGGCCCACTGGAGAAGGGAATGGCAAACCACTTCAGTATTCTTGTCTTGAGAACTCCATGAACAGGATGAAAAAGCAAAGATAGGACACTGAAAGAAGAACTCCCCAGGTTGGTAGGTGCCCAAAATGCTGCTGGAGATCAGTGGAGAAATAACTCCAGAAAGAATGAAGAGATGGAGCCAAAGCAAAAACAACACCCAGTTGT
>SJXQ01002555.1:0-116168 GCA_006408695.1 Aepyceros melampus
CATATATGAAATGAATCGCCAGTCCAGGTTCGATGCATGATACTGGATGCTTGGGGCTGGTGCACTGAGACGACCCAGAAGGATGCTACAGGGAGGGAGGGGGGAGGGGGGTTCAGGATGGAGAACACGTGTACACCTGTGACGGATTCATGTTGATGTATGGCAAGACCAATACAATATTGTAAAGTAATTAGTCTCCAATTAAAATAAATAAATTTATATTAAAAAAACACTGATCACAGATCATAATAACAAGTATAATAATAATGATTTTAAATACTGTGATAATTACCACAATGTGACAGAGACATGAAGTTAGCAAATGTTGTAGAAAAAATGGTGCTGATGTACTTGCCCAATACAATGTTGGGCAAGTATATAAATGTCCAATTTGTAAAAAAAATAAAAATAAAATAGCATTACTTGTGAAGAACAATAAAAACAGGTATACCTGTTTTAAAAAAAAAAAAAAGACTTAGGAGCTGTGGTTTTTTAATGAATTTCATAGTGAAGGTCTCTTGTTGGAGTACAGCCAGTCAGCCTTTTCCTTGACTAGAGTACTATTCATTTAAACTTGAACTCCTCTACATACCTTCTATTTTGTGTTCAGTCATACCAGATTCTTTGCGAGCCCATGGACTGTAGCCCACTGGGCTCCTTTGTCCATGGAATTTTCCAGAATACTGGAGTGGGTTACCATTTCCTACTCTAGGGGATCTTTCCAACCCAGGCATTGAACCCACATCCCTTGTGTCTCCTGCATTGGCAGGAGGATTCTTTTCCACTTAGGGCCACCTGAGAAGCCCCATCCTCTACTCTATACTATAAATACATGTGACTATCTTATAACAGGATGAGATATGTAGGAACATGGTAAAAATTATTGGCAAATCCAATTTCATGAGGGTGAACACTATAATTTACTAGCAATAAAAGTTTGCTCTTTTAAGACTACTTTTCTAAAATGTTGCATTATAAAATACCTTCTTCCATTCATTATCTCATGTTTTTGTGAACAAGTAATATGCAACACCTTTGAAAATTCTGACATTAACATTTTTCTTCCATTCTTTCAAATATTTAGTAAGTTCATTCTGTGAGGTACTGTACTCAGAGCTGGAGGTGATTTGCAAAAACTGGCACAGCTGCTGCTCTTGCTTGTTAACACTTAGAAGCAGACATATTTCAATCAAATTATCATACTAACAACTGTAAAACTACATTTGTAACTTACTAGCAATTAAAGGTGGAGAAGGAAATGGCAACCCACTCCAGTATTCTTGCCTAGAGAATCCTGTGGATAGAGGAGCCTGGTGGACTGCTGTCCAGAGGGACGCACAGAATCGGACATGACTAAAGCGACTTAGCAGCAGCAGCAGCAGCAAGTAAAAGTATAGGGCACAACAAGAGTATGTAATAGGGGCATTTAATCAAATTAGGTAAATTTCCTGACCCAAGGATCGAACCCAGGTCTCTCACATTGCATGCAGTCTTTATGGTCTCAGTCACCAGAGAAACCCCAAGATTACTGGACTGGGTAGCCATGCCCTTTCTCAAGAGGATCTTCCTGACTCAGGGATCAAACCCAGGTCTCCTGCATTGCAGGCAGATTCTTTAGCGTCTGAGCTATCAAGAAAGCTCATAAACTTCTCTGAGAAAGTGATATTTCACCGCAGATCTACAGCACAGGAGTCAGAGCCTAGTCTGGACAAAGAAAATGGCACCAGAGATGCTGCATCCATATTCAGTGTCTCTAGCTCTTCTCCTGAAAGTTGTTCAGTTGTGTCTGACTCTTTGTGACCCCATGGACTATACAGTTCATGGAATTCTCCAGGTTAGAATATTGGAGAGGGTAGCCTTTCCCTTGCTCCAGGGGATCTTCCCAACCCAGGGACTGAACCCAGGTCTCCCGCATTGCAGGTGGATTCTTTACCAGCTGTGCTACAAGGGAAGCCCAAGAATACTGGAGTGGGTAGCCTATCCCTTCTTCAGTGGATCTTCCTGACCCAGCAATCGATCTGTAGTCTGCTGCATTGCAGGTGGATCTTTACCTACTGAGCTATTAGGGAAGCCCAGCTCTTCTATTCTCTCTTAAATAAAACACCCTTCTGGCTTTCAAGATCCTCAGTGAGCTCCATGTTGCTGTATGCAGGGATCAGTTATCCTTATACCACTTGACTTAAAGCAGCATTTAACATAGCATTCCTTCCTCCGCAGCCGCTTTCACTTGGCTTCTAGGATATATGCTCTAGGTTTTTCTCTCTGTTCCTGGCCACTCTTGCATAGTCATCAGTTGCAGGTAACTCCAAATTGATCCAGACTCCATGGAGTGCCTCTTTCTGTGATATCAACTATTCTCAGTCTTTATCTACTATCAAAACACCAGTAGTATAACATCAATGTCCTATTACACAGTAGGTACTCAACAGATAGTTGTTGAGTGAACAAACGGATAAAAAGGAATAGGAGAACCAGTGATTAAAAGAATTGTATGACTGAAGCACATAAAGTTGGAGAGTGGTATGCTAGGCGGCGGGGGTAGGGGGGGCAGGCAGGCAGGAACTACTGTGAAATCCAAAATTGTATCTATAGCCAGATCTTTACCCTCATCTCCAGACTCATTTACCAAACTGCCTACTCCGTATCTCTACTGTAATATCTTAAAGTCATCTCAAACATAAAATAGCCAAACTAAACTCCTGATCTACCCATTTACCCCCAAACACAAATCTGGAGACTTTCCCATTACATTGGCAATTCCTTCCTTCTAGTTGCTCAAGCTAAAAAATTGTAATCTTCTTTGACTCTTTTACTCTCGAAACATCATAGCCAATCTGTCAGCAAACCTGTTGGCTCTACTTTCATAATACATCCAGACTCTGGCCTCTTCCCACTGCCTCCACTGTTATTACCCTGGCCCACTACCACTAAAATTTTTCACCTGAACTATTATCTTAGCTTACTGTTAATGTCTCTGTTTCTACCCTTGCTTCTCCATGGTCCACGATCAACACAATTCAAAAGAAGTAATCAATTTAAAAATCAGATTATGCAACCCATCTGCTCAAACCTTCCAACAGCTTCCTGTCTCAATCAAAAAAGTCAAACTTTCAGTCATCTACATGACCTCCTTCCTCTGTGACCTCATGCTATTCTCTCTTGCCACACTGCTATTTGTCAAATGTGAGGACCTGCAGGTCTTTGTACTGGCTGTTCTCTTCATAGAAACATTCTTACTCCAGGCCTCTGCATGACTTTCTCCTCCTATTTCAGATCCCCTCAAATGTCTGCTTCTTGATTAGGTCTTCTCTGACCACCTTATTCAAAAGTGAAACTTGCCCCCCCCAAACCTGGCACTCTCTATTCCCCTTCTAAGTTGGTTCTTCTTTTTCTCCATTTGTCTTCACTCCCAATATGTCACATATTTATTGTCTATATCTCCCTACTAGAATGTAAAATTATGAGTAAGGACTTTTGTACATTGTGCTCAGTAGTATAACATCAATGTCCTATTACACAGTAGGTACTCAACAGATAGTTGTTGAGTGAACAAACGGATAAAAAGGAATAGGAGAACCAGTGACTAAAAGATTTGTATGACTGAAGCACATAAAGTTGGAGAGTGGTATGCTAGGTGAGGTGGAAAGGGGCCAAATGACATTAGGCTTTATAAAGAAATTTTGCCTTTAAGATTAAAGTAAGACATCACTACATAGTTTTAAGAGAAATTTACATTCCAAAAAGATTATTCTGGCTGCTGTGTGGAGAACTAATGGAGAAACCCCAGGCTGAATAATCACTATTGCAATGGTTTTGGCAAGAGATTATGGCACTTTAGAAAAGACTGCTTATGTAGATGCAGGGCAAAGGATGGATTTGAGTATTTGGGAGATAAAATTGATAAGACTTAATAATAATCTGGCTACCCATGTATGAAGGTGTAGGAGCAAATTAACCAAGATGGTGGTGGTCAAGCTCTTCCACCTCCATGGCCTCTCGCTATTGCCCCATGTTTCGTAAATACATGGTTATGTAACAGCTGAGATCACTTACAGCACTGCACATGCAGGTCAAGATGTACCCTCTTGCCACTGGCCACTTTTTGCTCTGTAAACACATATAAGCTCCATCTGAAAAGCTGTTGCAGCTCCATTATAGCTGTGTCCACTGGGTCAACCATGAGAGAATCCAGTGTGTCTGCTGTTATGGATGCTACCCCAGTCAGGAGAGAATAAACATGTCTGTAGTTTCTATGGCTCCTTGAGCTTTTTTCCAGCTTTCCTGCTCGTGCCTTGCCTACCCTGGGCTCAATGAACAGTGTAAACAGTGAGGAACAGTGAGGCAGAAGCACATTAAGAAATCAAGAATAAAGATTAGATTTCAAATTTTCATCACAAGTGGTTGGAGTTACCCTAAAGTGAAATATGGAACACTGGAGAACAATCAGAGGTGATAACCATGCATTTGGTTTTAGGCCTGTTGAATTTGAAGTGCTTGTGAGCTATCCAAAACCTATCTTTGAAATGCATATAACAAAGCTCGAAGGTAAATCTGGATGGAGCTATACATTTAAGAGTCATAAGTGGTGGTAAAACCACAGCTACAAATGAGATCATATTCAATTACACAGTAAAAAGGAGACTTGGACTTAAGAAACTACCCTACCCTTTGTGGGTTGGACAAAGGAGAATGAGTCTCTCAAAAAGAAAAGAAAAAAAACAGCTTTTTTTGGATTTTGAACCATACTCCTAAGTTCTCTTTTTTAAAAAAAAATTTGATTTAAACCAGTAATCTCAGAATGTTGAAGGCTTCCCAAATTAAACCAATTCATCAGAACTCTTTTCAAAGATAGGTCACTTTCAGAAACCATCTGGAAAATTCACAGTACCATTCTACTTGCTGCTTGAAAATACATCAATATACAAAAAACTATCTCTTCCAAAATATATATGACCTCGGCTTACTGCAGTTTCCTGAAATTACCTTCTATCTCTTTTGCTCAGGGCTTCACTATATGCTGTTCTTCTGGCCCTCTTTCCCCGAGATGAAGATTTCCCTAACTTTCCAAAACTTGGCTAAGTGATCTTTTTTCTGTCCATCCCAATAATATTCATAGTGCTGCGTGTTTAATGTGTGTACTGTGTATTTAACCATTAGATGTATTTTCCACTGTTGTATATTTAGTACCTAACAAGGCTAAATTTTTAGAGACACATCTATTCTGCAACTTTAAACAGTTAAAATCTAATTTGGTTAACAGTCCATTGCCTGGCGTGCAGCTGTCCATGGGGTCGCAGAGTCAAAAAGATGGAGCGACTGAACAACCACTGCTGCTGCTGCTGTAAGTCGCTTCAGTCGTGTCCGACTCTGTGCGACCCCATAGACGGCAGCCCATCAGGCTCCTCTGTCCCTGGGATTCTCCAGGCGAGAATACTGGAGTGGGTTGCCATTTCCTTCTCCAATACATTAAAGTGAAAAGTCAAAGTAAAGTCGCTCAGTCGTGCCTGACTCTTAGAGACCCCATGGACTGCAGCCTTCCAGGCTTCTCCGTCCATGGGATTTTCCAGGCAAGAGTGCTGGAGTGGGTTGAACCACTGACAACCGTTCAAACTTTGACCTTCCTCTAGAGGAATGACTCAAATGGTAATTTGTAAACAAACAATTGAATCTTTAAAACATACTAAACTTTGGAGATTGTTTTCATACGGTATCCTTAACGCCTGCAAAAATTCATATTTAGGAATACCAGGGATTCTTTCCCCTGGAGTCTCATACAAAATGGATTTGACAGCTCTCTTTGAATGCCTGGCTTGGGATGTCATTCCAGCAAGTAAAGCACAGAACACCCCTGTACAATGGCAAACAAAGACCGCAACTGCACAGGGATACCCAATCCATCATGCGCGAGCCCGCTTGGCAGGACGGAAGCAGAGGCAGCAGCGTGGAGCACCGGTTTCCACAGCATCCCCCTTGTCTGGCCTTACGCCTCACCCTCCGACCCTCAGGATAGCGACCATTCCCAAATTCTCGCCTCGACGCGGGAGAACTGGACACCCGGACTAGTCCTTCCCAACCTAGATTACTCATAGAACTCCCTGGACTAAGGCTTACAGTCCTAGATGGCTCGGTTTCAAAATCCCAGAGGAAATGGAGGAAGGGGAAAAAATCCTGTCAAGGGAAAGTGGCAGCCAAGCCCACAGTGCTCACCAAGCCGACGCTCTCCGTCAATCCTTGTCAGCGCTAACCGTTGGCTCGCAGGCCGCCAAAGGCAATGTCGCAGTGGCTCTTGGGGGCTGTAGTTTTTATCGCAAACGAAAGGTGCAGACAGCACCCAAACTACCTTTCCCAGAAGTCAATGCGCCCTGCTTCCTTAAATCTGGGGTTTGGCGTAATAAAGACAGGGTTCTTATTTTTAGACTGACCTTAAACTTAGATTCAGGCACTTCCAGGTGTACGTCTGTGCACACTTTCTTTTCCCTGTTTGTGTTGTCTGTGATAGCGTACTTCAACCTCCCATTACTTTCTTTATTCCCCTTTTGCGGTCCAAGGAAGCTAAACGCCAGGGGATAGAAAACGCTCCCCGGCGCAGATTAAGTGCCTCTTAAAGCGCATGCGCCTTGCTTGCTGTCACACTTGCGTAGCCACCGGCAGCGGTTGGCGGCCGCGCGCGGACTTGGGGTCTGGAGGTAGCCTGTGGGTGGGCGGGGCTTTTTCCAATGGCTTTGCCTCCGCGGGTCGCGTCTACTAGGGCGGGGAAGAGGGCGCAGGGGCAGGGGCGGCTCCTGGTTTGTGCCGGGCGGAGAAAGGGGAGGGGCTGGGGGGTGAGGACCCCATCTTCCCTCCCCGCTCCCGCCCTCTGGACAGAGCCCCACAGATGAGACTGGGCGAAGGGGCGGGCTCTGTGCCGCGGGCCCCGCCGCTCCGCCAGCTTCGCGGCCCAGCCCTGCGCTCCGGGATTGCGGGGCTGCCCTGTGCCCGTCTGGCTTGGAGGGCGGTGGGCGAGGACGCAAGGATTGGAACAGAAGCGGCGTCTGCCCAGGGCACCCGGAACCGATAGGACAGGAGACGCTTTTCCTCCAACGCTACCGAGACAGCGGCTGCACAAGGCTGCCGCCCCCCGGGAGCGTCAGGGTCTCTGGCCGTGGCGGCCAGCGGCCAGGGTTCGGCAAGCCTTCCCAGCCAGCGCCCGGCCGAGAGGGAGGAGCTGCAGAAGGCGGGGACTGGTGCCGGAGGAGGGGCGGGGTGGGAACGCTCCCGAGAACACCGTGGCTGCACTGACAAAAAACACCGAATGGCTGGAGAGCGTTCAACTGTTACCAGCCTTTTTGGGCAGAGCACGGTTTGACAGCTCCCCAACGTGAGGATATCCGCTGACCCCGCGGGTCGCAGGAGAATACTTTCCCGACACTGGCTGTGCAGAAAGCCAGCGCTGTAAGGTTTCAACTTGCCAACTTTTTTTTTCCAGTCTCTAGCCAGAAGACTGCCCCTCCGGGTAAAAGGAGAGGGCGAGCTCTGTCTTGTAGCTCGAAGAGACGCTTCTGGTTCCAAATGTCACCCAGACGTGTTTTTTCATGACGATTCTAGTTCTCTGATTTCATCCTTATATTTCTCGTTTTAAAAATATAAAGTGCTTTGGGGGGCATGCTGAAAAGTTAACTGAAGACAGCAAAGAAAAAACTCCACGGTTGTCATGGCTGAAGGAGAGAATGAAGTGAGATGGGATGGACTGTGCAGTAGAGATTCAACTACTAGAGAGACAGCTCTGGAAAACATTAGGCAAATCATTGTGAGAAGAACCGAGTGTCTTCGGTTAGTGAAAGAGACACCTTATCGGAGTCCAGCAGACGGCCTTTCAAATGCGGTTTCTTTGGATGGATTGAATAAGCTTCTTGCTCATCTGCTTATGCTTTCTAAGAGGTGTCCCTTTAAAGATGTGAGAGAGAAAAGTGAGTTTATCCTGAAGAGCGTCCAGGTAAGAAAGAGCATTTTAAGTACAACTATTTATCTAGTACAATGATGTTTACTTGCAGATATTCACTTTGTAATTGCTTCAAGTAAGTTATAATTTGAATTACCTTAAATTTAGAGCATTCTGTAAAACGTTTAATTTGGGGTTAAAATTGGAGAAGGTGAACTAAAGTAATTTTCAAGTACAACTAAATAAGTATTGTCTTTCAGAGAGTTTTAGCAGAAATGCATTCTTCCTGGGAAAAATACTTGAAAATTACAGTTAATTACAAGTAAATACTTGCTTTTCTTTACATTCATTTTTACCTGTTGTTGGAAACTGTAGCGAGTATGCTTTTCATATTGTTACAAACAATGTTCTATGTGGAAAGTTTCACATTTAAAAGCTTCTAAAATGATAAAGAATATTAAATGTTTCCTAGTCAGCTTGTTCGAGATAACTGGTGAAACAATTTTCTCTTGTTCTTAAAAACAAAACAAAAAACCCCAGAATCTGTTTCCTAAATGCAACCTTTCTTTTCTGAGAGAATTATATAAATAATAAAAGCCCATGTTGTAAAGGAGCTGACATCTGCAGATTGAAAAATTGGATCCAGGTTGAGTGACTGATAGACTTTTATGGTCAATTACTTAACTAGCTTTCTCTGTGTTTGTTTGATTCTTTTCTTTCTCACATACATTTCTATTTAAGTTGTAAAAGATTAAGAATATTATAGTTTTCCTTTTGCTTGTACATATTCAGTTTATCTTTTTTATTTGAATTTTTTTTAAGAATAAGGTTTTTTAGAAATTAAGAATAGTCAAAATGCTCTTTATGTTTCTCTGTCTAAATTACTCAATTTACGTGTGTTCAAAGTCATGGTACGAGAAGTTTTTTAAATGTATGATTTACTTGAGTGTGTATATATATATAAGCTAAGATGAACAGTTTTTCTCTTCTGGTTTGAATTCAGTTTAAAGCAACAAAAAAATAATAATGTGCATAAAACAAAGACTCTAAAATCTTGGATATTTCTTTTCACAAACAGTGGAAACAATTGTTACAATTTACATTTATCCAGAGTTACTAGAGAGGAATTATTATTCCAGCACTTGAAGTTTACCCTTTGAAGCATCAAAAGTTATTTCTCTATCTTAGTGACTACAACAGCCATTATTTTTTTCATAATGGGGTCATCATTTTACATATCAAGTACGTACTGTTGTACAGTTGAGGGTGGAATGTGTGTAAGGACTCTATGATCCACTTTGAATTTGTGTATTCAATTTTTATAGTTTTTCTGTCCCTTCCCTTGCTGTCAGTATTCTTCATTTCAGCCTCTTCTTCAATGCTTTATTTTGCTACTTTTAAAAAGTACTAGAATGGGAAACCAGATAGCCAATTTTGTTACAACTTAGACTGAAAACTGAAGTATTTAGGCTGTGGAGATTACAAGGTCAAAGGACTGATGTAATGGTAAGTAAATGGGTACTGGTATCAAACCTGGGCTCAGATTCTCCTCCTTTATTAATATACTGTATAACCTTGAATGAGTTATTTGACCTCTCTTGGCTTGGATTTCCACATCTATAAAATGGGTATAATAATACAGAGGTGTGTTATTATAGTAAATTAATATTATAAAGGAGATGTAAAATGCCCTATATATAATGGATGCTTCTGTCTTCTTCTTTGTTTTTTAAAAAAAATTTATGTATTTGTCTGCGTGGGTCTTCATTGCGGCACTCAGGACCTTCAATCTTCCTTGCAGCATGTGAGATCTAGTTCCCTGAACTGGGACCTAAACCCAGGCCCCCTGCATTGAGAATGCAGAGTTTTAGCCACTGAACCATCAGGGAAGTCCTTCCTCTCCCCTTTCATAAATGAAATACATGGACTATATGATATGTATTTTAAGACTCATTCATTCTGCAAAAGGAATCAAGACTCTCTACTATGAAGTTTCCTGTCAATTTATACCTTCATTTTCATCTCTGCATCTATCGTACATCATTCCAGCCACAATTCTAACAGGCACTTTACTTGTATTGGGTTATAATCACATATTTATGTGTCTGTCTCCTCTAGGAAGGCTATAAGGTCTCACGAGTATTGACTGGACTTGCAAGCTACTAAATAAATTTTGTGTCTTAGTCTGAACAGGTGAAGTTATTATTAATATAGATATGGGATTTTTCCATCCCTACATCATTCATTCCTGCCTTCATTCAACAAATGTTAATTGAACCCCTGCTAAATGCCATTCTAAGAATGAGAATCAGTGGTAACAATTTTGACCTTCTACTGAAGGGAAACTGACCATAAAGAAGTAAACAAATAAACTGTAATTTTAGATAATATAGGAAGACTTCCCTGAAGAGATGGCATTTAAGCAGAAATAAATAAGTATTATCCAGGCAACAATGAGATTGTGAGGGGAACATTCCAGATGTAGGGAATAGTATATGTGAAAGCCTCATGGTAAAAGAGATCAGGTGAATTTAGGAGTGGAAAGTAATGCAGTTTGAGGAGAGTGTGAAAGTTTAAATAGATGCTTAGGAGTCAGAGGTGACTCCAATACTTTACTAACTCTACAACCTTGGGTAAGTTACATAATCTCTCCTTGACTCAGTTTCTTATCTGCAGAATGAAGATGAGAATAGTTCCTGCTTAACAATGAGAATAAAATGAAATAATGCTTACAAAACATAGCACAGTGCCTAGCAAATAAGAAACACCATAAAGCTAGGAATTCTTACTGTTTTTAGACAGGAGCCAGAGAACAGAGGACCATGTTAAGAGTCATAGACTTCATCCTAGGAACAATAAGAAGCCACTGAGGGGCGTTGAGCAGGATGGTGACATGATACATGGTGTATTAGAAGCATCACTTTGGAAGAAATTTGGAGAATGGATTTCAGGGGTCGAGAAGGAATGTGCAACAGTAAGGAGGTTGTTCGCTGCTGCTGCTGCTAAGTCGCTTCAGTCGTGTCCGACTCTGTGCGACCCCATAGACTGCAGCCCACGAGGCTCCGCCATCCCTGGGATTCTCCAGGCAAGAACACTGGAGTGGGTTGCCATTAGTCCAAAGCAAAAATGGTGGAGTAGGATGTAGTAGACAAAGTGGGAAAAGGTGACTAGGTTTGGGAGGTAGTTAGGAGTTAGAAACCATTGGATATAGGAGATGAAGTAAAATGAAGGATGGCTTTAAAGTTTCTAGCTTAAACTCCTTGGTGAATAGTTAAGTCATTTCAGGAGACAAGAGTGGTAGAAGGTTAATTTAGGAGAGTGATGGTTCTGTTTTACACAGGTTGAGATTAAGTTGCCTTTGATAAATCTGGTTAGAAATAGCTCTTAAAGGGATTTCTGCCCCTGACACCACTGTTCTGCTTCTGACATTGATACCTCTCACTTTGCCAGACTTAACCTGTCCTCCACCTTTCTATCCATCCTCCACTTAATTGCAGAGCTCTTAATCTAAAACAGAAATCTGACCACGTTTCTCTTCTCCTGAAAATCCCTTAGGTTAGAATCTGAACTTCTTAATGCCTAGCATCATCTGGTCTGTACTTGATGCTGCAGCTTCACTTCTCACACTAGCTTCACAAGGGAAATCAACTGATGTAGAGCTCCATAATACCTTCTGTCGTTCATTAGTAAGCAGCAAAAGCTGAACTGTATTTGCAGTTGTTGGCGGCTATTCCTGATGGCTCCCTTAATTGCTATAGGTCATGTTGTCAAGGAGAGGTGGTAGGATGGATTAAACTCAAAATGATTAAACATGTAAAAATGGGCACTTTGAGAGGTTGCATTCTCTGTTTGTATTCCTGTTCTCAATTTATTGATTTCAAGTCAACATACTTAAATCTGTTCAACACATTTTTGAGAGCTCTTCTTTGCTAAGCAGTGTACTTAGGAGTAAAAGATCAATTAGATTTATTCCTTGCTTTTGAAGAAGTTCTTCTGTTCTCATAGAAGGAGTTGTGCTATTTGTTTAAACCTCTAATACGTTTTGGATATGCTTGATTCCCTAAGCAAAGAAACGGTCTGGCCCATAATCCTAATATAGTCTACCTGTGAGCTATGGTCTTTATGATGCAGGAAATTAAGGGAGAAAATGTGTGTGTGTGTATTCATCAAAACATCATGAGGTGTATCTGGAATAGCCAAGTACTTTTCCAAGAATAGTCATTTGATCCTTTTCATTTCTGTACCATGACAAAAGAAAATTTAAACTTTCTTTTGTGTCTGCCAGCAATGAACATTGTCTGAAAGTAACTTGGCTTAAGGTAGAAAATTTAGACCATGCAACAGAGATTTGTCTTTGTTATGTGGGATGGAGGAGACTTTCATTTAGTGAAGTGATTGTTAGCAGCATCTCCCCACCTGCCCAGGGAGAAATGAAACTTTAACTGTTGGGTATGGTGCACGTTTATAGTTGTTAAAGTTGCAGTTGAGGTATCCAGTTGATATCCATTGGGTAATATATAGTTTGTGCGTTTAACAATAGAGGTTAATAAATCTCTTGTTCACATAGTCTGGAGGTTGGGCTGTTTCAGCTTGAATGATTCATTAGCTGAACTACATTACCCTTTTGCCTTTTATCATTTTGTTCACCTTTGCTCAGTGTAGCAAGGGCTGTCTTAGCTCATGGTTGCAAGGTTGCTACAGCAATTCCAGGCACCATGTGCAGTCATTGAACATTTTCAGCTTAGGAGGAAAAGAGTTTTTTCCTGTCTATCAGGGAAGAAAAACTTTCCCCAGAAACCTTCCAGCAGTGTCACATGCCCTTTACCAAGCCAGTAATTGGCAACGAAACTGGGCACTTATATTTTTGGTTTGGATTAATCGACATCCAGGCTTTAAGAGCCGGGAGAGCCCCCATCACGTAAACAAAGATTCCTATTCTTAAGGAAAAAGAGGGATGGAAGATAGGTTTAGTTAGAGGCTGTCAATAAAACTTATATTTAACTAGGTAATATATTGCATTGGTCAAGTTATAGTTTAGATTTTGTAAGATTAGGAACATAACTAATTTATAATGATACTATGAAATATAACTGATTGGGAACATTCTAGAGACAGATTTGGCCTTTTAAGATGATTTTGTTTTTATTTCTGTTTTACTGCTGTGACTAGTCAAAGTCACACATTTAAGGTAGTCCATCTGAAACATTCACTGCTGACTGTTATGTATCACAGCGTATATGAAAGTACTCTTTCAGTATCTACACTGAGTTTCTCTCTTCCATATACACTGGTTTTTGGCCTTTATTGATGCACTGAGAACTCAATCCCTTCCCCTCAGAAAGCCTACTGGCTTGCTTCTCTCCTCTATCTTCCTCTTATTCCTATCTCTGACCACTTTCTTTGCTTTTGAGCACAGAGGAGAATACTGTCTACCCTCAGGTTGTCTGGACTTCTTTGAATGAAAACTGTAAAAAATTGAAGCAAACTTTTAACTTTTTCCCCTAAATGGTTTGAAAACAAAGTGAAGGGCCTATGTTCTTTTTAGCCACTGGCTTACAAGGATGAATAGTATCTATGCTCTCTACCCTCAGTGTCCTCTTAAAACATATAAATCATCCTGTCCTCTTTCTTTATTTTGACTTTTAAGAAAGATTGAAACTAACAAGGATTCTTTTTTTTTTGTTTGTTTTCAGATTTCAAATATTTTATTCCTGTTTTAGTGTCCCAAATGGTCTCTAGCATAGAAACAAAAAGGTAGAATGATTAGTTTTTAGAATAGTTTTTTTTAACATAGTTAGTGTTTTGTTTATAACTGGGATGTAGTGTTTGATAGGAAAATGGGATGTTAAATGTTTGCCTATTAGATTTCAACTTAAGGTCTTGGATAGTCTGTATTAGGAGGACTCCCTGAAAAAATAGTTTAGCTTAATTAGAATTATTTTATGTTTAACACTTTGTGCCCTTAAAGTGCTGTACAGATCATTCATGGAGTAAAAGACAGCAAATAGATGTGCTGGTCTTTGTTTTAGAGTTATATTAATTTTCTTTTTGGTAAGCCATTAGAAATTTGCAGGATATCTTTTAACTATTTGAGTAGATAATAACCCAGACAGCCAATTTAAAGATTTGTTGAAACCTTGATGTGACAGAGAGTAGCTGCAGACTCTTGGGTCTAATGAAGAGTTAGTAATCAGAGCCCTATTTGGTGTTATGTCTTCAGTTCAGGTCAGTCTCTCAGTTGTGTCCAGCGCTTTGTGACCCCATGAACCGCAGCACACCAGGCCTCCCTGTCCATCACCAACTCCTGGAGTCCACCCAAACCCGTGTCTACTGAGTTGGTGATGCCATCCAACCATCTCATCCTGTGTTGTCCCCTTCTCCTCCTGTCCTAATCTTTCCCAGCATCAGGGTCTTTTCCAATGAGTCAACTTTTCGCATCAGGTGGCCAAAGTATTGAAGTTTCAGCTTCAACATCAGTCTTTCCAGTGAACACCCAGGACTGATCTCCTTTAGGATGGACTGGTTGGATCTCCTTGCAGTCCACAGGACCTTCAAGAGTCTTCTCCAACACCACAGTTCAAAAGCATCAATTCTTCAATGCTCAGCTTTCTTTATAGTCCAACTCTCACATCCATACATGACCACTGGAAAAACCATAGCCTTGACTAGATGGACCTTTAATCATAAATTCATATCTAAAAACAGTGTTTATAAGTAGCAAATTAGCAGGTACTGGAGGAACCAGAGACATGGGAAATTTTAGAATTTGTGGAAGGACAGGGGAGATACTGGTGAAGGGAAGACAGTGCCTAAAATTCATAAAGAGATGAAAGTTACGCTGGATGTACGTCAGTTTGTATGTCCAGCTCATACTAGCAAGCCTCACCAAGAGTTATAATCTTCTTTGTCACAGTTTCTCAAATCAGTCTATTTTTTTCACAGCATGGTAAAATATTTGCTTTTTAATTGAAGTCAGTGGAAAAAAGGATTTACTTTAACCCAGCTTTTCTAGATCATATTTATTACATTAAGAGAGAAAGACCTTAATTGACCTTGATGATATGACCTAGTACTTCAGTGACACTGGCACAGTATACTCTGAGGTACCTGAGGATTCTTTAGAATATTTGATGATGGTATTACTGCCTACAGTGGGCAAACTGGAAATTTAAGTCACACTATGGCAACATTGGGGCTTCCCTGGTGGCTCAGAGGTAAAGAATCTGCCTGCATTGCAGGAGACCCGAGTTCAATCCCTGGGTCGGGAAGATCCCCTGGAGGAGGGCATGGCTACCCACTCCAGTATACTTGCCTGGAGAATTCCATGGATGGAAGAGCGTGACAGGCTACAGTCCATGGGGTTGTAAAGAATCGGACACGACTTAGTGACTAACACACAAACATGGAAACATATTTTATGCTTTGCTTTTTTTCCTGTTGGTTACTATACCAAGTTAAACTAATGTCATTAAAGATACATTTACCATGACATTTGTGTATAGAATAAAAAGTGGTTTAAAAGATTCCAGTTTTTTTTTTTTAATGGTTTTTCACTGAAGATACTTAGGGAGTTTTTGTAGGATGACTGTTAGGACTATTTATTGGATTTTCACAGTAGGCATTTTTATTGCTGAAAGCTTGTGCACTACTAATGGACTGTCACCATTTGTGACATGAAAAGTTTATATGAAAAAAACTTGTGAAATTTGGCTGTGAAAGAATTGTCTTCTGATAGTCTAATCTCATATAATTACTTAAAAGAATCTAACTCGATTGCAATGAAATATGGAATTACTTTAGGAAAAAATGAGACACTTTTAGTGTTTTGCTTTAAATTTTACTTTTTTTAATTTTAAAAGGGAAAGGTCTTCATAGGTTTATAAATTATTACTTATTACCTTCAAACTACTTCCTAAACTTTTAAACCATACTAAAGGAAAATAAAGTTTATGAAGTGAGTTTTGTTAGTCTTATTATCCAAATAAACTTTCATATATACATATTCATTAAATGAATAGTATTAGTGTTTTAACTTAAATATATGTATGTTTTTTTAAAAAGTTACCTAGGATAATTTGTCAGTTCTGTGTGTAATGTTTCAGTAAAGTCTAATTAGAATCTTAGTTTACTCTTTCTCTAATTAGAATTTTAGTTTACCAGTAAAAATGAGCATTTACTGTTTTGACACTTCAGTGTTTGACAGGCATTGCACAATCATCTTTAAACTTTACATGATTTCATTTTCTAGCAAGTTGGCAGGTGTTAGCTGTCTATAATTATAACTGAGTAATTTTTCAAATGCTATTCATAGCCTAAACACAGTAAGAAATTCTTCCGATCATGTGATAAAGACCAAGCCTTGCAAAATAGTGGTAGGATGATATGTTCAGTGGTACTAAAGGACATATTTGAGAGAAGCCTTTCAAAAATGATTAAATGATAGGGAGATGGGTTTTCTCAAAAAATAAAATCTCTCAAAGTCATTAATAGTGATCAGACCTCACCAAATTAAGGTGTGTCTCTTTTTTCATCTAACAAGTAATGCATAATTTGACAGACTTAAAGGATAAAATCTATATTCAGTTTTGTTGATGACAGAGATTCTGAGTATAAGAAATAATTGAAATTGTATTGAGACAGTATAGATTTTACCATTGAACCTAGGGACTGATTTCTTCTCATTTTATGCATGAGGTATTTACTCTGTACCTGCTATATGCCAAACACTGGGTTTATATATCTTTTGGCATATCAGAGGAAAGGCTGTAAGCTTCTCTTAATTTTAATAATGATTCGACTTTAAAAAAAGAGAAGCTATTGCTTTCTTTTCCTTGATTTTTTTTCTTTTCTTATCTTCTATTTTAAATATACAAGAGTTTCACTTTGACCAGAGATACTACTTCAGAAGGTTTAAAGATTGGGGATTTGCTTTACTAGCTATACGCTCATGAATAAATTAACCTCTGTAGTCTGTTTCTTCATCTGTGAACTGACATAATTTTAATATATGCCTCATGATGTGATACAAAAATTAAAGATCATATTGGTAAAGCATTTTGTTAACTTTAATATACTGTACCAACTTAATTACAAATAAAATTTGAGACTATTCATCTGCAATATGTGGGTAATAACAATGCCACTCTCATAGGGTAGTTTCAAGAATTAAGTGAACAATGAAGTATGTAGAAGTGGGCCTGGTTCATAGTAAGTGCTCAGGAGACATTGATGATGATGAATACTGGTGATAATGAAGGTGAAGATGATGAACTTGATCTAGGTCTTTTAACATGAGTCAAACTCCAGACTGGCATTACTCTAGGATTATTATGTAATCGACTATCATATATCCCACCTTTTGTGTTCACATGTATTTACACCTCTAATTGCCTTTTGTATGGTGAATTTTAATATATTAGCTGATTAATGCTGATCTCCACTTTACCCAAGAGTGCTCTAACCAGTCACTGCACAGGTTAAGTGGTAGACTTACCCAGAGGTTTGCCTTATGAGTGAGGCAGATCTGTGGCATCCATCCCCTCCTTGGAGGTCTTTACCTTTCTAGTTTGTCAGCATGGCACTAGTAGGGAGGGGTTGCAAGCAGTTACACGTGTCATCCGGGTGCTTCACTGCCAAGGCCCATGCTTTAATTATCTGTACAGCAATAGAAGAGAATGGTCAAAACCATGAGCTTTGGAGTTAGTCAGACCTGGCTGTAAATTGTACTCTGCCAAACTTTATGACCTTGGGCAAGTTATATAACCTCCTTAAGCCTCAGTTCCCTCACAGAGTTGTGAGGATTAAATGAGGTAACATGTGCAATGTTTACTGTAACTCAGTAAGCACTCAGTAAATATTAACTATTAGTCTTCTGATCTGCCCTCACAGTGTGATTGGGGGAGAGGAGATGGGAAGTTGAGCCCTCTGGTACCATCTGCCCTTTAGGGGACCAAGTCTTTGGGACACTGGAAAAGTTTTAACCTGCTTTCAGGGCCCTTGGCCCTATAGAATAGCACCTTAGAAGAAATAACACCTCTAGGAACCAAGGTAAGGGTTTTGTGAATATTGTTTTAGCACTCTTGGAAACTGGATTTCTCCCCTAAGATCATGCTCATTTATTATTCCACTTAGGAACATTTGACTTTACAATGTATCTTCAAGGATATAAAATATAGAAAAGCAAATGATGGCTTGTATGCCAGTGCTGTCAGTAAGCAAATGAATCCTCTGTGCCTTGTCCATTCACGTCTGATACTTCAGGCAAATTTGCTGCAGAGACTGCTTGCCTTGAAGGTCTATTGAAGAGATTAAAGCTGCACCATCAGTGTTCCTGCTCTGCATTCCTCAATGGGAGCTTGAGATATTAACCAAAAAGTCCCTCTTTCACTCTTGGGGGATAACTGGCCTGGCCTAGACAGCTTGATATGATTTTAGAAACAGAGTAACTAAGCAAAGATTACATTGCCCTAAAGATACCCAGAAGTAACAAGGCTTGAGTAGATTTTGTACCATGTTTGATTTGAATTTGCTTCATTGGGTGTGGCAGGTGTCTTTCAGGTTCCTGAGCTCCCATACTTGCCCCCCCCAACACACACTCTGCCACACATTGACACAAAGTTATCTTTTCTTCAGCAATCTCAATCTTTCTAGTTTTGTAGAATGTATATTTTTGAATGTAATAAGGATAGGCATTCTGTATGTGAAACCTAGTTCTTAACTCTCTTCAAATATTCTTAATCCTTTTCATTTAATCTTTACCACACTGTAAGAGTAGGTATTATTATCCCCATTTTATGCATCAGGAAAAAAAAAAAAATCAAGGCTCAGATAGGTTAAATAACTTGCCCAAGGTATCATAGCTTAGTAAGAAGAGGAGCCAGGTTTCAAACCCAGACAATGAGACTCCAGAGTTTAGGCTTTTCACTGTTATATTGTATTATCTGAATAAAACTTTAATATCAGCTTCCTAATAATGAAAATATATAATATGTTCTTTTCCAAATTAGTTTTCCTTCAGGATAAAATGTGAAACCACACTTCTCAGGTATTATTAAATTGCA
Source organism: Aepyceros melampus (assembly GCA_006408695.1). Classification (NCBI taxonomy): domain Eukaryota; kingdom Metazoa; phylum Chordata; class Mammalia; order Artiodactyla; family Bovidae; genus Aepyceros; species Aepyceros melampus. The sequence continues at coordinate 18,979 of SJXQ01002555.1, forward strand.
TATCAAATTGTTATTTAAGCCCTGACCCATCTTGAGATTGTATTTGAATCCTGATGAATCTTTGTGTTTCACTGTGGCACATAATTTTCATTATGTTGTCATTATAAATTTCAGCTGATTTCAAGAAGGTGCTAGACTGTGATCTTGGAAATATGATATATAAAAGGCTTATCTTTACATTAAGAGATTACCAAATAAGATGATTTCTCTACTGAACTGCCTAAAAGAAAATTTGGTACATTTCCATGGGTAATAGACTCAAGATTAGCTTTGAATGTTAAAAGAGCATTCTCCTAGCTAGTTCATTGTTGCCATGACAGTGCTGGCAGTGCAACTGTTGTAGTAACTCCTTGCAATGATCTTATTTTAGACCCTAATGTTTGCAGTGCTGAATATCCCCTTCCCCGCCCCACAAGTAACTAGTGGAAAAGTACTGGTTTTTAACTGGCTTATGGCTTTGTAGCTGAAAGACTGCACTATTGTGGGTTTAAAAAAAAAATAGTGTAGGAGTGTTGAGTGTTTTTCCCGTGGATTATAAATGTTTGAAATTTCCCAAAATATGGTACTGCATTACATGTCATACAGCAAGTTGTTTACAGCTAAAAAGAAAAGGGGCCTCTATTGTCTTTTTAAGAAATCAAGCCCAGATTATACCATTACTTTGAGGTCATGTATTAATAGAAATCATTTTTCCATTTGTATGTTTCATGTGCATATTTTAAAGTCTTTAGATTGTTTTATTTAGTTATTTTGGAAAATTATCATTAGAATCATAAAGGATTATGTTTAAATAGTGTAAAAGGTATTTTTTTCTTGTACTTTCCATAGTTCAACATTTATCTGATTGAATTGGAACATTTTAATCTTGATTTCTGAAATTATGAACTAGAGTTATGAAATGATTTTAAGAAATTACCCAATTTGAACTGTGTACTTAAGCTAACATAATTGTTTAGGCATTCTTAACTTTGTTGCCTATAAGTTATAAATTAGATTTTTAAATATTTCATTGATATTTTCTAATTGTAAACCCCATTATAACTACACTGTTAAGCACAAAATATTTTCAAACTCGTAATAGTAAGTGCCATTTTGTATACTTTTGCATACCCTTTATTAGGTCAGAGTTTTGGTGTCTATGGCATGTTCACTAAAAATACAGTATACATGATGAAAATAATAATTATGACAATAAATCTTATCAAAGAAGATGAAAAGTCTAAATATTATACTTCTTTTATTGGTGTGACAACTACTAACAAATGATTACATTTGCTTTTTTGTCCCCTAAGTTCTGTATTAAAAGTATACTTCATCTTCCATAGATGCTGAAAATTTAAACAAATCTTGTGTGATTGGGCCTGTACTGAGTATTGGAGTATGGGTGTTGTCTGGCAAGCCCTTTTCTTTTTTCATTCTAACATACACATTTCTAAACAAAAACTTGACTCCAAGCTACAGTGTGTTTGGCTCTTCCATCAGGCAATCAGTATTTTAACCTTTATTTTATTATTATTATTAGTTCCTTTAATGCATTTTATTATTATAAATAAATCCTTAGCGGTGATTGTTCTCATTAAGATTCTAATTTCAATTTATACCAGTCTTTGGCTCTTTCTTTGAACTTGGAAGTGGTTGTGTAGTCAAATGTGAAGTCAAACCTGTACTACATATTTGTATTGAATGCTTTTTATTTTTGGAATGAAACTATAGTTCTTTTTCCTTTCATAAAATAATTAATAGCAGGATTTTTTTTTTCCTGAACCTCAGTATACCTTGGACTTCCCTGGTGGCTCAGACGGTTAAGCGTCTGTCTACAATGCGGGAGACTCAGGTTCAATCCCTGGGTCAGGAAGATCCCCTGGAGAAGGAAATGGCAATCCACTCCAGTACTATTGCCTGGAAAATCCCATGGACAGAGGAGCCTGGTAGGCTACAGGTAGTCCATTGGGGTCGCAAAGAGTCGGACACGACTGAGCGACTTCACTTCACTTCACTTCACAGTATACCTTTAGCTGACCTTCCTCTCCTTTCAAAGCTGAAATGGAAATACTTTTTTAAAGTGAAAATTCATTTAAAATCTTTCTTTGTGCCTAGCACTGTTATGAGATATAAAGAGAAGCTGAAAACACTGCTACTATCAAGAGTTTTGCAGTGATTTGGAGAAAAGAGATTAAGAACAAATCAAGACTTTCACTAAAAATGTTAAATTTTATGATAGTGTGTTGATAATAGTGTGACTCTTGGTGGGATTATATGTACATAGTAACAATTCCACATCTAAGAAATTATCTGAATTAAGATTTATGTATGATAATCTCTACAGTCTCATTTATGATATAAATGTGTTATATTTATGCATTATTATATATAAATTGGTAACCTAAGTATCCAATCACTAAGTTATTAAATTATGGTATACTATATAAAGGAATTTAACAGTCACTGAAAGTTGTTTTAGAATGTATAAGAAAAGAAAATATAATACATATATTAAGTGGAAAAGCAACTTTTAAAATAACAGGCCACACACACACACACATATATATATATATATTTATAGAGCAGGGAAAGTGTCAGGAAACCTGCTTGTACTAAAACAATACTGAAAGCCTGGTTCTCTTTTAGAGGTGGGATTGTTGGAGATTTTAATTTTTCTTTTTATAATAATCAGTAATAAATACTTAATTTTATTGAGTGCTTACTATACGCCAGCCTTTGTTATAAGCTTTTGGCATATAACATTTGCAAGATTTCAAGTGGGTTACAGGTTTTTAGGAAGCTATCTTCCCAAAACAAAACAAATATACAAATATGGATACCCCGTTTACTGTGAGATTAGATTAAGTTTCTGATTTATTTAGCTAAGGAAACAGGAACATCTCAAAAGCTAGGCTCTCTCATTGAGAAGAAGCACTTAGAGCCGGCTTGGGTGCTGCTTTCCCTGGCCCCTAGTGCTCCTAGGGTGGTGCAGCTGCTGATGACACTGCCTGTGTCAAACCAGATCCACGAAACTCACTTTTTACTCTATTACTGCCTTTTTGTATTTGAAGTTTACATTAGCATTCTGGAAGAATTTTTACAAACTATCCATGCACTTCCCTTGAAGGCCCGTTTCACTGCAATATCTAGTTTTATAGATAGAACCATTCTCTGATGTAAGTTTTACAATTTATAGATGAGGAAACAGATTAAGCAACTTAACTCAAGCAGTGAATACTGAGAGTCAGGAAGTGAAGTCTTACTCTTCATCCTCAAGCACTAATCTCTTTTCCTATAGCTTTTTGTTTTTGTTCTTGAGCACACATTACTTGCATATTGGAAAATGACTCAAAATCAATGTGAAAAAATTTTATGACATATAAAGTGTTAAAACAATTCAGTACAAGGAAAGATCAGAATGGGTTGGGTCATAAAGATAGCTTAGTGGAGCAAATAAATTTTAATGTAATAATTAACTTTTCTTCTCAGCTTATCTGTTTGTTTACACAAGTACACACTGCTTCATCCCCAACATGCCCAAACCAAACCTCTCATGACTGGCTGTAACTAATGCTCTGTTGTTGTTTCCTACATACTAAGTTTTGGCCTCATTTTTGTTTCCTTTTTGTGGCTCCCCCCTCCCTTTTTCCTTTTGCTGTCTGTCAGTGCATGTAAGAATATATAACTATGACTTTTGTTGAAGCTCCTTCTCACTATACTGTTGGGCATTATAAATAAAACCCCTTTAGCTTGGCAGTTTGCATGTGGTGATACTATCATAATATTAAGACTGAGCTGGCTAAAAGGAGTTGTAAAAATTACATTAATTATGTTTAAAAACTCATTAAAGGAAATAGAACTAAGATCTTAAATATTATCTGATGATCTAACCTTACAGCATAAACTAGAGCTGATATTCAGTCAGTATGCGCTGGCACAGCAGTACTTGTCAAAACACTAAAGTATTTTCATACTAATTGGTAAATAGTAAACAAATTCCAGAAAGCAATAAAGCTGATAATATATAGTCAGGATGAGTGTTTGTCTTAGAAAACCACACATGCACCTTAGATTCATAGTCTGGTCACTAAAACATGGAGCTAGAGTTTTGCTCAGGTGTTCTGTTATTTATTTCAGATGTTGAAGGTGCAAAAGCCCTTGGGTCGGAAGGAGAGACCAGGCAGGTGAACTGAGGAGAACCTAATCTGTAAACCCACAAAAGAGTGCCCAGTTGTGCCAAGGGGACAAGCCAGATCCAGGCTTTTGTGTGACTAGCGAGGCTGCCATAAGCCAGCGACAGACTCTCAGGGTATAGTCTCTCAGGTGGGCCTGAGCAGTCTCTCTGTTTAACAGCTGAATTTGTTCTCTATTGCTTCATAACAAATTTGGTGGCTTTAAAACAATACACTTGTTATCTCGATTTCTTTGGGTCAGTAATCTGGCTGCGGTTTAGCAGGGACCTTTGCTTCAGGGTCTCCCATGAAAATGCAGCTAATACGTCAACCAGGGCTATGGTCTCATTTGAAGGCTCAAATGAGAAAGACTGGTTTTCAAGTTCACATGCTATGGGAAGGATTCAGTTCCTTGAGGTTGAGAAACTCAGTTCCTTGCTGGTAATTGACTGGCAGCTCTCTCTGTTCCTTGCCATGTGGGGGTCTCCACTTGCTTCTTCCGAGGGAGCACCTGAGAAGAGCCAGAGACAAGGTACCAGCGAATGAATGCCAGCGTGAGAGAAGTCAGTCGTTTGTAACCAAATCTTGGAAGAGACATGCCATCACTTCTACCTTAATCTGTTCAAGCAAAACACAAGTTCAGCCCATATTCAAGGGGAGCATATTACACAATAGAGTGAATACCAGGAGATGGGGCACAGATCCTTGGGAGTCATTTTGAAGCAACCTACCACAACAACTCATCTCCTAACCTAGGTGATGGGGAGAAGCGACCTCCCTGCCTACGATGAAGAGAGTTGTGATTTAGGTTATATGGCCAGGAACGTAATTAATGCCTAGAAGAGAGTATAGTCCAGCAAGTGATACTGTGAGGCCAGGCTCTGCCCCGCTCCTCAGCCTTGCAACCAGTCTCCAGATAAAGGAGCCTCACCCCAGGGCCCACCAAGGTTCAGTTGGAGAGGCCCACCCACCTCTCTCTGGCAGCTTCTTGGTCTTTTATCCTCCATCTTTCCCCATGACTCTTCTGACCCTGTTATTCCCGTGTGATCTTAGGAAATTCCCTGATTCCCACTCTTTGTCCTAAATATAAAAACATCATTTATCCAAAAGGTAGAAAGTGGCAGGCAGCTTTCTTTTCATCTTTTAATGACTATCTAATAAGTTATGAATCAGCTGTGTCTATGATTTGAGGGGAAAGGGAATTAAAAATAAAGCCAAAAACACTCTTGTCCAGTTGCTCAGTCATGTCCGACTCTTAGCAACCCCATGGATTGCAGCATGCTAGGCTTCCCTGTCCTTCACTGTCTCCTAATTTGCTCAGGCTTGTGAACATTATTGTGTTGATGATACCATTAACCATCTCATTCTCTGTTGCCCCCTTCTCTTCTTGCCCTCATCTTTCCCACCATCAAGATCTTTCCCAATGAGTCGGCTCTTTGCATCAGGTACCCAAAGTATTGGAGCTTCAGCATCAGTCTTTCCAATGAATATTCAGGGTTGATTACCTTTAGGGTTTATTGTTTTGATCTTAAAGTCCATGGGACCCTCAGGAGTCTTCTCCAGCTCCACAGTTTGAAAGCATCAGTTCTTCAGCATTCAGCTAAAATGGCAACCCACTCCAGTATTCTTGCCTGGAGAATTCCATGGGCAGAGCCTGGTGGGCTGCAGTCCATGGGGTCGCAAAGAGTTGGACACGACTGAGTGACTAACACACCAGCCTTCTTTATGGTCCAGCTTTCACATCTGTACATGACTACTGGGAAAACCATACCTTTAGGGTTTATTGTTTTGATCTTAAAGTCCATGGGACCCTCAGGAGTCTTCTCCAGCTCCACAGTTTGAAAGCATCAGTTCTTCAGCATTCAGCTAAAATGGCAACCCACTCCAGTATTCTTGCCTGGAGAATTCCATGGGCAGAGCCTGGTGGGCTGCAGTCCATGGGGTCGCAAAGAGTTGGACACGACTGAGTGACTAACACACCAGCCTTCTTTATGGTCCAGCTTTCACATCTGTACATGACTACTGGGAAAACCATAGATTTCAGTATGCTGCTGCTAAGTTGCTTCAGTCATGTCCAACTCTATGCGACCCCATAGACCGCAGCCCACCAGGCTCCCCCGTCCCTGGGATTCTCCAGGCAAGAACACTGGAATGGATTGCAAGTTCCTTCTCCAGTGCATGAAAGTGAAAAGTGAAAGTGAAGTCACTCAGCCATGTCTGACTCTTTAGCAACCCCATGAACTGCAGGCCACCAGGCTCCTCCGTCCAAGGGATTTTCCAGGCAAGAGTACTGGAGTGGGGTACCATTGCCTTCTCCAGATTTGAGTATATAGGACCTTTGTCAGCAAAGTGATGTCTCTGCTTTTTAATATGCTGTCTAGGTTTGTCATAACTTCTTCCAAGGAGCAAGCATCTTTTAATTTCATGGCTACAGTTACCATCCACGGTGGTTTTGGAGCCCAAGAAAAAAAAAATCTGTCCATTTTTTCCCCATCTGTTTGCCATGAAGTGATGGAACCGGATGCCATGATCTTATTTTTTGAATGTTGAGTTTTAGGCTAGCTTTTTCACTCACCACTTTCACCTTTTACCCTCATCAAGAGGCTCTTTAATTCCTCTTCGTTTTCTGCCATTAGAGTGATATCAGCTGCATAGCTGGGGTCATTGATATTTCTCCTGGCAATCTTGATTCCAGCTTGGAATTTATCCACCCTGGCTTTTTAAATGATGTACTCTGTATATAAGTTGAATAAGCAGGGTGACAATATACAGCCTTGATGAACTTCTTTCTGTTTTGAATCAGTATTTTGTTGCATGTCTGGTTCTGACTGTTGCTTCTTAACCTGCATACAGGTTTCTCAGAAAACTTTTATGAGCATTCTCAAATTGAATAAAAATAATATTGTTATTGAATATTATTTAATTGAATAACAAATAGTTATCATTTAATAACAAACCTTATGGCAAACCTAAATTTTTATTCAAATATCCCAAATCCAAATTGGCATGCTTTACTATCAATTTTGTATTTCTGAGAGAAAAGATTAAATAATTTCTTTTTTCATTTTATAAGCCCCAGTTCTTATAGATTTTGGCTATTGTAAAACCAGACCAAAATGATTACATAACTGAAAGCAATTTTTAAAAATTGTACTCCACTGAATATAATGTTAATTTAAGGCTAGGTTTTTTTTTTAATTGTAGAGAAATCTTTTAAGTTTAAAAAGATTATATTTTTTCTCATATTTAATTTTTAATATTTTGGCCAAATATTTGGTAAAAATTAAAGTATTTTCCATGTATATTTTAAATCAAGGATCAGTTCAGTTCAGTCGCTCAGTCGCATCTGACTCTCTGTGACCCCATGAATCGCAGCACGCCAGGCCTCCCTGTCTATCACCAACTCCCGGAGTTTACCCAAACTCATGTTCATCAAGTCAGTGATGCCATCCAGCCCTCTCATCCTCTGTAATCCCCTTCTCCTCCTGCCCCCAATCCCTCCCAGCATCAGGGTCTTTTCCAATGAGTCAACTCTTCACATGAGGTGGCCAAAATATTGGAGTTTCAGCTTCAGCATCAGTCCTTCCAAAGAACACCCAGGACGGATCTCCTTTAGAATGGACTAGTTGGATCTCCTTGCAGTCCAAGGGACTCTCAAGAGTCTTCTCCAACACTACAGTTCAAAGCCATCAATTCTTCGGTGCTTAGCTTTCTTCACAGTCCAACTCTCACATCCATACATGACCACTGGAAAAACCATAGCCTTGACTAGATGGACCTATGTTGGCAAAGTAATATCTCTGCTTTTGATTATGCTATCTAGGTTGGTCATAACTTTCCTTCCAAGGAGTAAGCATCTTTTAATTTCATGGCTGCAGTCACCATCTGCAGTGATTTTGGAGCCCTCAAAAATAAAGTCTGACACTGCTTCCACTGTTTCTCCATCTATTTCCCATGAAGTGATGGGACCAGATGCCATGATCTTCATTTTCTGAATATTGAACTCTATGCCAACTTTTTCACTCTCCTCTTTCACTTTCATCAAGAGGCTTTTGAGTTCCTCTTCACTTTCTGCCATAAGGGTGGTGTCATCTGCATATCTGAGGTTATTGATATTTCTCCCGGCAATCTTGATTCCAGCTTGTGCTTCTTCCAGCCCAGCATTTCTCATGATGTACTCTGCATAGAAGTTAAATAAGCAGGGTGACAACATACAGCCTTGACATACTCCTTTTCCTATTTGGAACCAGTCTGTTGTTCCATGTCCAGTTTTAACTGTTGCTTCCTGACCTGCATACAGATTTCTCAAGAGGCAGGTCAGGTGGTCTGGTATTCCCATCTCTTTCAGAATTTTCCACAGTTTATTGTGATCCACACAGTCAAAGGCTTTGACATAGTCAATAAAGCAGAAGTAGATGTTTTTCTGGAACTCTCTTGCTTTTTCGACGATCCAGGTGATGTTGGCAATTTGATCTCTGGTTATATGTAAATTTTCCAAATGCTAACAATAGTTACCTCTAGGCTGTGGTTCATACTCACATTTTTCCAAAATGTTTATGATGGATACTTCTGTTTCTTCTCATAAGACCAATGAACATATGCCATTGAAAGAAAATAAGCTCAATGCACCACTCATAGCAGATGACCTTTTTGGTATGTAGAACTTGAGCATACTCTCTGAAATGTTTCTTCAAATATGATATATACCAAGTTTTACAGCTCTAATTCTTTAATTTTCTATAGAAATATCTTTCTTTTAAAGACCTTGGCTGTTGATAAAGCAGATTTTCTTAATTTTGCATTTATAGGGTTTTTTGTCTTCACACTGAAAATTTACTCTGAATTTTCAACTTGTTGTAGCTTTTATGAACACTAGATGGCACTCTCACTCAACTGAAATCCAGCTTATCGATCATATTTTGGTGCTGTGAGCCTTAGAAGAGTTGAAGGTGCAACTGAAGAATGCTTGTTTCCCTTTTGTTTTTCGAGGGAGGGAGTTTGAGGATAAGGGGAAATTTTTCAAGTTTAAGTAGCTGAGCTTAAATGGTTCCGTTATTTTTTTTCTTCATCTATCCAGAAATCACTACGCTGATAATAGTGGTATCAGTCCTTCATTCCACAAATATTTATTGAGCACCTGTTTTTAGCACTATTCTAAGCACTATGTACATCAATGGGCAAAAGAGATTAAAAAATCTCTACCCTTATATAGCTTACATTCAGTGCTTGGACTTTTTCTTCATGTGCCATTCTAAGTTCTGTACTTAGAATGTACCTCACCCATTTAATAAGAGGAAGCTTAGGCACAAAGAGGTTATCTAACTTGCCCCTGTTCACCTGGTTAGTAGTATACATGGCAAAGCTAGAATTCGCATTCAAGCATTTAAGTTCTGAATTTTATTCATCACAACACTATTCTGACTCCAAAACCAAAAAATATTTTATGATTGATTCTGTTGAATTAAGTAATATAAATTAACCTGTTTGTTTTTATTTGTACTTTGCCCATGGAATTCTCTAGGCAACAATACGGGAGTGGGTAGTTGTTCCCTTCTCCAGGGGATCTTCCCAACCCAGGGATCAAATCCAGGTCTCCTGAATTGCAGGCGGATTCTTTACCATCTGATCCACAAGGGAAGCCCATATTTTTCCCTAAGTAAGTAAGTGTTAGTCGCTCAGTCATGCCTGACTGTTTGCGACCCCATGGACTGCAACTCACCAGGCTCTTCTGTCCATGAGATTTTCCAGGCAATAATACTAGAGTGGGTTGCCATTTCCTTCTCCAGGGGATCTTCCCAACCCAGGGATCGAACCCAGGTCTCCTGCACTGCAGGCAGATTCTTTACTGACAGAGCTACAAGGGAAGTCCCCCCCTATATTTGTCCCTGCTGCTGCTGTTGGTGCTGCTAAATCGCTTCAGTCTTGTCTGACTCTGTGCGACCCCAGAGACGGCAGCCCACCAGGCTCCCCTATCCCTGGGATTCTCCAGGCAAGAACACTGGAGTGGGTTGCCATTTCCTTCTCCAATGCATGAAAGTGAAAACGTGAAAGTGAAGTTGCTCAGTCGTGTCCGACTTAGCGACCCCATGGACTGCAGCCCACCAGGCTCCTCCATCCATGAGATTTTCCATGAGATGATTGGAGTGGGGTGCCACTGCCTTCTCCGTGCTAGGTCACTAGATCTATCCAATGCAAATACTATTGCCATTTTTATTGAGAAAACATAGGATAAATAAAATGCCTATTTTTTAACAATTCTGTGGCCAAATATCAAAGTATTAATTCTCTTTCTAGATAATAGCGATCAAGTCACAAACACAGCTGGCCTTGTTGAAGCATATATTTAAGCATCTTTATAGCTCTATTTACTTTAAACTGTATTGCCATATAATAATTTGGGTATGTTGTATTATGACAGCTTAATCAGATTGTGATTCAATTATTGTATAATGAAACATGGGGAATCAGGTGACAAAAGGTACAACTTCACTATTTGGTTTTACATTTTAGTAGTACTGTGTTTATAAAGAAAATAGAGTAAGGCCAACAGTATGCTATGAAAGTTTCATGATTTGGGGGAAGAGTGGGCAAATTTACCTTCCTGTAGTAAAAAAGTTTTATGTAACTTAGGATAATTTATAATTATACTTGTATTTCTGAAGGACTAGAGTTGTATTTAACAACCTACTTATTGTAAGCCACTAAGTGTAGAGGGAAAGTTAGCCATCACAGAACAAAAATATTGATGACTAGTTCATATACAGATAATTGATAGTAAAACTTGTCTTCAGGGAAGTGGAAATAATTAGTTCTTAACAGCTAGCGAGGTGCCTTTTGTTTTTTGCTGCAAAACTGTGTTAGATTACAAAACTGTTTTTTATTTGATTGGGCTTCACGGATACCTCAACAGCAAGGAATCTGCCTGAAGTGTGGGAGACTTGTGTTCAAACCCTGGGTAAGGAAGATCCCCTGGAAAGGAATTGGCACCCCACTCTAGAATTCTTGCCTGGGAAATCCCATGACAGAGGAGCCTGGTGGGCTACAGGACATGGGTTGCTAAAGAGTTGGAACGGCCAAGTGACTAACGATAACATGTTTTTGATTGCTAATAATTAGAGTTTACTATCTTTTAATTAAATGAAATAATTAGTAAAAAAGAATCACTGTTGTTCACCAGGGAATAGGTAGAAGTTTTTGGACAAGAGATTGATTTTGGCAGATGCTTTAGTTTACGGATTCTTAAATTGGGAATTTTGGCTTTTCTAGGGGCCTGTGTGCCCTATAGGTTGAATGCAAAGCTGTGTACACTGATGAACTTTATTTCTTGGGAGAGAACCCAAGTTTTATCAGATTTTCAAAGAGGTTATAACCCTAAAAGATTAAGAACTACTGTAAAAACTAAGTGACCCACTGCATATTAAACTTGTTTTTCTAGAGATAAGTTCAAGTGATTGAAATGTGGGAGTTTTAAACCAACAAAGGGAAAATTTTGCTGATTCAGTGTTAGCTTATCCTTCTTGGTCTGCTGATCCTCTTGTGGTATATCTGGTGATATTGGTACTTGAGTTACTTATGTTTGTCATAAACCGGGGCAGGCCCACACCTGGCAGTTTAGACATTAAAAGTTCAAGTCTTGCTTCAAGGCTGTTAAGACCCAGCGAGCCCAGCTGGGCACAGCAGCACTGCCAGCCACTGGAATTTGGGGGTTGTGGTTTTCCTCAGCAGAAGCTCATTAATACAGAAGTTGGGAATAGTCACACTGGCAGGGTTCATATCCTGTTTCTTCTAGCTGTTTAACCGTGGACAAGTTACTCAACATCTCAAGGTTTCCGTTTTATTACCAGCAAAATAAGACAATAGCACCTCATATCAATGAGATAACAGCACCTTTATCTCTAAGGTACTCAGCATAGTGCCTACCTTAGTACTTAGTATGGCAGGGACATGAAATCTATCCTTGTATATGACTCAGTTGTCTAAAATAGTGAGTCTTCTTACCTGCTAGCTCCTTATGTTGATTTATTTTTCTTCTTAGCCCCAAACACTAGCTGACATTGTTACTAACTTAAGCTTACTTGTTGATTCTATCTGCCCTACTAGGTTGTAAGCTCCTTGAAGATGAAGACTTTTTCTTGTTCATTTTGGGCTCCTTAGGATAGTGCTAGCAAATACAAACAGATGTCCAATATTTGTTGAATGAATAAATGGCTACTACTACTAACCAGCAATGTCTGTCTACCCTCCCATCTGCCTGTATTTACTGCAGCTTCAAAGTGAGGTGGGTAGACCAGGAGGAATGTCTCTTTCCCTAACTGGGATAGCTGAAATTATAACTTCAAAAGAATAGTAATCTCTCTAGATGCTCTACTGCGGCCTATAGACCAGTAGCATCTGTGTCATCTAGGAAGTTGTTAGAAATGCAGAATCTCAGGCCTCACCCTAGTCCTTCTGAATCGATTTGAATCCCCAAGTGACTGTAATGCACATTATAGTCTAAGAAGCACCATGTTGACCGTTTTAAGGATTTTGGATTTTATCTGAAAACTAATAAAGAACCCACTACATTTTAGGTTGGAGTGGAGATTACATTTTCAGATTTGTTATTTAAAATGATCACTCTTGTGTCAAAAACAGTGGTTGTCTTTGGAAAGGGAAACCTTTTGACTGGGGACAGAGTTGGTTGGGGCTGATGCTTTTTTCAGTGTATTGTTTCCCAGATTCACCCTGATACGGCCAGCATGTAGCCTGCCTACCCTGTCCTCCTATCCCAACCCCACTCTTTTGACTTATACCATGAAGGCTAGACACCTGCCCTCATATCAGGACTCTGTGCACACCACACATATAGTTGCCGCTTGCCCACTTCCTGAGCCTAAAGTGTCCTGATGGGCCCTGTGTTCAGCCAAAAGGAGGACAAGCCATAAAGCCTTGGAAGAGGGCTTAGCCCATTTGGGCAGAGAGTCTGGATGAATATGTCCTTGACTCTGTGTGTAAGTATAGTCGCTCTGTGGTATCTGATTCTTTGCAACCCTGTGGACTGTAGCCCACCAGGCTCCTCTGTCCATGGGATTCTCCATGCAAGAATACTGGAGTGGGTTGCCATTTCCTTCTCCAGGAGATCTTCCCAACCCAGGATCAAACCTGGGTCTCCCACATCACAGGCAGATGCTTTACCCTCTGAGCCACCAGGGAAGTATTCTTCACCTACTGGAGGGGTGTACCTGAAGGAGGCCTGTAATGAGCTCTCTACAGTGTAGGGACACCACTGTTTAGGTCTCAAAGATGTAATGCCTTTTTGTACCTTCTATTTTCAATGTATTTTTCAATGTGAATATATTACCTATGTTAAAAAGTAAGATAGAATATTAAATCATAATAAAATAACATGGGCTCCTGTGTGGGAATGGATAAGAGGGGTACAGCAATGGAAGCACAAAAACCAGTTAAAAAGCTATTGCAGTGTTTCAGTAATAATTGTATAATGTTTTGGGCTAGTGGGCTTCTCTGATAGTTCAGTTGGTAAAGAATCCACCTGCAATACAGGAGACCCCGGTTTGATTCCTGGGTTGGGAGGATATGCTGGAGAAGGGATAGGCTGCCCACTCCAGTATTCTTGGACTTCCCTTGTGGCTCAGCTGGTAAAGAATCTGCCTGCAATGCGGGAGACCTGGGTTCGATCCAGGGGTTGGGAGGATCCCCTGGAGAAGGGAAAGGCTACCCACTGCAGTATTCTGGCCTAGAGAATTTCATGGACTATACTCATGGGGTCGCAAAGAGTCAGACATGACTGAATGATTTTCACTTGAATTATCAGGATAGTAATGAAGATGCAGTTTCAACTACTTTTTCATTTAAGTATTTCACTGCTATGTTGCTTAGATTGCATAAACTCAGTATTATTTTTTCTTCAACAGTATGTGGGACTTAAACATTTGACCCTTGATTATTTGTGTTTTTACTCTGCCCTCAGGTTTTATTATGGTTCATTAGAATTCTAGACTAAAATTTTCACAGAACTGTGAAGATGTTCCATCATTTTCTAGCACCTAGTGTTTATAGTGGAGAAGGCAATGGCACCCCACTCCAGTACTCTTGCCTGGAAAATTACATGGATGGATGCAGCCTGGTGGGCTGCAATCCATGGGGTTGCTACGAGTCAGACACGACTGAACGACTTCATGTTCACTTTTCACTTTGACGCATTGGAAAAGGAAATGGCAACCCACTCCAGTGTTCTTGCCTGGAGAATCCCAGGGACAGGGGAGCCTGGTGGGCTGCTGTCTATGGGGTCGCACAGAGTCAGACATGACTGAAGCGACTTGGCAGCAGCAGTGTTTATAATGAGAAATCTTATGTCAGTCTGAGTCTCATTCTTTTTTGATGAAACCTGTTTTTTGTTTGTTTTCTTTTACCTTTCTCTGGGAACCTTTTCTTTTTCTCCAACTTAAAAAAAAGCCTCTTGAACAGATCAATGAATAATATAGTAAATACCAAGTATCTTAATTCATAAATTAACATTTTGCCACAGTGCCTTTCTCTAATTTTTTTTTCTCTCCTTTTGCTGAACTTCTTGAAAGTTACAAGCACTTCTCCTCTAAAATACTTTATTCTGTATTTTCTAAGGACAAGGATGTTCAGGGAACTTAAGATTTTTTTTTCATCCTTAGAGTTTTGAAATATTGTTATTATATGTTAGAGTGTGTGTCTGTGTGTGTGTGTGTGTGTGTCTGCCTGTCTTTTATTATTAATCATTGCAAGGGCTTCCCTTGTGGCTCAGCTGGTAAAGAATCTGCCTGCAATGTGGGAGACCTGGGGTCAATCCCTGGGTTGGGAAGATCCCCTGGAGAAGGGAAAGGTTACCCACTCAAGTATTCTGGCCTGGAGAATTCCATGGACTGTACAGTCCATGGGGTCGCAAAGAGTCAGACATGACTGAGTGATGTTCACTTTCACTTTCTGCTTCTTGGTTACATATACCCTCAAGCAAATCTCTCACATGTTAGAGTGTGTGTGTGTCTCTCTCTCTACATATTATTAATCTATTGCACTCCATGTCTTTCAGTATAAAGATTTGAATCTCAAACTATTCTTTTTCTTCATTATCTCTGTTATATCTGCCCTTTTCGACCTACTGCTAGGTAAGTATTAGAGCTCCATCTTAATGTCTTCCAAATTATAAATTTGCTCTTCATCCTGGTTCTGTTCTTTAATGCTTCTGCTGATGTGTTTATTCAGTGGTGGTGGTTTAGTCCCTAACTAAGTCGTGTCCGACTCTTGCAACCCCATGGACTGTAGCCTGCCAAACACTCTGTCAGTGGGATTCTCCAGGCAAGAATACTGGAGTGGGTTGCCATTTCCTTCTCCAGGGGATGTTTGGAATCCAGGAATCAAACCTGGGTTTCCTTCATTGCAGGCAGATTCTTTACCAACTGAGCTATGAGGGAAGCCCTGTTTATTCAGTAGCAATGTTTTTAATTTTCAAGAACCCTTTCTTACTCTCTGATTGTTCTTTTCTCAGAATACCAATTCTTGTATTATGAATATTTCATTCTCTGTAATCTCTCTAAGGATGCCAATATAATTTTTAATTAGTTTCTTTTCCTCCCTGCTGAATCAGCCAAGATTCTGGCAGGAAATGATGGCACACTCAGATGGGGTGTCTGAAGAGAATTTAATGAAGGTGTGGGCAGAGTTAAGGGAAACCAACAAGATGATAATCATTTTGAACTATCTATGAACCTAAAGTGACAAGGTCTGGGAGAAGTTACTGGAACTCCATGAAATTTACAGCTATAGGAGAAGTCTGCCCACTTAACAGGAATTGTGGCCTTCAGTAGAGGAATATATTCATTGCTAGCCCTCAGCCTGGCAGATGTAAGTGGAAGAGTAAATACCCTGACCTTCTTCCCCCTGCCTTTTAATTTGTTGGTGCCTCTCACTGGAAGAGTGAAATTATAAGCCAAATGGGAAGGGAACCCCAATGATACAGTCCATAGGTCAGAGAGATGATTTGGAGAGGCAAATAGAGAACATGCCTCTATTGTATCATGACATGCCTATATTGTATCAGTTTCACGGTGTTTAGGAAGACATCTTGATGGGTGGATTGGGCTGTGAAAAGAGTAGCACTTTGGGCTGATGTGGTGTGGTAGAAGTTCAGTCAGTTCAGTCAGTCATGTCTGACTCTTTGGAACCCCATGGACTGCAGCACGCCAGGCTTCCCTGTCCATCACCAACTCCCAGAGCTTACTCAAACTCATGTCCATCTAGTCGGTGATGCCATCCAACCATCTCATCCTCTGTTGTCCCCTTCTCCTCCTGCCTTCAATCTTTCCTAGCATCAGTCTTTTCCAGTGAGTCAGCTCTTCATATCAGATGGCCAAAGTATTGGAGCTTCAGCTTCAGTCCTTCCAATGAATATTCAGGACTGATTTCCTTTAGGATTGACTGGTTTGATCTCCTTGAAGTCCAAAGGACTCTCAAGAGTCTTCTCCAACACCACAGTTCAAAAGCATCAGTTCTTTATAGTCCAAGTCACACATCATACATGACTACTGGAAAAACCATAGCTTTGACTAAATGGACCTGTGTCGGTAAAGTAATGTCTCTGCTTTTTAATATGCTGTCTAGGTTGGTCATAGCTTTTCTTCCAAGGAGTAAGCATGTTTTAATTGTAGAAGATAGAAGGTAGCAGCAAGAATAAATTGTTTGGGTGAGTAGTCAAGGTGAGAGCCGTTGGGAGCATTATTATTGTTTTAAAGATTTGAGGATTCAGAAACAAGGGAAGAGAGAGGGAGGATAAGACTGGAATATAGCTGTTGGAATGAGATTCTGCCAGGGAAATGGATTCCTTTGAAGTGTTTACATTCATTCTTATTTGCGTTCAGAGAACAATCATATTTAGCAATTAGTTTTAGGAGAGCTTCTCAATCCTTACAAGACTTCTACACTCAGTGACTATCTGTTAGTGATGCTTTGGAGATTGATGGTGGGTGGGCACTGTGCAGGGGGAGGACCATGAGAGCTTGAGGAAGTGTGTTACTGTGTGGAGGAGCCCACAGTAAAGGTGACACAATTCCTTTGTGCCTGGATAAACTGGATCTCTGTGGATGAGAAGTGGAAGTTACATAGTTTGGGATTCAAGTTTTTGTTGAATAAGGGCTGCAAGACGGTGGGACATCCAGAATGCAGGCTCTTGTGGCCATATGATCTTTTAGTCATCAGAAAAGCAGCTAGATTAAATGGTATTAGGATGAAGATTTAAAAGAATATATTTTAAGTAAATCTATCTAAGGGAACAATTGCTTTTCTTAGTATTGCACCAGAATAACTGTCCAAGGAGGTGAGATGATAATAGCTTTTTGTCCTCCCTACCCAACCACTGCCCCCACCCCCACCCTGCGCCAGATCTGTTGGTTTTGTATTCTGGTGTCTTTTTACTACTTCATATGTGATTTGTGTTTGCTGTATTGCAGGTCTTCATTGATGCTTGACCCAAAGAAATCACTTTTTCTCTGCATGGACTCTCAAACTTTTAACACTGTTTCACTGTTGTAATGTGTTTCTGTGAAAGCAGTCACTGTTTCTTCTTTTATCCTTTAAAATAGTTGATTTATATCTATTGGATATTCAAGGAGTTTAAGAACTTTCACCATTTTAGGTGTCTTCATGGACCCCTTGCAACCTCTACTCCCCTTTTGGTAGTTTTTAATACTTGCTTCTTAGACTTAAGTTAACTTTAGAGTTACATTGTTGTTGTTCAGTCACTAAGTTGTGTCTCTGATTCCTTGTGACCCCATGAACTGCAGCACACTAGGCTTCCCTGTCATTCAGTATTTCCCTGAGTTTGCTCAAACTCTTGTCTATTCAGTCAGTGATGCCTTCCAACCATCTCATCCTCTTTTGTTCCCATCTCCTCTTGCCTTCAGTCTTTCCCAGCATGGGTCTTTTCCAGTGAGTCAACTCTTCATATCAGGTGGCCAAAGTAGCTTCAGTCCTTCCAGTGAATATTCAGGGTTGATTTCCTCTAGGATTGACTGGTTTGATCTCCTTGCAGTCCGAGAGACTCTCAAGGGTCTTCCCCAGCACCACAGTTTGAAAGCATCAATTCTTCAGTCCTCAGCCTTGTTTCTGGTCCAGCTCTCACATCCATACATGACTACTGGAAAAACCATAGCTTTGACTTTTGTCAGCAAAGTAATGTCTCTGCTTTTTAATATGCTGTCTAGGTTTGTCATAGCTATTCTTCCAAGGAACAAGCATCTTTTAATTTCATGGCTGCAGTCACCATGTTTATTGGAGCCCAAGAAAATGAAATGTGCCACAGTTTCCACTTTTTATCCATCTACTTGCCATGAAGTGATAGGACCAGATGTCATGATCTTAGTTTTTGAATGTTGAGTTTTAAGCCAGCTTTTTCACTCTCCTCTTTCACCTTCATGAAGACACTCTTTAGTTCTTCTTCAGAGTTATATGATATTCTTAATTTTATCTTGTTATGTTTTGGTCTGCTTTTTATTGATTCTGGTAGTTTGGTGGTTCTATGATAGATTTTCTAAGAGTGAACATTTATTATTCCATCATCTTCTAGAAATCCCACTGGCTTTGTAAAAAAAATTTATTTTAATTGGAGAATAATTACTTTACAATATTCTGATGGTTTTTGCCATATATCAGAATGAACTGGCCATAGTCATACATATGTCCCCTCCCTCCTGAACCTCCCTTCCCACCTCCCTCCTCACCCCATCCCTCCAGGTTGTCACAGAGCACCAGCTTTGAGTTCCCTGCAGCATACATCAAATTCTCATTGGCTTTTTTCCCCCCTAAAATTAAATAACTATTTGAGAATTTTCTTGGGTTTCTAGTCTGCTGCTGGGTTATTTAGGCACTTTGCATCTTTTTTTTTTCCCCCATTAGTGGCTCTTTCAGAGTCCCCTCCAAGAAAAATTCATTTTCTTTACATCATATCAGACATTCCTGAAAACAGAAGACTATCTAGTTGACCTCTTTGGCTTCATTTTTTATTAAACTTAAAGGCCATCAGATAATCTCAGTGCTATGATACATGTCCAGATCTTACCAAATTGGTTTAATTTTCCTAAGGGAAATAGAATAGACCCACATATGAATAATACCTATTTTCTTTTTCATCCTATCCCAGAGGGTTTCACATGACTTTCTTATCCTCACTACAGGGAAGAAAGAGAAGTAGTAACCTCTAGCCCTCCCCAAAACAAGAACAAAATGACAACAATAACAACAACAAACTATAGTGACTAATCTGTGCTTCCTAAACAGGCTTATGCTTGCTTTTCCCTTTATTAGGAAGCTACAGCAAAGGATCTAGGGAGAAAGAGATATGAACAGAAATTGTAGGTTTGTGTCTTTTTATTAATTTACAGATATATTAACCTAAAAATCAAGATATGATATCTAACAAAGTATTACCTATGAATATGAATATTAGAATTAATTTGGATGCAAAAGCAGAATTTCTAGAGTAGTATCTGTTTCATAATTTTACCTTTCTCTCTGAATATATTTGTAATTCTTTTATCTGTTTGGAAAATATCTCGTTCAGAATTTGAAGGGCAATCTCATTCTTAGTACCTTAGGCTTACCTTATATTAGAGTAAAAAGAGTTCTTATAAGAAACCTTCAGTGTTTTGGTTTTAGACTATAATTACAGGTAGTAGTTTGTATTATAATAGAAAAAAGGTATTACTATATTTTAAAGAAAATTAATTATATTTTTGTTTCATTATTAATATTTTTATTTCTTTAATAAGTGGACAGTATTTTGTGATGCTGAGAAAATTACTATCACTCTGTCCAGACATGTGTGAAAGACAAATGTGTGATTCAAAGCCTTTCTACACCTGAATACACATGTACGTTATTTTTTGGCTTGTAAGCCTTGTCCTTGTTAAGCCCAGTAATCTTGTTTTTACTTTTTTTCAATCCTCTAGTCATCTCATATTACCTTTGAAGCTACTTTGGAAAGAAGAACTCTCGTTCATAATTTCCTCCCCTTGTCTCCATGATCATAGAGAAGGGAATGTGTGAGAGGGCCAATTAAATGATTTTAAAAACTTCAGTGAGTTTGTATTTTAGTTATTTACAGCACAGTAGATTACTGTTTTTAAATTGAATAATAAAAAGAAACAAGTCTATGAAGATTGGATGAGTATGTGGAAATAGGAAAAGAAGTTACTAAATACCAACATTCTTATAAAGCTGAGAGAGGCAGTATAATAACAACAGTATCAGGGGAAAACAATATTTTTATAAACCTGTAAGAACACTGATAATATTGGATTGGCCAGAAAGTTCTTCAGATTTTCCCATAAGATGGTATAAAAACCCTGAATGAAGTGTTTGGGCAACCCAATAATGATTCTCAAATATGCCTATATAGTTAAAGAATATAAAAGTTTATGAAAATTAAGGTAATTGATGTGAAAATTAGAGATAATACAGAAAGAAAAATTTTAAGGGTTAATTCTGTATTAATTGGGAGAACTGAAAAGGGAGAGAGATTGAAATAAGTATAAAATATTAAGTTTGGAAGCTCAGGAAGTTGGTTCAACAACAGAAATTGTTGGGATACATATTAGGGTAAACTACCCAGTTAATTCATATGTCTTATTCAAATAACACAGTTTCATATGTAAAAGGTAACCTATATGTCACAGTTAATGAAAAAACTAAGAGCATACAGTTCTGTTATTGGTAACTGTTTTTATATTGTCACAGCATACTTGGTAATCTGAAGGTTTGAAGATGATAGATGGGTGTATAAAGTATAAAAGAGAGGCCAGTTTGTTGTTTTGCCTCTGTTACATAAGTAGAGAACAAAGTGTTATTAGTTTATGAACACACAGATTTTGCCAACATTATATTATCAGTGATGGATATTTGTTACATTCAATATACTCTATGGTTTTCTTTTTTCCTTTGCTTTCTTTTCCTTTCCTTTTCCTTTTCTTTCTCTCTCTCCCTCTGCCTCCCTCCCTCCTTTCCTCCTTTCCTCCCCCCGCCTCTCTCTTTCTAATATTTGATATTCTCTAAGCTTGTTAAAAAACTAGCTGGTTATGATCCATGTTTTGATTTGGTGATTGATGATGGCTTGTGGCTTTCAGATCTTGCCTTTTGTTCTCAAGCACTACATACTGTCCTTAAATCACTTTCCATTATGTTATCAATTAGTACGTCATGGGGCAGAGTATTATCTGCATAGCTGAATCCATGATGCTTTGGGGTCAAGTATACTACCTCCAAGTATAGCCTTATATAGGGTCTGAATCACCTTTAGGTTTTTTTATTGACTCTAAGCATATAATTCAAGAATATAAAGGTATAGCTGTTTAATTATTTGGAATGTTCATGGTCTATAGGAAAAGAGGGGGTTGGGAGAGGAATCCTAAAAATTTGCAGATATCAAGCCAGTTTAATGACCAGGTTAAATATTCACAAAGATCCTAAGACTACTTCATGATGATTTGATCATTTGTTGTTAGTTTCCATGTTGTGAATTTCAGTTAATTCTTTGGATCCAAAATTATGCACATGGCTTGGTCTTATTTCTTCTACTTAATTTAGCATTGATTAGAATCAAAGGTTGAAAGTTAGGGTGAAATAGGAGAAAACCAACATTTTCAAGGTTTTTTTCCCCTCTTTAAAAGTACAACTATTTTCAGGTATTTTAAGATACCAGATGTGAAAGGTTTTTTTTTTTCCCCTCCATAAAATGCTTTATTTACTTCACAATATACAATAAATATCTTTCTACACAAATGTCTAAAGCTCCCCTGATAAGGGGTTTATAGACTGGAGGGAAGATACTCAGATTAAAAGGTTTAACACAAGACTCACCCAATGAAAAGTATATCAAAAGATTAAATCAGCAAAGGTATACCCAAAAGATGCAAAGGGAAAACAGCAGTGATCACAGTATCAATCTCAGCGACCTCAGGATTCAAAGATTAGGCAAATGGCCGGAGAGTGAGGAGGCATAGAGTTCCTTGGTAGTAGTTTCCTAAACTTTCTCTTGATAGTTCTCCTCTCCTTCATGAACATTTCCACATCCTCTTCATCCCCTCCCATTCATTATTGTCCTTGAACTGCCTCCTGGGAAAGGCTCATGGGGAGTTTGGGGCAAATAATTGGTCTACTTCCTGCAGCCTACTGGCCTTTCCCCACCCTGGTGGCTCAGATGGTAAAGTGTCTGCCTACAATGCGGGAGACCCAGGTTCAGTCTCTGGGTCAGGAAGATCCTCTGGAGAAGGAAATGGCAACCCACTCCAGTATTCTTGGCTGGAAAATCCCATGGACGGAGGAGCATGGTAGGCTACAGTCCATGGGGTCGCAAAGAGTCGGACACGACTGAGTGACTTCACTTTCTTTCTTTCCCTTAATGTCTGTCCTCCACTAGTGTGAGGCTTCATGTAGGTAGAGATCCTGCCAGGTTTTATCATCATTTATTTCTCTATCACTCAATTTTTATTGTTGTTCAGTTGCTAACTCATGTTCGACTCTTTGCAACGCCATGGACTGCAACACACTAGGTTTCCCTGTCCTTCACTATCTCCCAGAGTCTGCTCACTCATGTCCTTTGAGTCGTGATACCATCCAAGCATCTCATCCTCTGTCACCCTCTTTCCTCCTGCCCTCGTCTTTCCCAGCATCAGGGTCTTTTTCAGTGAGTCAGCTCTTCACATCAATCAGGTGGCCAAAGTAGTGAGCTTCAGTATCAGTCCTTCTAATGAATATTCAGGGTTGATTTCCTTTAGGATTGACTGGTTTGATCTCCTTGCAGTCCAAGGGAGTCTCATGAGTGTTCTTCAGCACCATGATTCAAAAGCATCAGTTCTTTGGTGCTCAAACTTCTTTGTGGTCCAGCTCTCATATCCATACGTGACTACTGAAAAAACCATAACTTTGACTATAGGGATCTTTGTCGGCAAAGTGATATCTCTGCTTTTTAATATGCTATCTAGGTTTGTCATAGCTTTCCTTCCAAGGAGCAAGCATCTTTTAATTTCACGGCTGCAATCACCATCTGTGGTGATTTTGGAACCCAAGAAAATAAAACCTGTCACTGTTTCCATTGTTTCCCCATCTATTTGCCATGAATTGATGGGACTGGATGCCATGATCTTAGTTTTTTGAATGTTGGGTTTTAAAGTAGCTTTTTCACTCTCCACTTTCACTCTCATCAAGAGACTCTTTGCTTTCTGCCATTAGGGTGGTATCATCTGCATGTTTCAGGTTGTTGATATTTCTGCCAGTGATCTTCATTCCAGGTTGTGATTCATCCAGCGTGACATATCAAATGATGTACTCTGCATATAAGTTAAATAAGCAGGGTGACAGTATACAGCCTTGAAGTACTCCTTTCTCAATTTTGAACCAGTCCATTGTTTCATGTCTGGTTCTAACTGTTGCTTCTTAACCTGGATACAGGTTTCCTGAGAGACAGGTAAGGTTGCCTGGTATTCCCATTTCTTTAAGAATTTTCCACAGTTTGTTGTGATCCACACAGTCAGAGGCTTTAGCCAGTGAAGCATAAGTAGATGTTTTTCTGGAATTCCCTTGCTTTTTATATCCAATGAATGTTGAGTATTTGATCTCTGGTTCCTCTCCCTTTTCTAAATCCATCACTCATTAGGCACATAGTAAAAGTTAAATAAATATTGTTAGATTAATTAATTTGGAAGAGAAAGACAAAGTCAAGTTTACTACATAGCCCAAAATATTTAGGGAAAATCAATTCTGATATATCCATTTAATTTTTAAAATAATTAATACATTTATGTTTATAATTGAAAGTGTCCAAAATTTTAGAATTTTTATGTTATACATAAATAAAACCTTCTAAGACATTAAATTTATTGGAAAAAACAATTTTTTGTTCAACACTGTTTCTTTTCTTATATAACATGCCTTTCAATTATTTAGGTTTAATCTGTGTCTTCAGATGTGGCTCACAATCTCTGTGTAACTAGTTGGCTCATTGTCCTTTTTTCCTAACAGAACTTTAAATTAAAAAAAAAAATTATTGTTGCTTTGATTTTATATTCATATTTTAAAATCAATTACACATCTGAGTTGTGAGTAATAGGTATAAAATATTTCAGAATTGATTGTATTTCAAAGAAAATGTTAACTTTCTATTATTGTTATAGCAGTTTTAATCACATTAAATCAAGGCTTATGTACATTTAGTGAATCAACCATTTAAATTTATTTGATTTGAAGTCAGTCTATCCTGATGGAAAAATTGGGAGGGGAAGTTAGTATATACTTTCCCTTTTGAGACATTGAAAGTGTCTGGCATAAATTTAATGAAGAGGGAAGGAAAAGCATGTGATTAATTTTTATTATCTTGGTCACATGTCTTGGAGGAAAAATTGTTACCTTCCAGTAACAAATTTTCTGAGGTTTACTAAATTTCTCCATGACACAGTTTGTACTGATCTCATTTAATCATATAAATAAGATATTTTAAAGTATTCCATGTAGTTAAAGTAGGATGGAGCATCCAACAGATACTATACTAATTATAGGCATTAATGGCCTACTTTTTCTGACCTAAAAAGGTAAGGAGAGAATTGTCTTTGTTTCAGGGATTTTCCCTCTAAAAGATATCAGTTCACTGTTATTGCTCTTTATTTTCACATGACACTTATCTAAAATCCTTCTAAAACTCCACAGTCTGAACTAATCCATGGCATCTTCTCCCATAGAAAAAGACGGCAGGTCACACCTCTCTCACTTCGATTAGAAGTTGTGAGGTTTGGGGAATTTCCTGGCTGTCCAGTTGTTAGGACTTCACGCTTTCACTGCCAAGGGTCAGGGTTCAATCCCTAGTTGGGGAACTAAGAAACTGTAAAGTTTTATAAACAGGCTCTTTATTAAAAGAACGTAGACGTAGATTGGATCTACGAATCAGCAATCCACACATAAAGTGTTAGTATGAACATGCTATTATGACTTTCCTTATAATACCTCCCTAAAAAGTCTCCTCTTAACTGTTTTAGAATCTATTGCAGAAATAAAAAAACTGAAAAAATTACACTGTGTTAATGTTTTACTTAGTAGTATGAGCTTTTTCACAAATTAGGTGATATTTGCTCCTTAGTATAAATGTGCTTGTGTGTTGTTCTCTTTTATTAATGTGCAATGCTTAACCGAAACCTAGCGTGGGTACTTTTAGGCTCAGAACTAAAGGGGTGATTTGTAG
Organism: Aepyceros melampus; assembly: GCA_006408695.1. Lineage (NCBI taxonomy): Eukaryota > Metazoa > Chordata > Mammalia > Artiodactyla > Bovidae > Aepyceros > Aepyceros melampus. Next base: position 44,380 of record SJXQ01002555.1, read on the forward strand.
AAAACCAAAGTAGGTCAAAGAGTACCATGGTAAAGCAAAGGGGAAGTCCCCAAGCTTACTCATATTGTTTTGCCTCTGTTGGAGTTCACTTTCATTGTTATGGTCTAGATCTGTCTTCCTGTGAATGGAAGAAAAATCAAATTGAAGAAAAATCTCAAAACATTATCATAAGTAACTGTTTAGAATAATATGTTATTAGTTATTGGCAGAACTGGTGGGGGCAGCATAGGTGGGAATGAAATTTAGAACTGAGTTTAACCCTAAATTTTACAGATCAAAAGCAGTAGTATGCATAGATAGATAGCTGTTCTAAGTATAATATAAGGAGTGCTGTGTGAGTCTGTGTGGAATGGGAATTATTAATACTATTTCAAATTTTGCCAGCCTGTTCTACTTTTTCACATGTTGTAGAAGTGACCATGTTTTAGGATGAAGGAATCAATCCATTTCATATTAGTTCTGAACATATGCAATTGAATGAACATTCTAGGCAATCTACTGATCATTGGAATAGCAACTATCACATGTCTGTGAAACACTATTTTGTGCCTGCTTTACTTCACTAATCTACTATTAGAATCTAGGAATGTACTTCAGCTAGCTTCAACCATCCTAGAATGCTTCTTACATCTTAGAGTGAAAATGAAATTTTCTTAAAATTAAAATTTAAAAAATTTTAATTTCTCAAAATTAAATTTTAAGAAAATTGGGAAACTAAATTTGGTGTTTCCTCAAATGTAGTATGCTAGTATCTTGGATCATGTTTTCTTTTATAGTAGAAGATTTCTTTTCTGGCTAAATTTCCTTTCTTGGGTTCTTCCCCTGCTTTACCTTTTTTAAAGGCAAGAGACCTGTGAAAGCTAAGCCTTTTAGAGCTCAGCATTGTTGGACGTACTTTCTCCCATCCAAGTACTAACCAGGCCTGACCCTGCTTAGCTTCCAAGATCAGACAAGATCGGGCGTGTTCAGAGTGGTTGGCCGTAGACGAACTTACTTTCTGTCCTTATATTTGCCAAGAACTGCTGACAACTTAAAAGCTATCATATGAGTGAATACCAGTTGTCTGGTTTTTTGATTTTTGGACAAGCGTGAATCAGGATTTCCTGTAATTTTTCTTCCTCTTCTGGGGCTGTGTTGCCTCTGTCTCTGAGCAGTTTTACACTTGGAAAGAAAAAGCAAGGTCACTGGATCTAAATTACTTTTACTTCTGCGCCAGATGAAAGTTTTCTTCTGTTATATGTTACAGTTTGCGTATCTTTTGGCATCTGGAGAAAGACTTACATTTGGAAAGGGGAGTGTGGAGGTGTTTAGGAGAGGAGTTTGTTTTAGCTTAATCCTCACTTTTTCTGTACTTCATTCAGGATAGACAGCCAGTCCCTGCTCTTTGGCTGACACATGGTCCTAGAATCCATATGCTAAAGCAGAGCATCCTAAGAGAAACCAGTGTTCCTGTGGATTATAGAATCCAGCAGTATAGAATCCATTCCTGAATTCTCTGTTTTGAGGTGTAGCTGAAGGATTTTTAAAAAGGATCCATCAAAGGAAAGATTTATTTGAAGATTAGGCATACTACTTAAAGAACTGTAATTACTGCCTAAGTGAAGGGGGTCATTCTAACCCTTGCCTTCAGGTACTAAGAGTATCTGCTGTTCAGTCTGGATATTTTTTCTGGATCAGGGAGTGAACAGCTGGGTTCCAGAAGATAAGAGAAGTATGAACTTCTGAGCAGAGGCAAAACTTTGAATAAAAGGAACCTCTCTTTGAAAATTATAATTAGGTTTGGGGCAGTGTTGAGTGTGTTGCTTAGGAATGTATTTGGCTACAGATAACAGAAAACTTTACCATGTGGCTTAAACAGATGGAGGTATTCCTCTGTAAGAAATCTTCATTGAAGTAGTTCAGAGCTGATGATCATGCTTAACTATATTAATGATGACTCTATACCATCCATAGAATGAGGTTCTTATCCTCAAGGTCACCAAATAGCTATTATATTTTCAGGCATCACTGTGTTTTTTAATCTATTGTCACATTACAAATTACCCCAAAGCATATCTTAAAACAACAAACATTTATTATCTCATACAGTTTCTGAGCGTTGAGAATTGAGAGTGGTTTCTCTGGGAGGTTCTGGCTCAGGGTCTCTCATAAGGTTGCAGTCCAGATAACAGCTGGGACTATCATCCAGTTAAGGTTTGGCTGAGCTGGGGATCTGCTTCCAAGCAAACTCACATGACTTTTGGCTGGCGACTTCAACTCCTTACCACGTAGACCTCTCCATAGGGCTGCTCATGACTTGGCAGTGGGCTGTGCTGTGTTGTGCTTAGTCACTCAGTCATGTCTGACTCTTTGCGATCCTATGGACTGTAGCCTGCCAGGCTCCTCTGTCCACGGGGATTCTCCAGGCAATAATACTGGAGTGGGTTGCCATGCCCTCCTCCAAGGGATTTTCCCAACCCAGGAATTGAACCCAGGTCTCTCTCATTGCAGGGAGATTCCTTATTGTCTGAGCCACCAGGGATGGTGGAGTGGAAGCCTTCTCTTTTCCAAGGGATATTCCCAACCCAGGAATCGAACTGGGGTCTCCTGCATTGCAGGTGGATTCTTTACCAACTGAACTACCAAAGATGCTCTGGTAGTGGGCTGCTGCTGCTGCTAAGTCACTTCAGTTGTGTCCGACTCTGTGCGACTCCATAGACGGCAGCTCACCAGGCTCCCCCATCCCTAGGATTCTCCAGGCAAGAACACTGGAGTGGGTTGCCATTTTCTTTTCCAATGCATGAAAGTGAAAAGTGAAAGTGAAGTCACTCAGTTGTGTCTGCTACCCAAGGCAAATGATCCAAAAGGGAAGGGGAGCAGTCTTTTTATAACCTCAACTTGAAAGTGAGATATCATTTCTGCCTTATTCTGTTGGTCATATGCCCTGATACAGTATGGGAGGGAACTACACAAAGGTGTGAATAAATAGAAACAGGAATTACCGAAGCTGCCTATTACACATCACAAATGTGTTCCTGTCAATAAAAAGTAAAGCAAAGAAGCAATGCTAACAGACATCTGTTTGTGTCTCACTGGCCAGAAATGTGTGACAGGTCCTCTAAAGGGAGGCCTAGAAATCAAGTGTTTAGCTCTTGGAGCCTCTGTTGTAGAGACAGCGAGGGGAGAAGTGGGTGAGAAATGGAATTTGGGCTGGCCTGATGTCCATTGTCTGCCACTACCAGAAGATTTGAAGACTGTAACTATTTTAATTTGTCTTTATTGCCCATTCTAAGATTTAACAGTTTTCCAGGAGGAGATTTAATCAATAAAAGTGTGAATAAGTGGCACCCTGAAAAACTTTTTAATTGAGGTATATTTGACATGCTATGCTAATACTGCTGCTAAGTCACTTCAGTCGTGTCCAACTCTGTGCAACCCCATAGACGGCAGCCCACCAGCCTCCCCTGTCCCTGGGATTCTCCAGGCAAGAACATTGGAGTGGGCTGCCATTGTCTTCTCCATGACATGCTATAGTAGTTTCAAATATACAGCGTTATGATTCAGAATTTGCATATATTACAAATGATCACCACAGTATATTTAGTTAACATTCATCACCATACAAAGTTATAGAATTAAAAATTTTTCTTTTTAATGTAGTGATTCCTTTAATTTTACAGAAATAAAGCCCTTAATGGTGGCTTGCTACCAGAAAATATCAGACATTTACTTAATTATGAATCATAATGAAGTTTATTATGAAGAAATTTTAGGTTATTTTCTCCTCTGTATTGTTTTTTATTTGTTTAAACAAAATGTTCTGACATTAAAAGTTCTGAAATTTGAAATTATTCCTTGTGTCTCTATTTTCAGACCTAAAAAGATAAATGTTTCCCTGCAACAAACATTCATTGAGGGCTTATTGTATAGCATATGTAATTAGATTAGTAACATAACATTTTTGGAAAATTTGAAGTAACCCCTGCCAGGCACTGTTTCACTTGGTGATCTTTTCCTTTTTGTTGATTACTGAATTGGGGGGAACCATTTTGTTGATTGGAATAACCATGTTTTTATTTCACCCCACTCCAGTACTCCTGCCTAGAAAATCCCATGGACGGAAGAGCCTGGAAGGCTGCAGTCCCATGGGGTCACTGAGGGTCGGACACGACTCAGCGACTTCACTTTCACTTTTCACTTTCATGCATTGGAGAAGGAAATGGCAACCCACTCCAGTGTTCTTGCCTGGAAAATCCCAGGGACAGGGGAGCCTATGGGCTGCTGTCTATGGGGTCACACAGAGCCAGACACGACTGAAGTGACTTAGCAGTAGCAGCATATTCTTTCAGTGATTAATACCAATTAAACACCTGAAAAATGCCCTACAACTTGAAAACATGAGAGTAGAATCTGAACTTAACCTGGGGACCCAAGGACTGGAGAAGAAGGTGGAGGAAGCTGGATGACAAGTAAATTAAAGGGAGGTTAGGAACAGAGTTATCCTATGCTGTTTTACCCAGAGACCTATTTTCTCTCTTCAGAAAATAGGCTGTAAAATACACTGCAAAAAATTTAATGGAGGAATCAAATCTTCGTTGTAAAATTATGGTAAAAGAATTTATTTCAATGAAAGTCATTTCAGGAAATTGAAAAAGTTGGGTAAAATGTAACTATCGGTTCAGTTGCTAGGTTGTGTCCGACTCTTTGCCATGGACTGTAGCACTCCAGGCTTCCCTGTCCATCACCATCTCCCGGACCTTGCTCAGACTTGTGTCCATCGAGTTGGTGATGCTGTCCAACCATCTCATCCAAATGTAGCTATACTATATAGATAATTGTTCATAGACTTCAGTTGCTTTAGAAAGTATACTCTAGATGAAATTATCATCATAATTAATAAAAGTTCAGAAGATAGAGTCAAAACATTCTGAACCTATGGGATCCAAAGGACTATGTAAATGAATATAGCAACTAATTACATGTTAATGGAGATTACAAAAGATTTATTATCCAAGGGTCAAATTCATTGAAAGTAACATAGTTTCTATATGATATGCAATCTTGTTATATTAAGATTGTTGGCATATAGGGAGGGTACTTTAAAACTTATTTTGGAAATACCTTTTACTATTAACTTTCCCTTTACCCTACTTCCCACAACCTGATGAATAGCCCATGTTTTTCTAGCCTATTCTCAATGGTATGTTTCCATCTTCATAATTTGGATACCATCATTTCTTGACTCTATTAAGTCTGAAATCTGTGTTAATTTTTCCCTGCTTCTAGCTCAGACTTAGGGCCTCCATATGCCTCTGTATTAAATCTCAGCTGACTGACCCTCATCCATTACAACCTAGACCAGAGCCATTTTCTAGTGGTATCTCTTTATAAAATTCTCTTCTCTAGTTGTACATCAGATGCAGAAGGAAAAAAATCAAACCTCTTTTAAATTTGTCCATATTTTAGTTTATTTTTAAAGGTATTTAAAAGCCTACTTTTGTTCCGAAAGTATTCAGACTTATTGATACAGATATGATAGGTACTGGAAAATATTTTTACAACTGAGCAGATCTTTGTCCTTCTATTCCTTCTTTCATTAATCTAGCCTTTGTGAATTTTCCACCCTAAGTTTTTAAGTTTCAAATAAAAGAAATAAAAATGTCTTGTGCCTTTTTAGGATTAAAGCCAGTATTCTTAATGTGGCCCATGAGGGCTTTCAGTGCCTGGGTCCTGCCTGTTCTTCCGTCAGGGGCTCATTAGTTGTGGCACATGGGCCCAGATGCCCCACAGCATGTGGGATCTTCCCAGACCAGGGATCAAGCCTGTGTCCCCTGCACTGGCCAGTGGGTTCCTATCCCCTGCAACAGCAGGAAAGTCCCTGCCTATATACAGTAAATCATTTGACTTCTCCCTGAGACTCAATTTCTTTATCTGTAAAATGGGGGGAAATAATTGACTCGTAAGGTATTATGATTATTAAATGAGAAAATGAGAATAAGCCATGTAATGTACTCAATTTAGGGCCTAACATTGAATAAAGTACTCAGTAAATGTAGATAAAAGTATTCCCAACTCACCTTCAACTCCCAGTTCCTGATACATACACACATATTACCAAACAGACTAGGCCAACTCTTGCTATTATGTAGTATGGATGTGAGAGTTGGACTGTGAAGAAGGCTGAGCGCCGAAGAATTGATGGTTTTGAACTGTGGTGTTGGAGAAGACTCTTGAGAGTCCCTTGGACTGCAAAGAGATCCAAGCAGTCCATTCTGAAGGAGATCAGCCCTGGGATTTCTTTGGAAGGAATGATGCTAAAGCTGAAACTCCAGTACTTTGGCCACCTGATGCGAAGAGTTGACTCATTGGAAAAGACTCTGATGCTGGGAAGGATTGGGGGCAGGAGGAGAAGGGGACGACAGAGCATGAGATGGCTGGATGGCATCACGGACTCAATGGACATGAGTTTGGGTGAACTCCGGGAGTCGGTGATGGACAGGGAGGCCTGGCATGCTGCGATTCATGAGGTCGCAAAGAGTCGGACACGACTGAGCGACTTAAGTGAACTGAATGGTCTAGTGGTTTTCCCTACATTCTTCAATTTAAGGCTGAATTTTGCAGCAAGGAGCTCATGATCTGAGCCAGTCGCACCCAGTCTTGTTTCTGCTGACTGTATAGAGCTTCTTGATCTTTAGCTACAAAGAATATAATCAATTTGATTAAGCCAGTAATAAATATTTGTTGAGTGGATGAACAAATGAAAGAACGAGAGATATATCTTGTCTCCTCTCAAAACAGCATACTAGATGGTAATGTTTCCTGTAGGATAATCTTGCTTTTAAGCCCATAAATTACAAAGTCAACACCAATGACTTGAGAATAAGCTAGTACCAGTACTTTACATAAAACTTACTTGTCACTAAAAACTGTTTTCAGTTCTTTTTGAATATAATATTTTAAAAATATTAAAGAAGACCCTTGTTTTCATCATTAAAAAAGGCTTACAAAAATGTAAATGTACAATGAAGGCTAGATCAGTTCAGTTGTTCAGTCGTGTCCAACTTTCTGCGATTCCATGGATTGCAGCACGCCAGGCCTCCCTGTCCATCACCAACTCCCAGAGTTTACTCAGACTCATGTCCATTGAGTTGGTGATGCCATCCAACCATTTCATCCTCTGTTGTCCCCTTCTCCTCCTGACTTCAATCTTTCCCAGCATCAGGGTCTTTTCCAATGAGTCAGTTCTTCGCATCAGGTAGCCCAAGTATTGGAGTTTCAGCCTCAGCATCAGTCCTTCCAATGATATTCAGGATTGATTTCCTTTAGGATGGACTGGTTGGATCTCCTTGCAGTCCAAGGGACTCTTAAAAGTCTTCAACACCACAGTTCAAAAGCATTAACTCTTCAGTGCTCAGCTTTCTTTATAGTCCAACTCTCACATCCATACATGACTACTGGAAAAATCATAGCTTTGACTAATCAGACCTTTGTTGGTTAAGTAATATCTCTGCTTTTTAATATGCTGTCTAGGTTGGTCCTAACTTTTCTTCCAGGAAGCAAGCATCTTTTAATTTCATGGCTATGGTCACCATCTGCAGTGATTTTGGAGCCCAAAATAAAGCTTGTCACTGTTTCCACTCTTTCCTCATCTATTTGCCATGAAGTGATGGACCAGATGCCATGATCTTAGTTTTCTGAATGTTGAGTTTTAAGCCAACTTTTGACTCTTCTCTTTCACTTTCATCAATCAAGAGGCTTTTTAGCTCCTCTTCACTTTCTGCCGTAAGGGTGGTGTCATCTGCATATCTAGGTTATTGATATTTCTCTCATCAATCTTGATTCCAGCTTGTGCTTCATCCAGCCCAGCGTTTCTCATGATGTACTCTGCATATAAGTTAAATAAGCAGAGTAACAATATTACAGCCTTGAGATACTCCTTTCCCTATTTGGAACCAGTCTCTTGTTCCATGTCCAGTTCTAACTGTTGCTTCCTGACCTGCATACAGATTTCTCAAGAGGAAGGCTAGATAGATTAGTTTAAATAATGTTTGATCTCAACTCTAAAAGTATGCATATAGGAAAAAGGACTGAGAGTAAATATATCAGTATGTTAGCAGCAGCTTTGAGTGGTAAAATTGTGATCATATATGTTTTAATATATGTTTTAATAACATATATGTTTATACATACAGGTAACTTTCTGTAGTTTCTTACAGCAAAAATATTAGTTTTACATTAACAAGAGTTATCTTTAAAACTTTCTTAAATATTTCTGAAATGTGTAGAGGATTACGTTTCACTCAGTTGTTTATTCAACAAGTATTTATTGAGTTAGGTGCAAAGTACCAAGCACTGTTCTAAGCCAAGTGGATGAGCTTATAATAGAATAAGTAAAAATCTTTGTGGAAATTTCCATTCTGATACATTGCAGCTATCTGTGTGGCTTTGGTTTGAAACTTATTTTTCACATCTTTCCTAAAAACTTCTTATAATCACATTAGTGATTTATCATTTTCATTCTGTATTCAGCTACAGAAAAAAAAAAAGAAAACCAAAACTGAAATTTCTAAACTTTTTGCAATTCTTCAACCCTTCTAATGTTTTTCGTACTTTGGAATGCTATCTTTGACTTAATAATAGTCCTGTGTAAAGTTGATAAGAAGGACCCAATTTAAACATTCCTTAAAAGGTACCTTTTCTCTTTCAAAGAATCCATTCAGTTATTAGCATACACTGTTGCAGTTTATCTGACTTCTTTAATGTTAAAAATAGTCAGCTGATTTGTTATATCATCCCTAAAGTAGCACTGAAGTAGTCCCATTATAGTCTGACTCAGTTCAAGTGTTCAGTAAATAAAAAACTATTAAATCTACTTTTCTTTGAAACTTCCTAAAACCCTGCTACTACGTAAAACCAACTTTATATAAAGCTACTGATCCAAAAGAATTTTAAACTGTTAAACTAATCTCTGAAATGAATTACTCTGTTTTTTAACAGGAGCTAGTTTTTAAATCAGCTGTTTAGGACTCACCTTATATTTCTGTATATAAGAGGTATTAATACTTTGTGATTAGTTCCAAGGATCAGCTCACACGAAGTGTTCAGCTCATTCTTACTTGAAGAGTTATGATAATTGAACAGTTTTCACCATAACAAACCACCACTTCCATTATTCCTATAGAAATGGATGTTTTGAGGAGCATGTCTCCCCTACCTAGGCAACAGAAACTGTGCTTTTGCTTCTTCTGTTTCCTTTCTCGACTGGGATATAGAGACACAAAAGAGGGTTTGGAAACGAAGGGAGTCCAGTGGTGAGTGATTATTTGTTGACACTAGTATTTTGTTAATTCCACATGCTTATTAAAAGAAGATAGCTCTCTTGGAAAGTTGCTTTCCGTGTGGTCAAACTGGAAGACAGAGCATTTACCCTTAGGCCTAGAAACCTTGGTTAAGGGTTGTGTGTGTCTGCTGTTGGTGATTTGGGAGATGGGAGGGAACTGCTGCTGTTGCAGGAAGGGAGACTGCTTCCAGGGCCCGAGAGCAGGCGGGCTTTTGTTCAATACTCAGAAATGAATTGTCTGAGGAGACACGTGCTGACAAAGCAAGAGACTTTATTGGAAAGCGGCGCCTAGGCAGAGTGCAGGAGGGTAAAGGAACCCAGGAGGACTGCTCTGCCATGTGGCTTGCAGTCTTGGGTTTTATGTTGATGGGGTAGTTTCCAGGTTGCCTCTGGCCAATCATTCTGACTCAGGGTCCTTCCTTGTGGTGCATGCATTGCTTAGCCAAGATGGATGACAGCAAGAAGGATTCTGGGAAGTGGTAGAACACACAGCATCTCCCTTTGACCTTTCTCAAACTCTTCTGGCTGGTGGTGGCTTATTAGTTCCTTGTTCCTTATCGCTTGTCATAAAATAGCTCATGCAAATAGTTACTATTCGTGCCTGGCCAGGGTAGGCAGTTTCAGTCATTGTTTCACCTAACTCTACTGCTTGCGTGCTTGTATAGACAAGGTATTTGAAAATTGGAAACTGCTTTGGTATTTGTCTGCCTCCCTTAGTAAGTGAATCTCATCAATCTTTTAGATCATTACAACTAACTTGATTCCTCTTGCAATTTAAACTCTGCTTTTTAATATTTAAAGGCTTGCCATACTGTCTCTATTCTTTAGCAAGATGGTAAATCTATGACTCTTTATAATTGAAATGATTTTTTTTTTAAAATCCATTTGTCTTTTCTAGGCTGGGGATGTATTTGCTGCTAACTAAGGTACTGTTGCAGACAGACACCACCTCAGCTAATAGCACAGTTGATCAGTCTTTGGGCAGACCACTTATCACTCTTATTTGGACACATTTAGATTTGAAGTTTCTCCTTTCCACTGGCTGTCTCTAACATGTGATTAGAAAAAGATTGTGACATGCCACAAAACCTGTTGAAAATTGAAAAAGTAGTTAAGTCAGATGCCTGATAACCAATTTGACTTTGTCATGGAACTGGTCAATATTTTTATTTCTCATATAGAGAAGCTTAATGGAGATGCAGACTTGGAGAACAGACTTGTAGACACAGTATGGGAAGGAGAGGGTGGGGCAAATTGAGAGAGTAGTGTGGAAATGTGTACATTGCCAAATGTAAAATAGATAGCCAGTGGGAATTTTCTGTGTGACACAGCTCAACCCAGTGTTCTGTGACAACCTAGAGGGGTGGCGGGGTGGGAGATGGAAGGGAGGTTTAAGAGGAGGGGCCATATGTACACCTGCTACAGATTCATATTGATATGTGGCAGAAACCAGCATGATATTGTAAAGCAGTTATCCTCCAAAATTTTTTAAAAATCAGTTTTTCTTATATTTACCTTTCTTGCTATTGTTGTATTTTACAACACTGTTTTATTTATGAATCATCATTTCAAAATTTCATTTAAAGCTGTTGCCTAGGTTTCAAACCAAAGTCAGACATGTAGTTTTATTTATATATGTACTCTTCTCTGGATATTTATGTTTTTAAAAAATTTTATATTGGAGTATAGTTGATTAACAGTATTGTTAGTTTCAGGTGTACAGCAGAGTGATTCAGTTATATGTATATATGTATCTATTTTTTTCAAATCCTTTTCCATTTAGGTTATTATAGAATATTGTTCCTGGTGCTATACAGTAGGTCCTTGTTGTCTATTTTAAATATAGTAGTGTGTACAAGTTAATCTCAACTTCTCAATCTACCCCTCACCCCTCATCCTTCCCCCTAGTAACCATAAGTTTATTCTCTAAGTCTATGAGTCTGTTTCTGTTTTATAAATAAGTCCATTGGTATTGTTTTCTTTTTTAGATTTGACATATAAGCAATATAATCTGATATTTGTCTATCTTCACTTAGTGTGATAATCTCCAGGTCAATCCACATTGCTTCAAATGGTGTTATTTCATTGATTTTAATGGCTGAGTAATATTCCATTGTATATATATATACACCATATCTTCTTTATTCATTTGTCAGTAGACATTTAGGTTGCTTGTATGTCTTGTCTATTGTAAACAGTGGTGAAATCAACATTGGATTGCATGAATCCCTTTGAAATATGTTTTTCTCTGGATATATGCCCAGGAGTGGGATTGCTGGATCATGTGGGAGCTCTATTTTTAGTTTAAGAAACTTCCATACTGTTCTTCAAAGTGACTACCTACTTACATTCCCCCCAGTACTGTAGAAGGGTTTCCTTTTCTCTACACCCTCATGATGGCCATTCTGACCAATGTGGGTGATACCTCATTGTAGTTTTGATTTGCATTTCTCAAGTAGTTAGCAATATTGAGCATCTTTTCATGTTCCTCTTGACCATCTGTATGTCTTCTTTGGAGAAATGTCTGTTAGGTCTTCTTCCCTTTATTTTAGTTTTTGCTACTGAGTCACATGAACTGTTTGTAAATTTTGGCAATTAATCATTTGTCAGTTGCATCATTTGCAAATATTTTCTCCCATTTTGTGGGTTGTCTTTTCATTTTGTATATGATTTCCTTTGTTGTACAAAAACCCTTAAGATTAATTTAGTCCTATTTATTTATTTTAGTCTTTATTTCCATTACCCTAGGAGATGGATTGAAAATGATATTCCTGCAATTTTATGTCAAAGAGTGTTCTGCCTATGTTTTCCTAGTTTTATAGTGTCAAGTCTTATATTTAGGTCTTTAATCACTTCATGGGAAATAGATGGGGAAACAGTAGAAACAGTGTCAGACTTTGTTTTTTTGGGCTCCAAAATCACTGCAGATGGTGACTGCAGCCATGAAATTAAAAGGCGCTTACTCCTTGGAAGAAAAGTTACGACCAACCTAGGTAGTATATTCAAAAGCAGAGACATTACTTTGCCGACTAAGGTCCGTCTAGTCAAGGCTATGGTTTTTCCTGTGGTCATGTATGGATGTGAGAGTTGGACTGTGAAGAAGGCTGAGTGCTCTTTAATCACTTCATGGGAAATAGATGGGGAAACAGTAGAAACAGTGTCAGACTTTGTTTTTTTGGGCTCCAAAATCACTGCAGATGGTGACTGCAGCCATGAAATTAAAAGGCGCTTACTCCTTGGAAGAAAAGTTACGACCAACCTAGGTAGTATATTCAAAAGCAGAGACATTACTTTGCCGACTAAGGTCCGTCTAGTCAAGGCTATGGTTTTTCCTGTGGTCATGTATGGATGTGAGAGTTGGACTGTGAAGAAGGCTGAATATGCCAATGAATATTCTCCAGAACTGATACTGCCAGTCTCTTTGTCTCTGCAGTCAGCCACAGCTGCCCCCTGCCTCTGAGGAAACCCTCCAACACTGGCAGATAGGTCTGCCCCAGTCTCTTATGTTGTTCAGTTACTAAGTCATGTACAACTCCTGTGACCCCAGGGACTGCAGCATGCCAGACTTCCCTGACCTTCACCATCTCCTGGAGTTTGCTCAAATTCATGTCCATGGAGTCAGTGATACCATCCAACCATCTATCTCATCTTCTGTGGCCCCTTTCTCCTCCTGCCCTCAGTCTTTCCCAGCATCAGGGTCTTTTCTTATGAGGTCACTGCTTTTTCCTCTGGGTCCTAGTGTGCTTGAGACCTTGTGTGCACCCTCCAAAAGTAGTTTCTGTTCCCCCCCTCCATCCTGTGGAATTCTTGTGATCAAACCTTGCTTTCACTCCTATAGGAGAACTTCTATGGTATAATTATTTTCCAGTTTATATGTTGCTCACCCAGTGCATATTGGATTTGATTTTATCATGATGGCACAGCTCCTACACTTACATTGTGGATTCTTCTTTGTCTTTGGATATAAAGGCATCTTTTTTGGTAGGTTCCAACATTTTTTATCAATGGTTATTCAGCAGTTAGTTGTGATTTTGGTGTTTTTGTAAGGCATGAGCTCATGTCCTTCTACTCGGCCATCCTGAGACTTTCTCCCCTTTATGCTTGATTAGATATTAATTACTATGATGGAGTTTTCTTCTTGAAAAAAATAAAAGTTCTTATGTAAGTTAACTTCCTTTCAGTTCTGTATTATTAAAATATGTGTTAATACATATAATTGACTTCAAACACTATATATTAAATATTAGTGTATTCAGTTCAGTTCAGTCGCTCTGTCGTATCTGACTCTTTGTGACCCCACGAATTGCAGGCACGCCAGGCCTCCCTGTCCATCACCATCTCCCGGAGTTCACTCAGATTCACGTTCATGAGTCAGTGATGCCATCCAGCCATCTCATCTCTGTCATCCCCTTCTCCTCCTGCCCCCAATCCTTCCCAGCATCAAAGTCTTTTCCAATGAGTTAACTCTTCGCATAAGGTGGCCAAAGTACTGGAGTTTCAGCTTTAGCATCATTCCTTCCAAAGAAATCCCAGGGCTGATCTCCTTCAGAATGGGCAGGTTGGATCTCCTTGCAGTCCAAGGGACTCTCAAGAGTCTTCTCCAACACCACACTTCAAAAGCATCAATTCTTCGGCGCTCAGCCTTCTTCACAGTCCAACTCTTACATCCATACATGACCACAGGAAAAACCATAGCCTTGACTAGACAGACCTTAGTCGGCAAAGTAATGTCTCTGCTTTTGAATATTCTATCTAGGTTGGTCATAACTTTTCTTCCAAGGAGTAAGCGTCTTTTAATTTCATGGCTACAGTCACTGTCTGCAGTGATTTTGGAGCCCCCAAAATAAAGGCTGACACTGTTTCCACTGTTTCCCCATCTATTTCCCATGAAGTGATGGGACCAGATGCCATGATCTTCGTTTTCTGAATGTTGAGCTTTAAGCCAACTTTTTCACTCTCCTCTTTCACTTTCCTCAAGAGGCTTTTGAGTTCATCTTCACTTTCTGTCATAAGGGTGGTGTCATCTGCATATCTGAGGTTATTGATATTTCTCCCGGCAATCTTGATTCCAGCTTGTGTTTCTTCCAATCCAGCGTTTCTCATGATGTACTCTGCATAGAAGTTAAATAAGCAGGGTGATATGAAGTGATGGGACCAGATGCCATGATCTTCGTTTTCTGAATGTTGAGCTTTAAGCCAACTTTTTCACTCTCCTCTTTCACTTTCCTCAAGAGGCTTTTGAGTTCATCTTCACTTTCTGTCATAAGGGTGGTGTCATCTGCATATCTGAGGTTATTGATATTTCTCCCGGCAATCTTGATTCCAGCTTGTGTTTCTTCCAATCCAGCGTTTCTCATGATGTACTCTGCATAGAAGTTAAATAAGCAGGGTGACAGTATACAGCCTTGACGTACTCCTTTTCCTATCTGGAACCAGTCTGTTGTTCCATGTCCAATTCTAACTGTTGCTTCCTGACCTGCATACAGATTTCTCAAGAGGCAGGTCAGGTGGTCTGGTATTCCCATCTCTTCCAGAATTTTCCACAGTTGATTGTGATCCACACAGTCAAAGGCTTTGGCATAGTCAACAAAGCCGAAGCAGATGTTTTTCTGGAACTCTCTTGCTTTTTCCATGAGCCAGCGGATGTTGGCAATTTGGTCTCTGGTTCCTTTGCCTTTTCTAAAACCAGCTTGAACATCAGGCAGTTCACAGTTCATGTATTGCTGAAACCTGGCTTGGAGAATTTTGAGCATTACTTTACTAGCATGTGAGATGAGTGCAATTGTGTGGTAGTTTGAGCATTCTTTGGCATTGCCTTTCTTTGGGATTGGAATGCAAACTGACCTTTTCCAGTCCTGTGGCCACTGCTGAGTTTTCCAAATTTGCTGGCATATTGAGTGCAGCACTTTGACAGCATCATCTTTCAGGATTTGAAACAGCTCAACTGGAATTCCATCCCCTCCACTAGCTTTGTTAATATAAATAATAAATATCCACTCTCTTCTGTTTCCTACTCTGATGTGCCAAGATGTTTTCCACATTTTACAGAAGTTTTGGCTATCATTCACTTATTCATTCAACCATTCATACATTCTACAGTTATTTGTTGAAAGGCAACTCTGAGAAGTATGCTAAGCAAAAAGAAGAGAAATACTATGTCCTGCCCCTGTCCTCAAGAGACTAGCAATTTAATGGAGGAGATAAAATAGTAAACAGTTAAAATGTTTAAAGTACTCACCCCCTCACTTTTTATAGTTCTCAGCTTCACAAATTGGAATATTATTGCAGCCTAGGATATGTGGCTATATGTCTGTGGTGTAAATATATGACAAGTTATAACTTGAATCTATTGCCCTGCCTTTATTACATGTAAATTTTGAATTTTGTGACCAGTGATTTTGGTTTTATTTTGTGTTTATAGGGTTTGCCATTAATAATTAATGCACCTTTTATAGAATACTTCTATTTGTATGTCAACAAATGCAAATTTTTCTCTTGTTTAGCCTACAACCCTTTTGGTACACTTAGCAGTTGATTTCCGTTGATAGTTCTCTTTCTTAGTCTTTTAAGTTGGAACCTAGTTTGCCTCATGGACATTTAAATTATTATTTTAAGTTTCTCCCAGATGAAGTACTCTCATCTAACATATGCTTGGAATTGTGCCACTTCCAGTCATATGCCAGCTATACCATCCTCTCTAGTATGGTATTTCTGTTGCACCTTGTAGTGAAATCTGCATATCTTCTTTCCCACCTAGAATAAATGCAATGTATCTCTCTGGAATTTAAAGTGGGATGGCATTTACAGGGGGAACTAGTCTGAAAAAGAGATAGGTAATTTAGTTGTTAAGTAATTTTAAACATTATTTTAGGTTAAAAGTAAGAAAGGCTATATTAGGGACTAAGATACAAAGTTTGACGTAAGTAATTATCCTGCTTTGGGCCAACTACTCCTGAGTTGGTCACTG
Source organism: Aepyceros melampus (assembly GCA_006408695.1). Lineage (NCBI taxonomy): Eukaryota > Metazoa > Chordata > Mammalia > Artiodactyla > Bovidae > Aepyceros > Aepyceros melampus. The sequence continues at coordinate 60,666 of SJXQ01002555.1, forward strand.
CTTTTTCCTCTATAGAAAGAGTTCTCGCCCCTAAAAGGTTAGAAATGCCTCTGTGGAAAAATTTGAGAGGCTCTTCCTATCTGATCTTATAAACCTGTTGGTGTTAAAAGGAAAGGCTAGAGAAGGTAGCTGCCTTTTCAAAGCCTTATTTCTTTGATAGTTGCTACATTTTAACAGCTGCCCTATAGATGTAGTTCCTCTGCTTTGTTGACTAAATCAGTGGAGCAGTACTGATGGTGCAGATCTCAAGCTGAATAGGCAACGTAAGCAGAGGAATGTCTGTGGTAAACTCCTACACTACCTATGAGCAGGGCCAGTTAGGGGCAGCTAAAGGTTTATTTAAAACAAAAGATGTGGGGAGGCTGTTTATAATGGACATTCTTCTTATCATGGTCTCAGTGAATTTTGAGAACAAAAGTATCCCATCAGATTTTTTATAACTTTGTAACTATAACATTTTTTACTTATGTTGCACGTTGGATGAATTACTGAATGTTGAGGCACTGGTTTTTCTTTTAGAGAAAAGGATGGGATACACTTTCTTCAATCCATACAGATTCAAAATCAAATTCTCATTTTCATTTAGGGTTTTTCTACATCATGCCTCACATACATTTATTTATTTAAGAGACATTATTGAGTATTTACTCTGTGTGCTGGGAAACAAGGCAAAGATGTCACTCTCAGGGAACTCACAGACAGGTGGGAGAAATGGACAGGTAAAAAGCAGTTGCAATACATAGTGACAAGTGGTCTGAAGGAAGGTAAACTCATCCAGGAAAATGACTAAAAGGGGCAAGACCTCTGGTGGTACTGTGGTATGAACATGTGCTTGACTCCAGAAGTATATGGGTAGTAGAGGAGGCTTTAGATGATTGAAAATGAAGAGACTCAGATAAAGAATGGTCAGAGGAAGGCTCTACGGAAGAGTACAGCCTCAGCTAAAGCCTGACTGAGGAGTACCTGGTTGAAAAGGTGGGAGATTGGGTGCTCTCATCAGAGAGACAAGCATGTGCAAAAGCAGAGAGTCGTGAGAGTTAGCATGATTCAGAAGGGAACTGTATTCCACGGGAGGAATCTGGATCTCATTCTAAAAGTTAAGGGGGAACCTATGAAGGACTGTAACATCATCAGACCTTTAATTTAGAAAGACTTTTCCAGGATGGAGAATAGGCAAGAAGGTGGCACAAACAATGAGACAGAAGGCTGTTGCCATAACAAAAGAGAGACTGGAGGTAGAGAAGGCAGCCATGGAGTAGTGAAAAGAGGAAAACCCTGAAATAGCTGACAGACACTCATTGGGAAATATGGGCAGGCCAATCTGCAAACAGTAGCTGAAATTGGGAGGAATTTTGCTTATTCCCAAAGTAGATGAGTGCAAGAGATTCACTGTAAGAACTGAAGAGACTGAAACAGCTTTTATGAACTCTTAAAAGCAACCTTTCCATGACTTCTTTCTAAGACAGGGTCCCCTATTGAAAAACAGTTGCTAGGAGTGGGATAACAATTAAGCAGAAGAGAGACAACAGAGATGAAAGGAAAAGAAAGTCTATGAGAGAGGAGAATGGAGCCCCCAAAATTGCAGAATGCAAGTTGTCACACTACTTAGAAACAACAGAAAATTCCATGTAGTTAGAAAATCTGTTCTGACCCTGTCTCATTCAAGCTTATTTCACATAAAAATGAGCAACATATAAAGTTATAAATGAGAATAAGGAGTTGAATATTATCTACAATGAAACCATACTTGAAAGATAAGTCAAATACTGTAACCTACTATTTAAAACAAAATACGTTAGGAAAACAATAAATGAAGGAACAACAAAAATCAGAAATAGAAAAACTCAGAAATGAGGTAATATAACTCTGCAAAAAAAAAAAAAAAGAAAAATCATTTGAAGTAATGCATTAAACTGGAAAGAACATAAATCCAAATAAATTATACCATAAGAGAAATAGGTTAAAAATAAGGAAGCTTTAAAAATATAAAAGAGATGAAGAAAATTTAAGGATTTTTGAAAAGTGACAGATATTAAGAGTAGACAGAAGAGCCAACATACAGATAATAGCCACTCGAAAAAAAATCAGAGGAAGGGGAAAAAATGAGTACTAAAAAGTACAATTCAAGAATATAGTCTTGAAATTAAAAAGAAAGAAGCTACATATTGAAAGAATGTATTGCATGCCTAACAGTATTAACCCAGAATGACCATTACCAAGACATAGTCATACTAAACTTATAAGGGAAAAGTTACATTATCTCAGACTTTTCAATAGCAATATCAAAAGAAAATAAAGCAGCATATTTAATGTATTCTAGGAAAGAAAATGTGAGCCAAGGATTTTCTAACTTTCAAGCATAAACAACAAACATTTTCAGTATTTCAGAGCTGGAATTTCCCTGGTGGTCTAGTGGTTGAGAATCCACTTTGCAATGCAGGGGACGTGGATTTGATCCCTAGTTGGGGAACTAACATCCCTCGTGCTGTAGGACAACTAAGCCTGCGTGCTGCAACTACTGAGCCCACAGGCTCTGGAGTCCACATGATGCAAGGAAAGATCTTGCATGATGCAGTGAGATCCCGCATGCTGCAGCTAAGACCTGTCACAGCCAAATAAATAAATATGTAGGAGGAAAAAAGCTCAGAGAATCTATTTCCTGTGGTCACTTCCTATAGAATTGACTTAAGAATGAGCTTCAGATTATTAAAATGACCAGAGAGACATCAGCGAGATGTGCCTATTGCTACTAGGGTGTCATTCATTGCTTAGGCCCTCTTGGCAGACAGAGCAAGGAAATATATATGTGTGTACACACCTGTGTATGTGTGTGTTAGTCGCTCAGTCCTGTCCAACTCTTTGTGACCTCATAGACTGTAGCCCACCAGGCTCCTCTGTCCTTGGAATTCTCCAGGCAAGGATACTAGAATGGGTAGCCATTCCCTTCTTCAGGGGATCTTCTGACCCAGGGATAGAATCCATGTCTCCTGCACTGCAGACAGATTCTTTACTGTCTGAGCCACCAGGAAAGCCCTCTGTATATACATCTATAAATACTTCCATATATAACCATCTGTATCTGTATTAAGCTAAACATGAGCTTGTAGTGATATTTCTGACTCTAATCAGTTACGACATGGACCATTCTAGATTTCTCCCCTTATCTGTAATTTCCCTCCTCCAACAGTGGGACATCTGGCTCACACCGGTCACAATTCATTTACTTATTCAATTGTAGTATATATGTATAGCAGTATAGAATTTGTGGAAAATTCTGAAAGAGTGGGAATACCAGACCACCTGACCTGCCTCTTGAGAAATCTGTATGCAGGTCAGGAAGCAACAGTTAGAACTGGACATGGAACAACAGACTGGTTCCAAATAGGAAAAGGAGTATGTCAAGGCTGTATATTGTCACCCTGCTTATTTAACTTATATGCAGAGTACATCATGAGAAATGCTGGACTGGAAGAAACACAAGCTGGAATCAAGATTGCTGGGAGAAATATCAATAATCTCAGATATGCAGATGACACCACCCTTATGGCAGAAAGTGAGGAGGAGCTAAAAAGCCTCTTGTTGAAAGTGAAAGAGGAGAGTGGAAAAGTTGGCTTAAAGCTCAACATTCAGAAAACAAAGATCATGGCATCTGGCCCCATCACTTCATGGGAAATAGATGGGGAAACAGTAGAAACAGTGTCAGACTTTGTTTTTTTGGGCTCCAAAATCACTGCAGATGGTGACTGCAGCCATGAAATTAAAAGGCGCTTACTCCTTGGAAGAAAAGTTATGACCAACCTAGATAGTATATTCAAAAGCAGAGACATTACTTTGCCGACTAAGGTCCGTCTAGTCAAGGCTATGGTTTTTCCTGTGGTCATGTATGGATGTGAGAGTTGGACTGTGAAGAAGGCTGAGCGCCGAAGAATTGATGCTTTTGAACTGTGGTGTTGGAGAAGACTCTTGAGAGTCCCTTGGACTGCAAGGAGATCCAACCAGTCCATTCTGAAGGAGATCAACCCTGGGATTTCTTTGGAAGGAATGATGCTAAAACTGAAGCTCCAGTACTTTGGGCACCTTATGCGAAGAGTTGACTCATTGGAAAAGACCCTGATGCTGGGAGGGATTGGGGGCAGGAGGAGAAAGGGACGACCGAGGATGAGATGGCTGGATGGCATCACAGACTCAATGGACGTGAGTCTGAGTGAACTCCGGGAGTTGGTGATGGACAGGGAGGCCTGGCGTGCTGCGATTCATGGGGTTGCAAAGAGTCGGACACGGCTGCGCGACTGAACTGAACTGAACGATAGAATTGTTGACTCATGTGGAAAACTTTAGCAATGACAGTGCAGTGCTTACATAGAATTCCTTTTGCTTTAGTCTTACAGACTCTACTTGTTTTCAAAGTTACTTAGGTCAGCACATTTTTCCTGTTATTTAAAAAATAATTTCTCAATCCTGTATTGATAGATTTTGTTATGAAATTTTTAAATAGTTCAGGAATTATGAGATGGTTTAAGGGAGAAGAAATCCTATTATTCTTAATTAAGCAATCAATTCTGAACTTATCAGTGCTACATTATTAAAATATTTTATGTTATTCACATATTACTTATGAGTCCTATTGTTTTCCCATGACATGAGGAATTTTGTGATTGAACCTTTATTTCTTATGTTCTGAAAACTTCTACTACATCTTCATTGCCCTCAAAATCTCTCTTTTGGATCATTAGTTACTTGTTAGTGGCACAGGTACTTGTACAGGTAAATGCTGGGTTGTCCTTGGAGGGAAGAAATTGTAAAATGTTTGAGATTTTTATGTTTCAAATTAAAATGAACACTCTGCAAACTGAGGATATGTTATTTAAAAAAAAATTATACTAGTTTGCCATTTAGGTGGTTTTAACATTTCATTTATTTATTTGTTTTAAATTAATTTTTTATTAAACATTTTAAAAAGTGTTTATTTTTGTGGCTGCGTTGGGTCTCAGCTACAGCAACTGGGTGTCTCTCTACTTGTGGTGCGTGGGCTCCTGAGCTCACAGGCTCAGTAGTTGTGGTAATGGCTTTAGTTGCCCTGTGACTTATGGGAGCTTAGCTCTCTGATCAGGGACTGAACCCTTATCCCCTGCACTGGAAGGCAGACTCTCAACCACTGGACCACCAGGAAAGTCCCCACTTTTTTTAAAACTTATTTTTAAGAAGCTAAAATAAAATCAAGGAAGTGATACCAAGGACTTCTGTTTTAATTTAATCATTGTAGCAAAACACCTAATGTAATTTGCTGGAGTTGTCTTAAGAGTCCTTGGTCAAATGTTTACATGAAGATAAGTAGCACTACTGAAGTGATAAATTTTAATAATTCCTCACATTTAACAACTAAGTTGACAGAGAAATCAGAAGTCTGAACATTAAATTCAACCCTTTCATCCTTTCTGAAAACCCATCACAAAAATCCTTCAGTTTAATACCTTTGTGCCTAATTAAAGAAGTTCATTTAAGTACAATAAAAAAAAAGGATATCAAATAAGAGACTTGCCATATTATTTCTTTTGTGGAAGGGAGAGTTACTTTTGTTGCTGAAATAATTTTGATTAGTGCTTGTAGCTAAAGACTAGCAATTCAAATAATAATCTCTAATCCCATAACTGGGGTTTTCATGCTAAAGATAACACCTGGTATCAATTGGTCATGTTTTCCCAATCGTGGTTCCTAAGTGAGCTCAGCCATATGTGGTACATATGCATTTGTGAAATCCCAGTCACAGCCATGGTTCAGTGTGTGGCCACAAAATAATCCCTCTCGGTGTGTTTTCTCCTCTCACCCATCCCTGTTTCCTTTGGATTTATTTATTTATTTATTTTTGGCTGTGCTGCGTCTTCGTTGTGTGTGGGCTTTCTCTAGTTGCAGTGAATGGGGGGCTACTCTCCAGCTGTGGAGTTTGGGCTTCTTGTTGTGGTGCCTTGTCTTGTTGTGGAGCACTGGTTCTAGGGTGCACAAGCTTCAGTAGTTGCCTAAAGCACAGGCTCAGTAGTTGTGGCACACAGGCTTAATTGCTCCACGGCATATGGAATTTTCCCAGACCAGGGATGGTAACCAAGTTCCCTGCACTGGCAGGCAAACTCTTGAATATTGGACCACCAGGGAAGTCCCTGTTTCCTTTTTAGACTTGAAGACATAATAATCCACTTGACTAGTATATCTTCTACACGAACAATAGTTTAATTAGGAAAAAAGAAGACTATCAACAAGCTTCTTGAAGAACTGAATCTGTAGCCAAAAGAACTCTTAATAGAAACTTAGTTTGTAAATTCATGAAAATACTTTTTCCCATTTCTGTCAACTTCATTTGCTATCTGGGTCAACCAGTTTAGAATCTGTACATGTAAACTGTCTTTATCTAATTTGGTAACAGGATTTTTACTACTAATGATAGGACTATGACCCCTCCACTTCAGACACTTTAGCAGTGGTTAGCTCTCAGCAAGAAGCCAGCACTTGCTGGCAGTACTCAATAGAGAAGCCACAAGACAACACTGTGACTTACCAACTTGATATTCTCACCTCCAAGTTCGATTTTTTAAATTGGACCTCATCTTGAACTGAAAACAGTAAAATATAAAGATGATGATGATATGTGTGTCCTTAGTTGCTCAGTCTTGTCCGACTCTTTGTGACCCCATGGACTGTAGCCCACTAGACTCTTCTGTCGATGAGGATTCTCTAAGCAAGAAGACTGGAGTAGGTTGCCATGCCCTCCTCCAGGGGATCTTCCCAACCCGGGGATCGAACCCAGGTCTCCCACATTGCAGGCAGATTCTTGACCATCTGAGCCACCAGGGAAGCCTCAGCATAAAGATGGTACTTTCACACTAATAGTTACTGTGTGCAAAAATTCTCAGTAATCTATCATGTTTGAGAATATTGGATATTATGGTTAATAAGCTCTTGCTACTTACAAGCTTTATGCAGCATATGTGTATCTATATTCTAAACAGATTTGTGAAGATCCACAAAGGAGTAGATCCTCTGACTACTGCTCCTAAGGAGTAGATCCACCCTCCATGAGATCTTTCCTTGTTCACAAAGAATCTGTTCTTTTCTCTGTTGCCCTAATAGGCCATCAAAACCTGGTCTTAAGGAAAGAACTGACTCTTAAAATAGAATTATATCACTCATACATTTAACTTATGTAAATATAACTATTCTTACTTATCAAAAGAGTTTTCAATGTGAGGCAGAATGTATTTTAATATAAATATAATAGGCAGTTCTGCCTAACATTATACTCAGTGAGGATATACTCCTGCTGCTACTGCTGCTAAGTCACTTCAGTCGTGTCCAACTCTGTGTGACCCCATAGACAGCAGCCACCAGGCTCCCCCATCCCTGGGATATATGCTCCTGCTGCTGCTGCTGCTGCTGCTAAGTTGCTTCAGTCGTGTCTGACTCTGCGACCCCATAGACGGCAGCCCACCAGGCTCCCTCGTCCCTGGGACTCTCCAGGCAAGAACACTGGAGTGGGTTGCCATTTCCTTCTCATATGCTCCTGAGTGAGTGTTAAATAAAAAGTAGAAATCTGCTATGTTCTTCCTTGGTCTGAGTTCCTACTCACTTCTTATAGAATGAGCATCTGATCATTCTGAGGGTGTTTCAAGTGTTAAAGACATATGTTTTACACGAGGCTGTTTTTATACAAGGCTTCTAAACACAAACCAGACTCCAGCAGGTGTTGAACCAAATAAACAGTCATCAGCTCTAATGCTGAGGGACACACTGCCTGTTTTGGACTTAGTAAGAAGTGGTTTAATCTGTCTGGTACCTTCTAAAGAGATTTTCAATGATAATTTATCTACATGATTTTCATCTTACATGTCTCTGTAAGGTTTGAGTCCATTATATGGTTTGAGTTTTTTTTGTATGAGTTTTATATTTGCATTTTAATAGAAATTAATAGAACTGATCTGCTTATAGAATAATTAAATCTCAAATATGTAAAAGAAAGATAACTAGATATCATTTTACTGTTTTCATCTTTAAGGAAAATTTGGGTGGCACATTTTTATGTGGTTGGGTTTTTTTTTTTTTTTTGTAATAGCACTTCTAAAATTACACCAAGTAAGCACTCATTTACTCTATAAAATTTAAAGACCAACTCTGATTTTTCACACAGGTGCCCAATTTTTCCCAAAACTATAATATAAATACCTCAACATTAAAACTAAGTATTTCGCCTCTGGTTCTCAATATTTTCATTTATAGAATGAAAGCATTTGTACTTAGACACTCTCCAAATTCCAATTCTAGCTTCAGTTTATAATTATTTTACCTCTGAAACCTATGATTATTACATCAGATGTGGACTAGATGCTGAATGCAATTGTGTTTAATCAAGGAGATTTTTAACACCTTGTAGTACTGCAAAATCATCCCCATGAATTAAGGTTGCCATAACTTTTGCTGTGCAAAGATACCAATTAGTAGAGATTTATAGTTTTTAAAGCCTAATGAGGTTTACTGTGTGAAATAGAACGTACTTTTTTCTACTCCTTAAATCCAATTTGAAAGAATAAGGGAAAAAAAAAAAAACTAGATTTTTAAAACTTTTCTGGCCAACATTTGAGCTGAGATTTTCATTGAAAGAATACATTTTTATAAGAAATAGCAGTGCACATCATAGAGTCTTAAATAGCATGGTTCATAAACAAGGAAACTTGTTTTTCTGAACTTATGGTCCATTGGAAGAAAAGACTATCTTTACTACTGAGAATGTTTTTATGCTTTTTTATACTGTATCAGGAATATATTAATAACAATTGTTATTTTTTGGCTGCATGTTATGGACAAAGGCCCTGTAGAAAAAGGCAAGGGACCCTGATCAGTAAGAGTTTCCTGACTCAGGTGCTAAACAAAAGCCAAAGAAAATTTTAAAGCATCCTATAAGCCTTTTGCTTCTTGCCTGGAAAATCCCATGGACGGAGGAGCCTGGTAGGCTGCAATCCATGGGGTCGCTAAGAGTCGGACACGACTGAGCAACTTCACTTTCACTTTTCACTGTCATGCATTGGAGAAAGAAATAGCAACCCACTCTAGTGTTCTTGCCTGGAGAATCCCAGGGACGGGGGAGCCAGGTGGGCTGCCGTCTATGGGGTCACACAGAGTTGGACATGACTGAAGCGACTTAGCAGCAGCAGCAGTACTTGTGGAACAGTGTTCCCGTTTTTCTCTGTTTCAGATTTATAATTATTTCATTATTTTACCATAATTATCTCATATTAATTTTTATATACTGTAAAAAAATTTATTAGGTTAGAGAGTAAACATATGATGCTTTACTAATAGAGAAATATTGAGAATAATATTGCTCAAGTGGAAACAAAAAAGCTAAAGTTGTGGTAGCACTTCCTCCAGGTATTAGCTCAAGCTTAAGCAGAGTTGTCTGAAAAGTTAACAGGAAAAGAAACTACTTGTGAAGTGTTAAAACCACAATCTAAGAAAAAAATTCATAAAGTCGTATTATAGAGTATTAAGAACTAAATGTCACAAAAGTGTTTAGTAGTATTTAATAAATATATTTTTCCTCACCTAAGATAACAACAGCAACAAAAAGCACCAAAATCCCAACATTGGTGGCTGAGTTGTTTGGTGTTTTGTTTTTGTCTTTTCATTTTTCTGGAACCATGTCTCCAACAATAGTACTAATTTTATATTGCAGGCAAAGAATGATTTTCAGGTTTTCTGTATCTGACAGTGGGGTGACAGTCCTAAGGTAAAATTCATATTAATTATTTGAAACTTTGAACTTATTTCTTCAGTCTGGCAAATCCTAAAGACAACCCATAAAAGCCAATTTTAACTGCTTTATTGCCAGACAAATGAGTTGTTAGCAAAAATGATGTTTACATTCTATTTTAGCAGTATTTGAATGAGCAAATCAAACCTAAATTTTCACTGGGGAGTACTTCCTCCCCATTCTACTGAATCTCTTATTCCCTCAGAAAACCCTGGCAGAAGAAGGTTCCAGTGAGAAGTGAGAAGTAGAAGTTCTAAATAGGTTGCTGGGATTGGGAAGCAATAATGGAGAGCCTTTTGAGAATTTCTGAAGGTCTTTGCTTTAGCAATGCACATAGCAGATATAATAAGGAGAGCAGTTGCTATGCTCTAAAGGTTCCAGAAGTTTAATAATAAGCTTGTCCCTGTTAATCATTAACACATGAAAGAGGTTGTGAGGGTATCTGAAGCCCCGTAAAATTCAGTGAATGTGTGTTCCTTTCCCTTCTCCCTTTCCTGTACAGTTACATCTTTGCCTTTGTCCCTGAGAATTCTCCTCCATCCCTCCCTATTTCCTGCTCCCTCTCCATATATCTGCTTTCTCCCTCTCTTTTACATTTACTTATCTTTTTCACTTTGATCCTTTGTAAAATTTGGGACCATAGAGTATAATACATAAATAATAAAACAAAGTTCAATCTGCATTTTAAGATATTGCTTGACTTAGCTCTCTGAAGTCAGGGTCTGTTTTATTCATCAACTAACAGAATATAGTAGATACTCAAAATTTGTTGAGTGGGTAGTGAACAAATATATGCTTTTTCTGAGGACAGTTCTTTAATGGAGTTGAAATTCTAGGATGAAGAGGAAACTAGACTCTAGAGTGGCTGGAGGTAGACTAAAGGTAGATAACGAATATAGTAACTGAGAGTGGCAGAAAGAAGGTGGGCTTCTGCACTAAAGGACAGATTAGGAATGTGACAACTGATGGTGGTGGAGCAACTGAGTGAACGCACTCTCCCTCCCTTAACACCATGGAAATGAACTAAAGGTAATATCTACACCACGGAAATGAATCAAAGGTAATATCTACAGGGGTCCAGGAGTTTACAGAAGGAATAAGAAGAAACGGGATATAAAAAGACCAGGCATGTATAAGATGAGAACAAATTTGTTAAGAAAACAAGTGAGTTTAAATCTTGGCTTTCATTTTATCTGTATTTTTTAGGACTGGATTATATTATGTTGCCAGTTTAGAAAATTCAATGTAAGAATTCTAATATAAGACAGTTTCTTACTTTCTCATATAAATGAAGGTAGTCCAGAACTGATTTAGAAGCTTCATATAATCATCAGGTGCCCTTTTCATCAGCCTCAAGACATGGCTTCCATCTCTAAGACAGATGTCCAGAATGGCTGCCCCAGCTCTAAAATCACATCTATGTTCCAGACAGAGGGAGAATTTACCAAGAGGATAAGCATATGCTTCCTCACTTTAGTGACATTTATTGTGCACACTTCATTTTCCTTCATAATCACATTGGCCAAAACTTTGCAACTTGATCACCCCAAGAAAAACTGGATAATTTACCTTTATTCTGAGTGGCAATATACCCAACTAAAGATATGGGTTTTTATTAACCATAGAAGAAGCAGAGAATCCACACTAGGAACAACTAGCCATCTCTCCACATTGACCAGTGGATTTTCTTGGAAGAATATCAGTAATAAAAGATGGACAAAGAGTTGTTAAAAGAAGCATTGTATTGTTTTTAAAATATAGGTTCTCTCTTTTTTAAAATTTACTATTTATTTTAATTGGAGGCTAATTACTTTACAGTATTATAGTGGTTTTTGCCATATATTCACATGAATCAGCCATGGGTATACACGTGTCCCCCATCCTGAATCCCCTACCCACCTCCCTCCTCATCCTATCCCTCAGGGTCATCTCAGTGCACCAGCCCTGAGTGCCGTCTCATGCATCGAACCTGGATTGGCGATCTATTTCACATATGATAATATACATGTTTCAATGCTATTCTCTCAAATCATCCCACCCTCTCCCTCTCCCACAGAGTCCAAAAGTCTGTTCTTTACATCTCTGTCTCTCTTGCTGTCTTGTATATAGGGTCATCGTTACCATCTTTCTAAATTCCATATATATATGTTAATATACTATATTGGTGTTTTTCTGACTTACTTCACTCTGTATAATAGGTTCCAGTTTCATCCACCTCATTAGAACTGATTCAAATGCATTTTTTAATAGCTGAGTAATAGTCCATTGTGTATATGTACCACAGCTTTCTTATCCATTCGTCTACTGATGGACATATGGTTGCTTCCATGTCCTAGCTATTGTAAACAGTGCTGTGATGAACATTGGGGTACACGTGTCTCTTTCATTTCTGGTTTCCTCAGTGTGTATGCCCAGCAGTGGGATTGCTGGATCACATGGGAGTTCTGTTTCCATTGTTTTAAGGAATCTCTACACTGTTCTCCATAGTGGCTGTACTAGTTTGCATTCCCACCAACAGTGTAAGAGGGTTCCCTTTTCACCACACCTTCTTCAGCATTTATTGTTTGTAGACTTTTTAATAGCAGCCATTCTGACTGGTGTGAGATGATACCTCATTGTGGTTTTGATTTGTATTTCTCTGATAATGAGTGATGTTGAGCATCTTTTCATGTGTTTGTTAGCCATCTGATGTCTTCTTTGGAGAAATGTCTGTGTAACTCTTTGGCCCATTTTTTGATTGGGTCTTTTATTTTTCTGGAATTGAGCTGCAGGAGTTGCTTGTATATTTTTGAGATTAATTGTCAGTTGCTTCATTTGCTATTATTTTCTCCCTAGATTCTCTTTTAATGTGTAAAATTGTTGAGGATAGGTTGTGCTTGACGTTAAATTATTTGCAGATATTTAGTAAACATTACAATTAGAAGAAACATAGCATTACAGGTACTAAATTTTAAAAGTGTATCAATACCTAGTAACTTTAATTTTAAATACACAAAAAGAACACCAAAAGGAGGAGTAAATTTGAGTATTTCCCAAATGCCATGCCAAGAGTGATTTAATTAATGATTTACATTGAAAAACAAATTTTGGCCACATTGTGCAGCATGCAGGATCTTTGTTCCTGAACCAGAGGTTGAACCCATCCCCCCTGCAGTGGAAGCATGGAATTTTAACCACTGAACCACCAGGAGAGTCCCTTAATTTATATTTTCAATAAGACAGGGCTGCTGGTAATTCTTACTATGTAGTTCTCAAAGCTAATATTTACTGACAGCTTACTATTCCAGTCACTGTTATGTGATTTCATGTAATCCTCTGGCCTTCTAAAGTCACTGAAGTATCATTCCCATTATACAGATGAGGACATCAAGGCTAAAAGAGATTTAATTTTTCCTTGGAACCCAGGGTTGTTGGACTCTAATATCAGTGCTTTTAGTCACTATACTTTACTGTTTGTTCTTTATAAATGTTTAATAGTATGATCTGATTGTCATCTTGTGTCTACACAGAAAAAGATCTCATTTTAAGTATTCTTTTCACTTAATCATACTGCTTTAAGTTCTAAAGATAATTGCAGAGGGACATTATGGAATAAAAACAGCTGGAGGCATTTGTTCATAAGTGAATCATCACAAATGAAAGCAGCCTCAGTATCCTATCCATAAGCGTCTCATCAAAACTGTCTTAGAGAATGCCACCTTTGTCTTATAGGTATTTGCTTAGTTTTAAAGTGGAAAGAAGCAAAGGTTTCTTTTGAGATATATTTTCTTTCCATAATCCGTTTTCTTTCCATAATCCAGTTTTGAGGAGGCATCATCTTAGGGATGATCCCCTAGGTAAAAATCTGAATTTTCACCTGCTAAAAAAATTCAGTTCACATTAACAGTAAGGATTCAAATATTACTTTGACTCATTTTCCTTACTCATAAGGCATTCATAACCAGTTTTTAAGATTCTGCCTTCTTGACTTTGAGAATGTTTCCTACATGCATTTCTACTCTCATCATTCTGGCTTATGTGTCAATTACCCCTTAACTGTACCATTACACTGTCTTCAAGTCTACCTGCCCTTAGCTTCTCCTCTTAGAGGCTTCTAATCTTCTAACATCGAAGACCAATCATCTCTTCTCCCTGCTTGACACACTTTTTTATGGTCTCTTGACTTCTTCCCCTCATCTGGATCTATAGCACTACTTATACTTTTAACTAAATTCCACTGTATGTAGTTCTTTATTGGATTATAAAGCTCCTTAGGGCTGGAATTATGTTTCTTTCATCTTAGTATGCTCTGAAATACCTTGTGTGGGTTCTTGCAAAGCACTGTGCTCCCTGTAGAGAGCTGTTAAATGAAAGTTGTTAAATTCTTTGCTCCCTTTAAGGTCAAAATGTGGTTTTTTAAAAAAAATTACAGCCTGTTTCCCTCTAGCAGTGGTTATAAAAAGTATGTCTTCTTCCTACCTTCGTCCTGACCCTGATTCAACCCTCCTCTTCCTTAAGGGGTTTAGGTAGATAGAAGAAAAGAAGGCTTGGAATGTCTCTTTTATTGACATTGAGGTCATCTTCCAAATTACATTCTTCCTTATTTAAGCATGCCTATACATGTATCTGTCTTTTCACTTGTTCATATAACTTTAAGGATATGTGTGTGTGTTAGTTGCTTAATTGTGTCCAACTCTTTGCGACCCCATGGAGTTAGTAGCTCACTAGGCTTCTCTGTCCATGGGATTCTCCAATAAGAATACTAGAGTAGGTTGCCACTCCCTTCTCCAAACTTTAGGGATGGTATGCCCTAAATCTATCCCTCCTTACTTCCTCTGATTCACTCATTATGTGCCAAAGGACTCAGTGCTGGACAACATGGGTCATTTCTTACCCTTGGAACTTTCAGTTTAATAAGAGAGACTGGCTAGCCCACTAGGGATTACAATTCAGAAATAAGTGCTTTATCAAGGGAAATATTTAAGGGAGATATTTTACTCCAGGGGTGGAGGGGTCAGGGAAGGCTTCTCCAAGGCAGTGACTTCTGACTTCAGACTAATAGTGAGAAGTGGGCTTGGATTAGAGGGAACAGAATTGTAGGCAGAGGTAAGGGCACGCGCACAAGTCTAGGAATGATCCCTGTGGGCAGCTGTGAAGTTCGGTAAGGTCGTAAGGCTGAAGGAAGGGAATGGTTCGTCTCACTACCTCTTCCTTAGATGTGCACAGGTCTCCTTTGCCTGTACTCATTTTGTACGCTTATTGAGACACTGCTTTCACCACTTTACGCCACCACTCAGAAAGCTTTTAGGGCTCCATGATTGCCTTTTGCTTTCTCTTGTTTTCTCTTTCACTGGCTTTGTAGGCTCCCTAAAACTGACCCTAACTTATTTCTCAAAACTGCTTACCAAACTCACATCCCCTGCCAGGGATAAGTCTTTAGGAGTTCATCAAGCTTGTTTTCTACCCTATGCCATTCCCCTATACCCATCTTTCAAGACTTCACTGACACGCTTCCTGCATATTTCTAGTGTTGCCCTCATTGTTTCTGAGTCTTTATCATCAACTGGATTGTAAACTCCCTGAGAGCTGGCTCAGAAGCTACATTTTAAACTATTGAGTAAGAGAAAGGAAGGGGCATTGGACCTGAAGTCAGACAGACCCACCTCTGACTCTATCTCTGCCACTTAAAGGTTGGCTGGTTCCTTGTTGGGTAATACAAGAATAATGAGCTCCATTTCACAAGTTTGTTATGAGAAATTACACAAGTCACTCCATTGAAATTTATAGACTATAACACTCTATATTCACTTGCATTTTGTTTCACAGTTCTATAGAGTTATAGTCATTACATAATGTGTGATTTTATGGTTCCTTCCAAGACTTTGGATCTTGAGAATTTCAGACAGTAATTTTTCCTTTGTGACATGAAGGAGTGCTCAGTCATGTCCGACTCTGTGACCCCATGGACTATAGAATCCATGGAATCCTGGAGAATTACTGAAGTGGGTAGCCTTTCCCTTCTTCAGGGGATCTTCCCAACCCAGGGATCAAACTCAGGTCTCCTGCATTGCAGGTGGATTCCTTATCAGCTGAGCCACAAGGAAAGCCCAAGAATACTGGAGTGGGTAACCTATCCCTTCTCTGGCAGATCTTTCCAACTCATGATTCGAACTGAGTCTCCTGCACTGCAGGCGGATTTTTTACCAACTGAGCTATCAGGGAAGCCTGGATATGTCCTTTGTGACAGATTTCTCTCTAATCCAGGTCCTGGTCTTTTTTTTTTTTTTTCTTTTTCACCTGTTTCTACCCTGTTCTCAAACTTATGGATGAAATCACTTTAGGCAGCCAAGAAAATAGGTTGAGACATGAAAAAGTTCAGTTTCCTAATTTACCAATACACTGATGAAATCTCCTTCTGTCTTCTTCCCATAGCATACACTGCATGCATAAGAACCAATTACTTAGCATCCACACCTTTATATATGAATGCTCTGGATGTAAAGCATTGCTCAGGCCATTGTGGGCATTTGTAGTCCTAAGTAGTTTTTCTGATATCCCTGTTTCCCCAGAACCCATTATTCTTATTTTTTATTTTTATGCCTCTCCTCAGATGATTCTCAAATCAAAGGGTTCTATCAGTAACTTCTTGTCAGGTACTAAAGCTCAGATTCTGAGAGTTCCAGAGCTAGGGATCTTGTTTATGCTTTTGCAGGACCAAAGAATGAGGAAACCCGTGGAAGCAGATACATGCCTCTAATCCCAAGTGTCAGGGAAAGCTATGGCCAAGTTAAAAGGCCTTTTATTAATTTTTACCTACCATAATACTAGAGGGAAAGAAGGGACCCAACATACTGATATTGGTTATCTTACTATGAGCTTATATTTTCTGTCAGTCTTTGACTATATCTAAGAACTTTACTGTGGGGATTGAAGAAGCTCAGGAAAATAGACTTTAATTGAATGAAGATTTATATAGGAAAATAATGAACACTTCCTTCCTTACTAAAAAATCTGCTTATTATTGGGGAGAAGGAGTGTTTCAGTGGGAGAGGAAGTGGTATAAAAATGGTAACATTTAAAATTCAGCATTCGTGGCATTTTAGGCAATAATTCACCCTCAGGAAAAGAATTTAATAAAGCAGAATCAAACCTGCTGCTCATAAGAATTTTTCTGAAAAGTAAAATTGCCCTGAATCAAGTGCACTTAGCCTGGAGACCACCTTTTTGGTACATTACTGTATTTTAAACCATGGTTTCATGGTTCCTAATAGTGTCCTTAGTCATGAACAGCTAGGAAAAAAAAAACTTTCTAGGACACGGAGCTTTGCAATCTTTACGAAGTGTAGCTCTCTGAAATCCCCCATAGAACTCAAGACCATTTTTGCCACTTTAGTCCCCCATTTACTGCTTACATTATTACACATGTTTAAGAATAAATAATTTTCTTAAGCAGAGAAGATAAAAAAGTACCTTAAGTTCGTCATTTTCGTATGCTAAATGTGTTTGAGTAATCATGAAACTATAAGAATTTTAGATTATCAAGTGAATTTAGATTCTAAATATATAGACAATGTACATTTTCAAGGTAATCTTCACACCCAGTTCAAAGGTGCTTTCTCTCATGCCACCAATTGGTACCACTGTGCCATTCCAGTGCCATTTTTTCATTTCTTCATCTGCAGAGTTTTTTGAAATATTTTTGGTGGTATTATTTTCTGATACAAATAACCATTGTTTAGGGACTTTTAAAAAGTATCTCTTAGTTCAACATACTGCTTACATGCATGCCCCAGTGTTTGTTCTGTCCCAGATCCTAGGATAAGGGAAGCATTTTTAATTATTAGATTCCTTGTCCCTGTGGTATGTGCTGCCCAGTTTTCCATGTGTTATCAACTAATACTGCTTTTTAGGAAGTGCTTTTTTATGACCCAAGGATTTTAAAAGGAAAACTGTGTTACTTAACCCAGTCTTACTCCAATTTCTGCCTGTTTTAGTCTCTGGAAGAAAGATCACTTTACTTTTTGCCATATTGAGTTAACGTAGCAGAAAATCATCAAAACAAGACATAGACTGAAAGAAAGTATTTACAACACATATATCAGATAAAGCACTTATATACAGAATAAAGAACATTTTCAACTCAGTAACAAGACTCTCAGCCAATTTTTTAAAAAATGAACACAAAATTTGAACTGACACTTCATGAATGAAGATATATAAATGACCAATAAGTATATGAAATGATGTTCAATATAATTATCCAAGATATGCCAATACATTTTAATTTGCCTTATACATAAGAGCTTCTTAATTTCAGCACTTGACATTTTGGGCCAAGTAATTCTTTGTTGTGAGGGGTTGCCCTGTGTGTTGTGGGATGGTTTGGCAGAATCTTTAGCCTCTACCAAGTACATGTCAGTGGCAGCCCATCTACCTATGTGAAAACCAAAATGTATCCAGACATGGTCAAATGTGCTCTAGCCGGGCAAAACCACCCCCAGCTAAGAACCACTGCACTACATCCATTCGATTGAAATGAAAAATATTGGCTATGCTAAGGGCTGGTGAAGACGTGAAGCCTCTGGAACTCTCTGGTACACTGCTGGCAGTAATCTAAAAATGATACAACCACTGTGGAAAACAGTTTGGCAGTTCCTTGCATCCCCAGTGGCTCAGAGGATGAAGAATCGCCTGCAATGCAGGAGACCTGGGTTTGATCCCTGGGTCAGGAAGATCCCTTGGAGAAGGGAATGGGAGCCCACTTCAGTATTCTTGCCTGGAGAATCCTGTGGACAGAGGAGCCTGGCAGGCTACGGTCCATGGAGTTGCAAAGAGTTGGACCAGTTGAGCAACTAACACATTCACGTGCTTATTATATGAGCTGGCCACTCCACTCTAAGTGAAGAAAATGAATACATACATTTATACAAGGCTATTTCAGATCTTTAAGGAATATACTGTCCTACTTAGGTGAAAAACTTTTCATTTCACAGGTTTTTTCTTTGTTGACATATAGTTTCCATACTAAGATCATTTGGCTTACTAGGATCATTTTGCTTCTTTCCGAACCAAAGCTCCTTCAGTGAGGATCTACTGGTGTACATTCTTACTTTTTTTCTTTTTAAATGCATTTCTTCCATTCACTTTCCTGAAAGATAGTTTCATATGTGAATACAATTCAAGAACAGCCATTTTCTCTCGGTGTTTCCAAGACACTATTTCCCAATCTTCTGACTTCCATTGTTAAAATTAGGTTAGTTTAGTTTTTCCTTTGTAGGTAATCTGACTTTTCTCTTGGATAACCTTTAAGATCTTTCCTTTTTCTTGGAATTTTTCAGTTTTACTCTGTCAAAAGATATATATTTCCTTTCAGTTATTCTGTATGGGATTCATTATGCTTCCTGGAAAAATGAGGATTGCTGTCTTTAATCAGTTCTGGAAAATTCTCAACCATCATCTCTTAGAATATTGCTTTTATCCTTTAAGAACTCGTTAGATTTATATTAGACCTTCTATTCCATCTTTGATGTTATTTTAATTTCTTCTTTCTTGTTTTCCATCTCTCTGTGTTACGTGCTACATTCTGGAATATTCAGATTTTCTAGTTTATTAATATTTTTCTCCTCATCTATGCTAAAAATGCTGTTTATCCATTGAATTTTGTTTTGGTTATAAAATCTATATTTAATCCATTTTAAAATCCATCTTTTTTATGGTTTATTGTTCCTCACCCATACTTTCCATTTCCTTTAAAGGTTTTTTTAAAATATAAATTTATTTATTTTAATTGGAGGTTAATTACTTTACAATACTGTATTGGTTTTGCCATACCTCAACATGAATCCGCCACAGGTATACTCGTGTCCCCATTCTGAACCCCCCTCTCTCCATTTCCTTTAAAGATTTAAGAACTGTATTAAACTGGTATTCTGTATCTATAATTCTAATAACTGAAGTCTTGAAAGTTTGAGTCAGGTGATCATTGTTTCTTCAGACCTCAATAACATTTTTTTCCACAGTATGTTTTATTATCATAAGCTCATATTCATTGGAATTTTATCTCCTTCAGACATGATCTGCATTTCTGACTGGAGCCTGGGGGACGTAACCAATCCACTTTAACTGAATCTTTGCCTTTTTTGATCATTTGTTTTCAGTCCAGGTAGGTAAAGGGATTTTATTTTAGGCCCCAGTTCCTTATGTGTGAGCCACTTTGTGTTTGTAAATTTTCAGGGGAGATTTCATCCCTTCAACCAAGAACAAAGTTGAAACAGGAAAATTTTCTATTTTCTTTTGTAGATGAGGTGCTTTTCCTAGTTAATGCCTTCAATGATAGTTTAGCCCTTTGAGGTTGGCATTAGGATGGGGTCTCTTGCCCACCCTCCAGTTTCCCAAGTCCTAGGCTTTGCCATCTGTTCCCTATGTTGCTGCTCTAGGTTACTGGGGATTTATAACTCCCAGCCTATGAATAATCCCTACCTCCTTGGATTCCTCCTATTGGCCATTTTTTACTTCTGAAGATTTCTGTTACTTTGCCAGTTCAGCTGTACCTTTTAAATTATATTTCTTACAGAAATATTTGTAGGTGTTTTGTACACCATGAGAAAGAATCATTATTTTGGAGGTTAGTTATTACCCTAATCTGTCAGAGAGTGGTGCTATTAGAGTTCTTTAAGGCTTAGGTCAGAGTGCACTTTTAGTAAACAGCTTGCTACTGTGCTGTCCACGTTCTTATTTCTGCTTTTTAGAATTTTTCTGACTGTTTCCTTGTGATCAAATGATTGACTATCATTCTTTCTCTGTCAGTTCAGACAGTAGTCCCTACTTCCTTCTAAATTACTGTGGACTTAGAAACTAAATAAATAAGCTAATTATAATTTTGTACAAATAAAAGTAAATTATCTCTAAGGTAAACCAAAGGTTTTCCTCTGAGTACAGTACATACTCTTTGGTATTAATATATATATACTCTGTGGCATCTGTTTAACTTTTTTTTTTTCTTGCTTATTCTAGATTCTCAAGCGTGTAAAAAAAAAAAGTCAATTCAGGTATAAAGAGATATTACTATATTAATAGTCTATAATAATCACCTATTTGGCCAGAATGACTGATTTTCAAATGTAGAAGAAAATATTTTAAGGGATTAAAATCTCTTAAAATATGTATGTGTAAATACATAAATAAAATATGTATGTGTAAATAATCACTAGATATAATCCTACTAAATAAATCACTCTGAATTCTATATTTCATTTTTTTTCAGTAGGCAATATGATATTTAGCCACTAAGAAAAGTTACCATATTTTCTTATGTTTGAAGTCTTTTATACTGACTGATAATGATTGTGTGCCAGTTTGTCTTCATCTATGTTTTCATTTTTCCCTTTTATATAAAATGCAATAATGTTTTCTAGATGTTATAGAGCATTTTTATTCTGGCAGTAGCATCAGTGGAGAGTCAGTCTAGATTTCCTGGAAAGGGATGATGTTCTAATGAATTGGGTGGTCACAGAGAGTGGGCTGAACAGTCAGTTATACAAAAGAGATTGCAGAGAAAAAAGAACAGGGAAGATAGGAAAAGATGAAGAGGAAAGTTCATGGTCCATTGACCTCTTTCCTAATCGACATGCAATCACTGGAATATTAACAGTGAAAAGAATACTAAATCTATGAGAAATCATCATGGTATAGTAGAAAGAACATGCCCTTAGGGGCAGACAGACTTAAGTTCTAACCTTCACTTGAGCCCCTTGTTTGCTCTTTAGACTTAGGTGTTTAACCTCTTTGTCTCCAAGTTTTTAATTTCTGAGGGACATCCCTGGTGGCTCAGTTCAGTTCAGTACTCAGTCATGTCCAACTCTTTGTGACCCCATGGACTGCAGCATGTCAGGCCTCCCTGTCCATCACAACTCCCAGAGTTTAATCAAACACATGTCCATTGAGTCAATGATGTCATCCAACCATCTCATCCTCTGTTGTCCCGCTTTCCTCCCGCCTTCAATCTTTCCCAGCATCAGGGTCTTTTCAAATGTCAGCTCTTCACATCAGGTGGCCAAAGTATTGGAATTTCAGCTTCAACATCAGTCCTTCCAGTGAACACCCAGGACTGATTTCCTTTAGGATGGACTGGTTGGCTCTCCTTGCAGTCCAAGGGGCTCTCAAGAGTCTTTTCCAACACCACAGTTCAAAAGCATCAATTCTTTGGTGCTCAGCTTTCTTTATTGTCCAACTCTCACACCCATACACAACTACTGGAAAAAACCATGGCTTTGACTATACGGACTTTTGTTGGAAAAGTAATGTCTCTGCTTTTTAATATACTGTCTAGGTTGGTCATAACTTTCCTTCCAAGGAGTAAGCATCTTTTAATTTCATGGCTGCAGTCACCATCTGCAGTGATTTCGGAGCAAAAAAAAAAAAAAAGTCTGTCACTGTTTCCATTGTTTCCCCATCTATTTGCCATGAAGTGATGGGACTGGATGCCATGATCTTCGTTTTTTGAATGTTGAGATTTAAGCCGACTTTTTCACTCTCCTCTTTCACTTTCATCAAGAGGCTCTTTAGTTCCTCTTCACTTTCTGCCATAAGGGTGGTGTCATCTGCATATCTGAGGTTATTGATATTTCTCCCGGCAATCTTGATTCCAGCTTGTGCTTCATCCAGCCTGACATTTCACATGATGTACTCTGCATATAAGTTAAATAAGCAGGGTGACAATATATAACCTTGATGTACTCCTTTCCCAATTTTGAACCAGTCCACTGTTCTATATCTGGTTCTAACTGCTGCTTCTTGACCTGCCTACAGGCTTCTCAGGAGGCAGGTCGGGTGGCCTGGTATTCCCATCTCTTGAATTTTCCACAGTTTATTGTGATCCACACAGTCAGAGGCTTTAGTGTAGTCAATGCAACAGAAGTAGATGTTTTTCTGAACTCTCTTGCTTTTTCCATGATCCAGCGGATGTTGGTCAGGAGGCAGGTCGGGTGGCCTGGTATTCCCATCTCTTGAATTTTCCACAGTTTATTGTGATCCACACAGTCAGAGGCTTTAGTGTAGTCAATGCAACAGAAGTAGATGTTTTTCTGGAACTCTCTTGCTTTTTCCATGATCCAGCGGATGTTGGCAATTTGATCTCTGGTTCCTCTGCCCTTTCTAAATCCAGCTTGGACATCTGCAAGTTCTTGGTTCACGTACTGTTTAAGCCTGGCTTGGAGAATTTTGAGCATTACTTTGCTAGCATGTGAGATGAGTGCAATTGTGCAGTAGTTTGAACATTCTTTGGCATTGCCCTTCTTTGGGATTGGAATGAAAACTGACATTTTCCAGTCCTGTAGCCACTGCTGAGTTTTCCAAATTTGCTGGGCATACTGACTGTAGCACTTTCAACAGCATCATCTTTTAGGATTTGAAATAGCTCAACTAGAATTCCATCACCTCCACTAGCTTGTTTGTAGTGATACTTCCTAAGGCCCACTTGACTTCACACTCAGAGATGCCTGGCTCTAGGTGAGTGATCACACCATCATGGTTATCTGGGTCATTTTCTGTATACTTCTTCTGTGTATTCTTGCCACCTCTTCTTAATGTCTTCTGCTTCTGTTAGGTCCATACCATTTCTGTCCTTTATTGAGCCCATCTTTGCATGTTCCCTTGATATCTAATTTTCTTGAAGAGATCGCTAGTCTTTCCCCTTCTATTGTTTTCCTCTATTCTTTAGCAAAACCTAGAGTTAGTCTCCAAATATATTTTAATTTCCCTCTAACTTCCTAGGGATGTATAGAATACAATGAAATATTGAGAAGAAGTATACATATATACATTTTTGACAGCACCCTAAATTATTGGTAGGAAATCTGCCTATGTTTAGTACATGGTAAGTTCAGGAGACAACTGATATGGCAAGTCAAGCTGATGTATTTAAAGTAATTATCTTTTTAGGGAGCTAAAACATGCAAATGATTTAAGCAGTACTTGAAGAAAAGAAAAAAATGAACAAAGTCATTCTTGAAGATTTTTAGGGAAAGTATTAGAACTGCTTTAGAATACTTTATAAATTTGGCAAGCCAAAAACAGAATGAAGAAAATTCTTCACTATTGTTTCATTGTATTTTTATGTTTCTACTTCAAGTAACTCTGTCAATTTAAGCAAATACTTAGGTTTGAGTTAAACATTACAGTGGTGAAATCTGTAACTCTGAAAAATTTCTTCTAAATCCTCAGACTTTCTTCTCTCAAGGATATGTATTGAGTAATAGAAATGAAAAAATTTTACAAAGAATGACACTGTACAATTTGTTGTTTGCTTGCTTATTTCACAGATTATATTTGTATGTGGTTGTTTTTAATCATATTTTACATTTTTGGATCTGGACTGCAGCATTTTCTTGTTTGGTAGGTACCCCCTCTTGAATCCCCTCATGAATTTTAGAAACAGTATTAGAGAATTTAAAGAGAGAAGAATCTTATACATATGCTTACCCTTATCCTCTATCCACAAATAAGAAAGAAAATTTCCCACAAAATTCTATATACTATTACAAATACAAAAATATTTTCAAGATAACTTTAATGTATACAGTGTCTGGCACAATAAAAATGAAAACCAAATTATCATGACATTATTAAAATTGGATATATTTTGTTAAAGGTTGATGAAAGGATTTTATCTTTATGTTACTTTTAACCCAGGACAGTCTAATCTGTTATATAACTTGTCTCTGCTCTGACACTGTATAATTTAAAAACAAAAAAAACACACATTGAGGGTTGGACTTCTTTGGTATCTGAGTGGTTGAGGCCTTACCTCTTTGTCTGCTTTCTGATTGGCTAAAAACTGTTGCTAAGCTTGTTTCTTTGTTCTTTGGGAAAGTCAAAAGTTGAGTGTGACCTATTTGAACTGTATCCTGCTGCTTTTGACTCTGCTTTTGCCTTCCTCCTGATCTATATGCTTTTTTCTGAAGTTTAGACTTTTTTAACCCATCAATTTATAAATTTAATATTCTATATTTTAAAGTTTTAAGATTTTAGTTGTACCTTTATAATGCACAAATTACTTGGTTTAATTTTTTAAAATCTGGTTGAATAGTTGAAAGTTGAATTTTCCATCAGAAAGCATGTTCTCATTGTAAAGAGTAAATACACTATTTAAAGACCTGCCTGTCACAAACACAAAAGATTAGCTTGGAGATCAATAATATCCTTATTGTTAATAAAAACAATTCTGAAGTTCATCATTGAAAATCATTGAAAACACAACTTTTTGTGTTTTAGTTTAAAAGCTACTATTGGTCATATGGCATGAATGTTATTGAAGGATAAGACTGACTTTATTCATGTTTCTGGAGAAGGGCTAGAAGGATTGATAGTCCTTTCAGTTATAGACCAAATCCAGGACAGCTTAAGTAAAAGTTGTACTGGAAGACAAGTTTGTTTTTTCATTCAGTAAACCATAATCAAATCATTGTGGTTATAAGAGCCTTTCCTCTAAGGCTCTATTTGGCATTGGTGGGAATGAGACTTTGAACTAGATTTCCCCTAGCACTCCTTTAGAAGGAGCATAAATCCTGGGAACATTCTCTGAACCTTAAAGCCTGACCCAAGCCTTGAATGAACAACATTGGGAGCTATAGACTAGATGGATTTTCTAAACCTACTGGGAGTTCTAGTGAACAGAACAGGAGATGTGGCATGTATATAAAAGTAATATTCACATCTGATTTTTTTTTGTCAGCATAGTCTTTAGTGAAACAATATTATCAAGATTCTGATTTATATACAATATAAACTGGTATTTTACTAATAAATGATCTCTTTAAAGTTCATATAAGTTACATTATTAAGCCAATTAGTGAGAACAATGAAGCTATCTTATGTTTTAAGCAAATTTGAAATAAAGGGGTTATGGATTATAGTTATAGTATTTCTGTATTTTCTTATATTCATAATATCAGAGAAATCTATATTCACACAGCAAAGTACCTACATGCTGTGGCAACCCACTCACTACTATAATTTTACTCAATGAGCAGAGGCAGACAGGCATGAATTTTTTTTAAAGGCAAGAACACACAAACTATCCCTTCCTTGTCACTGACACATTTATAAGAAAGTTCAAATGTATACTCACAGAGAAGATGGAAAAAGTTTTATTTACTCCAGTATCTAAATTATTATTTTGATGGTTCCCAGTACATTTAATGTTTATATATGTTTGTAGGTTACCTTGAAAAAAAAAACCTCAAATCTAGTGTTTTATAATATCTTTAAAGTACTTGCAAGAAATACAATTCTGAAATCACTGGTAATGTACAAAGAAGCCTGGTATAGGAGGAGGCCAGGATCTGGTTAGCTTAAAGCATATAATTCTTTTTTTTTTTTTTAATCAATTTTTATTTTTTTAGTTTGTTTTGCTTTACAATACTGTATTCATTTTGCTACACATCGACATGAATCAGCCACGAGTGTACATGAACTCCCAATCCCGACCCCCACCTCCCCCCTCCCGTGGATTATCTCTCTGGATTATCCCCGTGCATCAGTCCCAAGCATCCTGCATCTTGCATCAAACCTGGACTGGCGATTCATTTCACTTATGATATCACACATGTTACACTGCCACTCTGCCAACCCATCCCACCCTCTCCCTCTCCTACAGAGTCCAAAAGGCTGTTCTATACATCTGTGTCTCTTTTGCTGTCTTGCATACACGTTTATCGTTACCATCATTCTAAATTCCATATATATGTGTAAGTATACTATATTGGTGTTTTTCTTTCTGGCTTACTTCACTCTGTATAATCAGCTCCAACGTCATCCACCTCCTTAGAACTGATTCAAATGTATTCTTTTTAATAGCTGAGTAATACTCCATTGTGTATATGTACCAAAGCATATAATTCTTGATAAAATCAGGTATTATATTCACAGAGTAGAACTTTAAAGCTGAAGTTAACTTTGAGAGCTCATGAAGTTCAGGAGCCTTTCATTTTAAATTTGAGGAGACTAAAACTAGAAGGGTTGTTAAGAAATTGCCATACCTTCTGGGTTTTTGTTTTTCTTATTTGTTTGGTACCCCGCCCCCCAGAGTTGGACAATAAAGAGATGATTCCCTATTTAATGCTCCTTGACAGAATCCCAAGCTTACTGCCAATCTGTGTGACTTACACAAGAGGTTTAAGTCTAAACAAAATAGATGTCCAATCTCAAATTAAGATATTTCTGCTTGCCCATAGATTTAATAAACTAAATGCATATAGTTGGTATTCAGTAAATATAGATAATAAATGACTGAATACTCAATGTTTACATAGTATTAAGATTTCTGTTAATTGGTAAAATAACAGCACCATACATAAACCTATGCCCGAATATATTTCTTTAATTAAAGATATGAGTTGAAAAAGAATACTACCTTCTCCAACTTGTAATGTCTGAATAAAATCGTTTTTTTATTTCTCAATTATTTGCCAAAAATTAGGAAAATCAGATTTTTCTGTCACTAGAAATGAAATGATCTTGAATTCTGTTCAAACTTAAACTTATGTAAAAAAAATAATTTTTAAAGTTGCATTTTTCTTTTTTTGAATATTTTTAGCTAAACAGAAAGATAGTAATGACAAGTGAAAATAAATTCATGTGTGAACTGTGATGTCCTGAAAGTACTCACATCCTATGGACAAAGGGAAACGTGGCCCACAGAGGTGCAGTGAGGGTTTTGGAGGGCAGAAGAACAGATGAGAGAGTACAGGGAAATGCCATTGTTTCTGAAACACTTAACAGCATGCAAGTAGCTTGTAGATGTGGCCTTGCACTTTGTGACCAGGTTAAAGATCTACAACTTAATACCCTCTTGAGAAACAGGATATCTCAGAAGGAGGCAAAGAAGGTGATTCAAAGGATTAAAGGACCTTCAACTAAAGATTGTCACAAAGGAACGGAGTAGAGGGTTCTTTGAGCTATGTTAGAAAAACATATATTATTGAACTCTATTCACTGCTTGGTAGTACGATTAATCATGGTGAAGGGGCATGGATAGAGAAGTCAGGATAGCTGTTATAAACAAAAAATAACTTGATTGAAAGATTTAGAACATTGTCATTAGGTTTTGTTTCTTTGAATGAAATTATCTCTAGTATGAATAAAACATTCAAAATTCAGACATGATTAAGCTGATGCCTTACTAATATACATTTAGCCGAAACTCTTTAACGGGTATATTCAGTTCTATAAAGTCTGTGGGCTCAGGGTAAGTTGAAGACACTACGTTTGATTTTATTCTGTTTTAGAAAGACAATTTTTTAATACTATGCCAGACCAATATATTCCTTAAAATTATAGGTTACATATTTAAACCAGTTATTGCCTAGTGCCCACAAAGAGAAGCACTTTGAGAATTTAAAAAATATTTTCACATATGTTTTTAGGTAGAGATTAAATCTGGCCCCTCAAAAACTACTTTAAATATAACATATATGCATAGTCTGAGAAATATTTCTACTTGAACATGTCATACATTAAGTATCTTCCATTACTTTTTTTAAAGTTGGTATCTTAAGTTCATAAGTTGAACTCCTAAGAACATATAGAGAAAAGTCCTAACTCTCAATTTCCCACCACACTCACCTTTTTCCTGAACCTTGTCCTATTCCAAGTTAAACCTATTCCTTCTTATTTACCTCAAAACAGTGCTTAAAAGTAATTAGCCTCTAACAGTTGTAATGAATGAATTCTTCCATCTAACTTTGGTATCTCAACTGGCACTTTCTTTCCGATATTTCACTGTAGATAAGCCTGTGGATGTTTAAAGCCAGACTTGGGCTTTAAAATGTTCATAAATTTGTCAAACAATGGTATGAATACAGGTGGTGTCTGACTTGTAAGTACCTGCCTGACTTAACAAGTGAGCCATGTGTACCATTGCCCAAACCTTTATAGCCTCTATCTTGGCAGTATAGGAGAACAGGAACAGAAAAATCAAAGGAGCTTGGGAATACCTGGAGTACCTGATGAGAAAAGACAATGAAAAATAGAATTTGCTTGTTAGAGCTGGAAAGGACAAGCTGATTCCCAAGCAGAGCCTGCCTGTCTGCCTAAATAGTGACCCCAAAGCCTCCAAGAGTGTTTGTCTGGATGGCCCAAATCTTTATAATATGAATGTTGAAATTCATTATTAAGCTTTCAGTTGAGTTAAACTTCTTTTTTAATGGAATCATCTCTGTGGAGTTCATTCATTACATTCATTACATTCTTATTGAAGGTCTACTGTGTGCTGGGCACTAAGACATTGGAAATACAGCAATGAACAAGACAAATATTAATTTTACATTCTATTGAGACAGACTAAATAAATTAGCATGAAATGTCAGACCCTCATACAATAATATGTATGAGTTAGTTTAAGAAACCTATTCCTTTCTAATACCTACCAGTTATTCTAAGAAAAACAGTGGTAATGTGAGGAGCAGGTAGGAGGTTGGGTAGACTCAGGTGAGTTATGTAGTAGGGGAGTTTGGGGTAGCATGAAGTCAGCAAAGGTCTGGGAAGACACTGAGGAATGATAGGGACAGAGAAATAGAAGAAAGCAGCTCTCAAAGACCAAGACCATGATTCCATGATTGCTTTTTATTTTATTTTCTTTTTTTTTTTGAACCAGATCTCACCCTGAGATAACTAGATCTCACAAAAGGGATACATTTTTCTTTCTTCTTACCTTCTTCTCTTGCTATCAGAATCAACTTAGGCTAACACACAATTATTCTAATTTTTTAAATATTCATTAAAAGCAGCAGCCTAGCTTCTGCTGCTTTGGATTCAGACAGACCTAGGTTCTAAACTCAGTCTTACTTTTACAACTTTGGATGAATTACCAATATTTTATGTTTCTGTTTTACAGATTTTTAAAATAGAAATAATTGTATCTGCCTTACATGTGTAAGGCAGGAGGAGATTGGGGGCAGGAGGAGAAGGGGACGACAGGATGAGATGGCTGGATGGCGTCACTGACTCGATGGATGTGAGTCTGAGTGAACTCCAGGAGTGGGCGATGGACAGGGAGGCCTGGCTTGCTGCGATTCATGGGGTCACAGAGTTGGACATGACTGAGCGACTGAACTGAACTACATGTGTAAAATCCTTAGTGTCTGATATTTTGGTCTTATTATCATTATCTGGAAAGCCTGACCATGGCTTAGCATGCTTATTCTTTTAGGAAAGTGATTTTCTAATTTAAAACTACTGACACTATTTGGAATATCTTGTTTACAAATATGAGTGCTGGTCTGTTTCTAAAACCCTATATGAAAATTTAAAACTGTTCATTTCTAAAAGAAGAAACTCTGAAGGAGAAAAGAGAGCAAAAATTTGTCAACATTCTTGCTTCTTTATAAGTAACATAATTCTAAAAATTAAATTGAAGAAGTGAAAAAAGTAGAGGACAAATAAGAGAAAGGATCTCAATGTACCCAAAACATGATGTTGAAAGGAAAAAAGTGCTTAGCAGGCAAGCTATTTATAAGAAACAGGAAGGTATCAACTAGAGGAGGAAAATCTAGACAAAATTAGCAAGCAGAAGTAATATTATAAACCAGAATTCATTCCAAATAAAAAATGTTTTAAATGACAATAGGGCATTTTTTCAAGAAGCTTAAACTACACAAATCTAACAAATCCCACTCCCATTCTTAAAAGAGGTGTTTGGTTTAATGGCTGAAGTCATTGTTATGTGTGTCTAGTCAATTATTAAATATTTCTATTCTGAATAGATCTGTATATCTACAGTACTTTAATTCACTTTCAGTTTCTTTAGTTAATAAAAAAAAATCAAGGTTTAATATGTGGCCAATGAAAGTGTAATTACACCTTTTGCCCTGACTAGTATTCTATTAAAATATATCTATTCTTTTTCATGAATTGACTATATTTTTAAAAGTCTAATGGGTTTAGGGAAGCTGCTTTGTCAAGAGAACATACAATTTGAGGTTTATCTCCTGAATGTCAAAAACAATATAAGGCATCATTTCCTTTTTCAAGAGCATGATGGTTGCATGCTTAGTCGTGTCCCAACTTTTTGTGACCCCGTGGACTATAGCCTGCCAGGTTTCTCTATCCTTGGGATTTCCTAGGCAAGAATACTTGAGTGGGTTGCCATTTCCCACTCCAGGGGATCTTCCCGACCCAGGGATTGAACTCTGACTTCTGTGTCTCTTGGATTGGCAGGTGGATTCTTTACCACTGTATCACCGGCGTAGCCCCAAAGGGGACAAATCTACCTTCATCCCTGCACTTGCTTCATTTCCATTGTTCTTCAGAACACCATCTTGCCTTTGCCACAGTTGCCTCAACAATCTTTGTAACACATCTTTCTACCTCTAGTTTTGCCTGAACCTTAGCTGAAATGCAAATTTGATGTCATTACCCTCTTTAAAACTTGTAGTAACTCCACAGTACTCCTAAAAATGAAATTTATTGTCCTTAATGAATCTTAAACAAGGTCCCTCCTTACTGTTTGACCTAAACTCCATCCATTACTCTCCAAACTCTCTGCTCCAGACACCAGTGAGTGAATGAGTGAAAATCGCTCAATTATGTCCAGTTTTTGCGACCCCCATGGACTATACAGTCCATGGAATTCTCCAGGCCAGAATACTGGAGTGGGTAGCTATTCCCTTCTCCAGGGGATCTTCCCAACCCAGGGACTGAACCCAGGTCTCCCGCATTGCAAGTGGATTCTTTACTAGCAGAGCCACCAGGGAAGCCCTCCAGACACCAGTTGTTGCTGTTGTGTTAGTTGCTCAGTCGTGTCTGATTCTTTGCGACCCCATGGATTGTAGCCCACCAGGCTCCTCTGTTCATGGGATTATCCAGGCAAGAATACTAGAGTGGGTTGCCATTCCCTTCTCCACCAGACACCAGTGAACTTCCTTTATTCAGCTTCCCTCTCCCCTGCCTCTGAGCCTTTGCACAGTGCTAGTTTCTTTGCTTAGAACTCTGTCTTTACTCTCCCAAACACTCCACCGATTTTCTTTCCAAAGCCTCTCTATTAATCCTCTAAGCCCTAGCTCAGATATCACTTACTTTAGGAAGCCCATCTTGAACCACCACTCCAAGTCTGGACTCTAATGCTTCATGGTTCTCTGCTCAGATCAAGTCATTTAACACCACTCTTGTTTTTAACATGGCTATACCATGGGCTTCCCTAGTGGCTCAGACGGAAAGCATCTGTCTGCAATGCAGGAGACCTGGGTTCAATCCCTGGGTTGGGAAGATTCCCTGGAGAAGGAAATGGCAGCCCACTCCAGTATTCTGGAAAATCTCATGGACCTTGGAGCCTGGTAGACTATGGTCCATGAGGTCACAAAGTGTCGGGCACAACTGAGCGACTTCACTTTCACTTTCACCATCTTGTTCTGGGGCAGTTAGCATTGAGATCATTATTGCTAATGTCAAGTGCAAAAACCTCACTTTGATACAATTGAGTTGCATAGATTAACCCCCAAAATTTATGTATGTGTGTGCTCAGTCCCTCCAGTCGTGTGCAACTCTTTTGTGACCCCGTGGACTGTAGCCTGCCAGGCTCCTCTGTCCATAGGATTTTCCTGGCAAGAATACTGGAGTGGGTTGCCATACCCTCTTCCAGAGGATCTTCCAGATCCAGGGATCAAACCCGCTTCTTCTGCTCTCCTGCATTGCCAGGTGGATTCTTTACCACTGAGCCACAAGTGAAGCCCATTTATGCGTGTATGTATATATGTACATTTTTGGCCGTATCTCCTAGCTTGCAGGAGCTTAGTTCCCCAACCAGAGATTGAACACACATTCTCAGCAGTGAAAGCATGTAGTCCTAACCACGTAACCACCAGGGAATGCCCAGAACATTTTTAGAAGAAAGGAGAAATTCAGAATTACTACTGCTTCTTGGATTACATGTCAGGATTCTTCATTGAAGAAATAAAATGTTGAAATGAAATGTTTAAATAGTAGACTTTGTAAATAACTGCTAGCCTATAATGATAGCCTGTGGTAAATATCAAAAGCATAGTCCTTTCCAATTACTAATTGGTGTTCAGGAGGTTTATTACATGCTTAGCACTGGAAGTTCATTAAGAGAAGTACCTTCAGGATATCTGGCCAACTCAAGTAGTGAAATGTTTGGAAAATACAACCTTTTTATTAAATGATTTGTAAAAAATCTCAGAAATGAGATCTGCATAATATTTGCAGGTCAATACAGTTGTGAAACTCTTGGTTAATAGATTTATTTGGAGGCAACCTTTTTATGTTATAGAAAAGAGTGACTAATTCAGTTACTGCTCTATCAAAAAGCAAAAATTAGTACTATCTAATGACTTGAAGGGCCTCAATAGGACTGAATTAGAATATATTAAAATTATTTTTCTTTTTATGTAAGGCAACATCAAAATAAATTGAAATTTTCCTTAAAAAAAAAAAATCCTAATGGGAGCTTCCTATTAAATTTCAACACACGTATCCTCAAAATTTATGAAGCATGAAGTATCAGATGTGAACATATATGTATACATATATACATATGAATATATACACATATACACACACCGTTTGCAGTTCTAATTTACATTTAAATGTTTTAAACCATTTTTGCATTAGCTAGATACATGCTTTTCCCTTGCCTCTCATTAAAAGGTAGAAGGTTAAAATGGCTACTTTTTATTTATCTTCTCCAGATAAATAAGATTATATGTTCTCATATACTTTTTATAAATTGCTGAAGCACCCAAATATCTGGTCAAGAAAAGCAATTGGAGGTTAATATTAACATAGAATAAAAGGCTACAGAGACTTCCAAGTGCTCTTTCTCTGAGCTGAGCCACAAAGCAAGAACAACAACAACAAAACAGTATAATGCCCACTCAGCCACAAACAAACAGGCAAAAATAAACACAGAAAATCATCCAATTTGCAGCAAGGCAACAGTAAGGCAAACATTCTCCATTTTGCAAATAATATAATTTTAATATCAGACAAGGTTATGCCCTACTAGACAACTAACCCTCACTGCTGTTTTCTTTCCAGAAAATCACAGCTCAACTCTTCTAGAACCAGAGTCATCATTTTTCACATACTGCCCTCATTAAGTAGCTTTATCGCTCACAACCCCTACATCAAGTCATTTATATTTCCAAGTTACTCATGTACAATCAGTTTATCTTGGAGGGTATGTGATATTGCTGTTGTTGTTGTTCTTGTTTTGTGGCTCAGCTCAGAGAAAGAGCACTTGAAGTCTCTGTAGCCTTTTATTCTATGTTAATATTAACCTCCAATTGCTTTTCTTGACCAGATATTTGGGTGCTTCAGCAATTTATAAAAAGTATATGAGAACATATAGTCTTATTTATCTGGAGAAGAAAATAAAAAGTAACCATTTTAACCTTCTACTTTTAAAATGTGACAGTTTAAGAGCTAAGTAAGTTACTCAGATTTCTCTGAGACATTGTAACCTCTCTTCTAAGACTGAAACTTAATATTCATCTATGAGCCCTGGTTCTTTGTCTGTAGGTATTCATTGACTTAAACTCCGCTTGTTTCTGATAGAATGTTCCAACCTTTTTTTTTAAACCTGAGCATGTAAGGTTGAAAATACAGGGCAAACATGCAAAAAGAGATCCAATTTAGGAGTTAATTTATTTTTTTAAAGAAGTTAATGGAGCTCTGTAAGCCAACAGTTTTGACAGAAGACTTGAGAGATTTGTGTTCCAGATCCAACAATGTCAGTTATGTTCCTTTATGATCTGTTTTTTCAGGTTCCTCATCGGGTTTCAGAGAGAGATTCTTTCTTTAGACCCAGGGCACTTATGAGGAAACATTAGAAATTTAAATGCTTTCGAATATACTTGGGAAGAAGAAAATTTAGAGATCTGCTGCCAAGGCTTATTATCTGTGTAGGAGAGTTGATACTTAAAGTTTCTACATAGTTTACCAAAAATAAGTTTTAACTGAATGTAGGTCATGGTTTCCTGCTTGTTTCTGCATTTTATGGCCCAATCAGCTTTGTTTGGGCATTTTTGGAAAGAAAGAAGTGAAATTTCAAAGACTTCATAAAATGTGAAGCAAATCTGATTTCCTCCTAGTGGTGTCGGAGTCAGCCTACAGGTTGGTTGCCCTTTGGCAGGTAATTGGACCTGAACGGGTGGATGGAGGGCAGGCTCTTGGCTGCTGATGCTGGGACAGGGGTACACATTTGCCTTTCACTGAAGCCCGACGGTTCAGGCTGCACCTTCCAGCCACACTGTAGGATCACACCCGGCAGACCAAGCCCACTAGGGACCAGAGGATTGAGCTCCTTGGGGGAAGTACGGTCTCGGTCCCTAGAGGTTGTTTTTCGCCAGGCGGCACTGACTACCCCTGCCAGCACCCGCCCCTCCGCGCCGAGGAGGCGGGGCGCCGCGGCGCTGAGGGCCCCCACTGGCTATCATGGCCGCCGACTCAGCTGAGTGACGGCAAGGGCGGGGCCGCGTGGCTTGTTTGTTTGCGCCGCCCCGTCCCGCCCCGAGCCGCCTCGGCCGTCAGCGCTGACTGAGGCTGCAGCTCAGATCTAGGCTGGCCGCCAGCCCAGCGCTCTCCTCCGCGCTGTTGCGGTTCCTCCTCGCGTCCGCCACTGTCCCTGCGCCGACATGCGCCTGGCTACAGCCGCGAACGAGGCGTATACGGCGTCTCTGGCCGTCTCGGAGCTGCTGGGCTGCAAGCAGTGTGGTGGGAGCCGCGGCCAGGACGAGGTACCCGGGCGAGGGACCGGGCGAGAGGGCGGGTACCCAGCCGACTGTCTGGGCTGCACAGAGTCGCGTCGCTTCTCAGCCCTCTCACCCTAACAGCTTCGGAGAACGCTCCCCAGGGAGGGCGCCTCTGGAGCAACCGCCCGGCCGGCGCCCTGCCCGGCGGGGCGTGGCGGGCTGGCCCGCGCCGCTCAGGTGAAGGGGCGGCCAGTGGCGGGGTGGGGGGACGTTTGCCACTGCGAGTCGTCCCCGGGCAGAAATTGCCACGGCTGAAAGAGAAAGCTATCTGGATCGTTTAAATGGAAGTCTCCAAAACGTAAATAACGTTGTCTTCTGTACAAGTCTCCACAAGTCAGAAACCGAACAAACTCTAGTCCCGAGGTAGAACAGCCTGGGGATTCCCCCCCACCCCCCTCAATGTCTTGTCGAAACAGATTATTTGGTCACTCTTTGCCTTTTACTTTAAAAAAGAAAAAAATGCATCTCAGTTTTGCCTAGAATAACTATGTTCTGCCAGCTCTATGACGTTATGCACAGCGTTTACTCTTGTTATTAGCATTTCTTTTGTGTCTGAATTGGCCTTCAGAAAGAGCTATTTAATTGTGACATTTTGTATTTTTCCTAAGTGGTTACAAAGAGGGCACCAATCGAATATCCTGTGGCATGCATGCAGGATCTAGTTCCCTGATTAGGGATTGAACCCAAGGTCCCTGCATTGAGAGACCAGAGTCTTAGCCACTGAACCACCAGGGAAGTCCCGTAGGACCCCAATTGAAAGTTACTAGTACAAGTTTAACTCAAATTTTAGCCTTTAATTCAAATAGTAGCAAGGGGGAAAGAGAAATAGTAATTAAAATTGAATTGAAATCAGATTGTTTTAAGTATTGACTTAGTTCGAGAAATGTAAATACGAGGTAATTTCTCTGCACTATTGCCCACTAAAATGACTGTTTTATATTTTTTTGTAAATAGAGTCAACACTATGAGTATACCACATATATTCATATAAACTTAAATGAAGACACTTTCTCCTGAAGGTTGTAGAACACCAAACACTTCTATATTTTAACATTCATGTTTACATAGCATGCTTCTTGTTTCCAGATAATACAGCAACCTAAAAAAAGTCTCATGACTGTTGCTTTGAAACTTTACTAAGAGGGAAAACTGTTCAAAAGTGTTGAAATAGCATTTACAATTTCTGTTTGCAGGCCATAACAGATCTTTTGTCATTTTGAGAAGTGAGCCTCATGATTGTGCTTGAATCTGTTCTTTCTAGTGGTATTTGTGTGTAGAATCCTGGTTCTTGCCCAGATCTAGAATCTCTAAATATAGCCATGTAAACTAGAAGATAAAGAGATACATTTTATCTTACACATTGATTACAGAGCCTATGGGATGGTGTTCAGGAGATCAGGCAGCTTTGTGTAGTTGTATCTCATTTTTAAAACATCCGACAAGTGGGAAGATAAATTAGGAGGTAGTGCTTTATAAGAAAACGATTCACTTTACAAAAGAATTAATAACAGAACTCTTTCAAATGGCAGACTTCCACAGTGTCTTTAAGTTAAAAACCTTCCAGAAAAGGAACTCCTGGCTAAAGTGTAGGGCACACATAAGAGCCTAAGTCAGCCTTATAAATCCAGTACTTCGAAGTCAGTTGAATTTTTATTTTTCTAGGATGTAGTTCGTAGAATACCAGACAGTGGAAAAAGAGATACCTGAACTTTAAATATTTCTAAATTCCCTATAAGAGTTAGTAACAAATTTAGAAGAAGCACTAGTACATTTTGTTTTAGTACATAGGAAGATTTCTTTATAAGGCTTTTGGATTTCTTCATTTCTATTTAAAAATTTCAAATGTCAAAAGGCTAGCACCCAGCTATAGGCAATGATTCTCATAAACAAGGGAGAGTGGGATGAGAACTCTTATTTTTTTACACAGTATATTTTTGCCTTGTTGAAATGTGTTTCAAAAAGAACTGCTTTTGTAATGTTTTACAAATCAAAGTTACCATCATTGTTGCTATTATCAGTATTAAGACATCTAGATAGTTTTAAAATGCACCAAGTGCAGTGAGAAAAAATAAAATGATTCGAGAGATCTGATTGTTTTTACTTTTCAAATGGATAGATGTGTTAGCCAGTAAATGTTCTCATTTTGTGTTTGTGGCAAATTCTCCATTCCTTTGGTTAAAGATATTTATATAGATTCATAAATGTATCTCTGACAAATTTGAAAATTCTGATTAGAACAATACATTCAATACATAAATAGGTTTACACAGTGAATATATTACATTCATTAGTCATTCTGTGGTATTGTCAACATTTGCTGAGAATTTTCATGTTGTGAAAATTAGTATGTTAGTATCATGCACTGGAGAGGAAACAGATACCACGTCAGAGATTTGCAGAAATGTTGTGATGGCAGAAGCTGTTGCTATCTCTTTCAAAGATGCTGATTAGGAGGACTGTTGAGAGGAGAGGATTGTTAGTTCCTATGTTAGATTTCTCAGCCACACCTTCACCAAGAACCAGTGAGGTTTTGTGCTGTGATTAGCATATATATCTGCTTCACAACAAGGTCATTAGTGTTGGCAACTTCTGCCTCCTTGAATCTAAATTGGCCAAAATTTGTTCTAAATCTGTAATTCAGTTTCTTAGATATATATGAAGGCACAATTGAAGTAACCTTTAGGAAGTTACGAAAGGCACTTAGTTTGGCTTTCCATAAGCCAACTGTTGAAGACCCATAGTGCCTTAAAAAAAAAAAAAATCAACAACTGCTAGAAAACAGGGTAGCAACTATTTTGTCATGTGACTAGGAAAAGAAGTGTTTCAAAAGTGAGTTTTCAAGTAAATAAACACTTTTAACCCTTTAGAAGTTGAGAATACTATTGTATAACAGTGGTATCTAAAAGGACCTTTAAGTATCAAAAACTCTTAAAGAAACTCTTGAGAGTAATTAAAGACACCAACTCTAGAAACAGACTTCTCGGATGTTTTCAAGATAACTGTCACCTGTTTACTTTTTCCAGAAGTTAGAGAACAGTTTGTGTGCAACAGGAAGCTAGATGGAATCAATTACCTGCTTTCTGATAGAGTCTGAATTAAGATAAATTGAGATACAGCTCAGAGCTCATAAAATTCTGTTTTACCTAGAACTAGCCTTAAATGGCAACCCACTCCAGTGTTCTTGCCTGGAGAATCCCAAGGACGGGCGAGCCTGATGGGCTGCCGTCTATGGGGTCGCACAGAGTCGGACACAGCTGAAGCAACTTAGCAGCAGCAGCCTTAAGTAAAATAATGAAATTAGAGTATTGAATATCAAAGACTCCTTTCCATTCCTTTCCTTCAGTTTCTCTTTTCTGACCCCTGCTTTCCTGTTAGACTGGTACCTCATCAAGGAATGAAATGTGGTCTTAACACTGAGAGGTTATTAGCATAAAACGTGAAAGTTGCAGTCATGTCCGACTCTTTGTGACTCTGTGGACTGTAGTCCATGGAATTCTTCAGGCCAGAATACTAGGGTGGGTAGCCTTTCCCTTCTCCAGGGGATCTTCCCCACCCAGGGATTGAACCCAGGTCTCCTGCATTGCGGGTGGATGCTTTACAGCTGAGCCACAAGGGAAGCCCGGTTATTAGCATAGTAGGTCTATAATCCATTCCTAAGAATGTTTGCTTTTTCTTAACATCCTGTTTTAAAACAATTTTTCTGGGAGGCGGGAGGGGGGTTCAGGATTGGGAACTCATGTACATCCGTGGTGGATTCATGTCAATGTATGGCAAAACCAATACAGTATTGTAAAGTAAAATAAAGTAAAAATAAATAAATAAAACAATTTTTCACTCTTAAGAAATTTCTAAAGAAACTGGGAAGGAAAGGTTTGATCTGTGAAGGCAAAGAAGAGGGGAAACAGTGATACCAATATAGCTACTAAATTTGGCTATAGGGATAGACTTTCAAAGACTTGAGAATTATGTAGGACCACTGGTAAAGACCCTTGGCATACCTATAGGAAAAGATTCCATTTCTGAAACATTGATAGGCACTTACTTAGAATTATAAAGCTGCTGCTGCTGCTAAGTTGCTTCAGTCATGTCTGACTCTGTGCGACCCCATAGACTGCAGCCCACCAGGCTGCCCCGTCCCTGGGATTCTCCAGGCAAGAACACTGGAGTGGATTGCCATGTCCTTCTCCAATGCATGAGAGTGAAAAGTGAAAGTGAAGTCACTCAGTCGTGTCTAACTCTTTGCAACCCCATGGACTGCAGCCCACCAGGTTCCTCCATCCATGGGATTTTCCAGGCAAGAGTACTGGAGTGGGGTGATTATAAAGCTAGTGATATATAAACTATTTGGTATAAAAATAAAACCAAAGTAATATACTTCAACTTTTTTGTTTTGAAGCCTGTGTACTAACAATCTGGTCTTATTTTAAAAAATACACACATATACACAATCCACATGATGCTAATGTATGTGGTAAGATGAAGTCCTAGAAATGGAATTTCTAATTTTTTTTCTTTCCTCACAAATAGTAATATATACACTTTGCCTTTTTCCCCCCTACATAATATATTCTATATCTTTTAAAGCCAACTTGTATAGTGCTGCTTCATTCTTTGTAAGGACTCATGCTGTTCTAGTCTATGGTCATACTAAACTTTATTGAAATAGTCCTCTATTGATGAGCACTTAGGTTGTTTTATATCTTATACAACTGTAAACAGTGTGACAGTGATTATACTTTTTACGTATGACATTTCAAAAATGTGAGCATAGGTTAATGTCTAGGATGGAATTGTCAATTAGGGTATGTAACTTTTAAATTTTGATCATTATTTCAGATTGCCCTCCTGGAAGTTGCAGTAATTTGCACATTATCTTATCTTATTTCTTGATCTTTTTCCTTTACATTTCAAAACACTCCCATCAGAGATGTATAAGTATTGAATAGCTATTTCTCTACCCCTTCTCCAACATAGTCTATCATCAAATTTTTTGATCTTAAGCAGTCTTTTAGGTGAAAAATCGTATTTCAGTGTAGTTAAACAGCAGTTGTTTTGTGAAGATTGACCATTTTTTCAGACGTTTATATTTCCTCTTCTTTGAACTGTTCATGTCCTTTGTTCATTTTTTCTATCAGGTTTTTGAGTTTTCTTAGTGATTTGTCATTATGTATTTTTTAAAAAGCCCTTGTCTGTGTGAGTTGCAAACATATTTCCAAGTTTTCTGTTTGTTTAACTTTATATATGTTTATTTTTCCCATATGAAAGTATATTTATGTCATCAAACTTATCAGTCTTACATTTTGTGACTTCTGTGTTTTGTTGCATTTTAGACCTAACTCCACAAGTATTTTCTAATATTGTAATTTTTTTTTTTACTTACATATGATTTATTGTGAAGTAAAGTATGATTTAAGGTTCCAATTTCACTTTTTTCTGAGTGGGTCTCCAGTTGTATCAAAATCATTTTTTGAAGAGTCCATTTCTCTTTCTTTGAAATGACATCTTTTTGTATACTAAAGTTGCGGGAGTAGTGTCTTATGTATAAAATGAATAATAAACCCCTGAAAAGTGGGGTGTGTTGCTAAAATGCATTTTGTTTAAATAAGATAGTAAAGAAATTAAAAAGGGTAAATATTAATTTTACCTTGAAATCTTGCCCAGAATATTTTCTATGAAATGTATGTAATTAGATCAGAAATTCAGCAGTTAGAAAGGCCAACAGTCATCATTTTATATAAATAGCTGCATTTGTGCCAAGATTCTGTATTGAATAGAAGGAAT
This sequence comes from Aepyceros melampus, assembly GCA_006408695.1. Lineage (NCBI taxonomy): Eukaryota > Metazoa > Chordata > Mammalia > Artiodactyla > Bovidae > Aepyceros > Aepyceros melampus. The sequence continues at coordinate 101,982 of SJXQ01002555.1, forward strand.
GTGGGTTTTTTTCCTTGCATTTATTATAGTATATTAAATTGAGACACATACATAGCTGGACCAGTAAATTTAGTGCCTCATCAGTGAAAGATATGGTTATTACACATTACTATCTTCAGTATAAGTCTGTAATTATCAGAGTAAAAAAATCACTGACCTCTAATACAAAATTATTTGAAACCTATATAAAATTTTAGATTTAGTTTGCAAATAGAGCCTACTTCAAATCTGAATCTCGAGTTCTACTGATTAAGATTCTCTTCGATTTTTTCCTGCCTGCCTAAATCAATTCTCAAAAAGTTTCCATTCACTTGGACCAAATTTCTTGAATTGCTGCCTTATGTTCTTTTCTGTCTGTATCACTGTGCCCCGCCCCCACACACACACCTTTTTTTCTCCTTTAAAAGAAAAGCATCTGGTTTGTATCATGAAGGACTTTTGGAAGCAGTAAAGAGGGTGGAAATAGTATTTGTATGTAATTATATAAGCAAGGGTTAATATTTAGTTGTTAAAGAAGGTGGGGGTTTGTTTGCCTAGAGACTAGATAGATAGGACATGAACTCAAAAAAAAAAAGCTAAATTACATTTTGGTTTTGTTTCTATAAGCATATTACATTGAGGAGAAAGCTGTTTTTGTTAACCATACTACATTGTCACAGAAAATACAGAATTCTAGGTTCGCTATGTCAAAGAGTAGAAAACCATTTATTTCTTAATTTGTTGAGCTCAAAAATATAAATGAAGTCAATGAGATCCTATAAATTAAAAATTTAAGGAAAACTCACAAAATTAATTTCTCTAAAATTGTTTTACTCAACCACAGAGAAACCATGTCCTGCAGCACTTTCTCTTTTGTGGGTTTAAATAATTTTTATTTTTCATAAATTTCTGTTCTTGTAAAGTATTATTGTAGTTGCAATAATAATTATACTTTTCAGTTTAAGACATCTAGGTAGAGGCTATGACTTTTTCGTTTCCTGATAAGATGCACAGGGATTGATATTTTGGTTGGTTGGTTTTAGGTGTATAAACACATTGGTCTTATTTTGTATCACTGACAGTCCACAGGGTTGGCTGCTGTGTGCTGAACTTTCTGTCCTAGACTTTCTGCCAAGTACTTTATGCAAAACTCTGGTTTTAGTGAAACAGGTTTTATTGTTTCTGGTCAGAGTCTTATTATAAACTGTTGTCAGTTATGTGATGCAAAAAGAGGAGCTGATATATATATATGGTCATGAAAACAAACCACCAAAACAAGCCAGGCTCTGTTCAACTGGTTGTTTTTCTCTCCCATTCCTGTGGCCTCAGTTCATGTTGTTTACTGCTTAGAGGCCTGAGATGGTGTAATTTTCTTTTCTAGGAACTTGGAATTAGAATTCCTCGACCACTAGGACACGGACCAAGCAGATTCATCCCAGAAAAGGAGGTATGTTGTTTGTGAAAGTACATAGTGAACTGTATGCTTTTAAGGAAAAGCTTTCATGACCCACATCTTGGCATCTGAACAATTGCTCGTCAACAATATGCTTTACACAGAGTTGATCATTGTTAATCATCATGCTTTGGCAGTGAATCTGTGGGATTAGAAAGCTATTATAGTCACTTTGATTTCTAGTATTTGATGGCACTTTTCTAACACCCATAATTAGTCAAGCAAAGGCAAGACTTGTTTTTGACCAATGATATGCCACCTGCTTATATTTAGATGTTATTTAAGTGTGCCCATACACTGAGTTACTTGGTCTTGGCCAACTCCACAGGCTGGTATCAATGCTAGCTTAGATCTTTAATTCTAAATATGTAAATGCTTCTATGCTTTGTTTTCACAAGGATTGTTTACTGTTAGTTAATTTTACTGTTAGTTAATTTTGGTTCTCTGTAAATTGTGGGAGAGTAGGTGTTGTTAAAGGAAAGGCATTAGTGTCTGCAAGCTCTGCAAATTTGATAATCTAAATCTGCTTCTTTATCTGGATTCTGGCCAAGTCTACAAGCAGCCTATCTAGATAGCCTTTGTTGTTTCTCCCCTGCTACATGATATGTGACTTTTATTCTTGTATCTTGCAACCAGTTCAGTTAAATTTGTAGAATTATAACTTCCCTTTCTTAAGCCAAATTTAATCTGCTTCTAAATGACACACAGAATGCAGTGCATGCATGCTTTATTTCTCCCCCTTCTGTTTTCTTTTTTTTTAAATATAAATTTATTTAATTGGAGGTTAATTACTTTACAATATTATATTGGTTTTTGTCATACATCAACATGAATCCGCCACAGGTATACATGTGTTCCCCATCCTGAACCCCCCTCCTTCCTCCCTGCCCATACCATCCCTCTGGGTCGTCCCAATGCACCAGCCCCAAGCATCCAGTATAGCACCGATTTACAATGTCTGTAACCATGGTTTTCCTCTCTTTCATACAGATTCTCCAAGTGGGGAGTGAAGACGCACAGATGCATACTTTATTTACAGATTCTTTTGCTGCTTTGGGTCGTTTGGATAATATTACCTTAGTGATGGTTTTTCACCCACAGTATTTAGAAAGTTTCTTAAAAACTCAACACTATTTACTGCAAATGGATGGGCCATTACCCCTTCATTATCGGCACTACATTGGAATAATGGTTTGTAAACATTCAGTGAAAAATTCCTTCTCCCTGCTTTATTAATCTTTTTAAGATATGGTTAATGCTTTAAACACAGGAATAAATACTTATATTCCAACTTCCAACTGGATTCCTGTTAAGTAGTACCTATTTTTCCTCTTTCTAAATAATAGGAAAACTAGTATGTATTTACACTTTGTTGAGTCCATGGAATTCTCCAGGCCAGAATACTGGAGTGGGTAGCCTTTCCCTTCTCCAGGGGAATCTTCCCAACCCAGGGATTGAACCCAGGTCTCCCGCATTGTGGGCGGATTCTTTACCAGTGAGCCACCAGGAAAGCCCAAGAATATTGGAGTGGGTAGCCTTTTCCTTCATCAGATCTTCCCAACCCAAGAATCAAACTGGGATCTCCTGCATTGCAGGTGGATTCTTTACCAGCTGAGCTACTAGGGAAGCCCTTATTGAGAACCATTTTCTACTAAATAAGAAAATAAAGTAGAAAACAAGATTATTTCACTACTATATAAATAGTTCAGATTGACATAAGTGGTTTTTACTCATGTTCAATTTATAAATAAGATTCCTTTATTTTATGGTTGGCATCTTAATTGAAGTTTCTTCTTAATCAGGTTCTGATAGTAGGTATAAATTTTTTCTAAAATTCAAATACTTTTATCAAATATTTTTTGTTCATGGGATATTTTGAGGTATTTTCTATAGCATATGTGAATTTTTGAATGTCTATATGAAAACTTCATTTCTGTAGTATATGGAAAATTTGAGAACATACTAATCAAAAAATTAACTGTTTTGCCCATTGTAAAGAGAAAAGACATGTAGTTGTTCAAGATTTTAATATGTATAGTTAGAATCATCTTTTGTTTCTCTTAGGCTGCAGCAAGACATCAGTGCTCCTACTTAGTGAATCTCCATGTAAATGATTTCCTTCATGTTGGTGGAGACCCCAAGTGGCTTAATGGTTTAGAGAATGCTCCTCAAAAACTACAGAATTTAGGAGAACTTAACAAAGTGTTAGCTCATAGACCTTGGCTTATTACCAAAGAACATATTGAGGTAAGCAGAGAATATATTTAGGGTGTCTTTTTTATTTTAATTAATAGACTATTTTTTAAAGCAGTTTTAGATTTACAGAAAAATGGCACAGGGAGTTCCCATATTCTACCCACTTCAACCCTCCACCTCCCCCACACACACATTGTTTTCTTTATTACTAACTTCTAGTATTAGTACATTTGGTTCAATTGATGAATTAATAATGTCTGTAATTTACTTTGGGGTTCACTGTTTGTGTTGTACAGTTCTGTGGGTTTTGACAAATTTATAAGTCATGTTATCCACCATTATGGTGTCATACAGAATAGTTTTACTTCTCTAAAAAATCTCCTATGCTCCCCCTATTCATCTCTCTCCCTTCCCCCTGAAACTACTCCTCCTTTTATTGTCTTTATAGTGTTGCCTTTTCCAGAATGTCATATAGTTAGAGTCATACAGTATATAACCTTTACACACCAGCTTCTTTTATTTGTCAGTATGCATTTAGGGTTCCTCCATGACTTGATGGCTCATTTCTTTTTATTGCTGAAAAATACCCCAATGTGTGGATGTACCAGTTTGTCCATTCACCTACTGAAGGACATCTTGGTTACTCCCAGTTTTGGGCAATTATGAATAAAACTACAAACATTCACATGCAGGTTTTTTGATGGACATTAGTTTTCAGCTCAGTTGGGCAAATAACTGGGATTGCTGGATTGTATGCTGAGCTTGTGTTTAGTTTTGTAAGAAACTGTGAAACTGACGAGGTGGCTGTACCAGTTTGTGTTCCCACCAGCAGTGGATGAGCATTGCTGTTGCTTCACATACTTGTCAGCATTTGCTGTTGTCAGTGTTCGGATTTTAGCCATTCTGATGTAAAGTGGAATCTTGTGTATCTTTGCAAAATACCATCTTAAACTAGTTTCTTCTGGTTCTGTTTATTGAAAGTGTTAAACGCTTGCTCATTCATATCCGACTCTATGTGACCCCATGGACTAGAGCCCACCAGGTCCTTTTTCCATGGAATTCTCCAGGCAAGCAAACTATAGAGTGGGTAGCCATTCCCTTTTCCCAGGGATCTTCCCGACTCAGGGATCAAACCCAGGTCTCTATTCCAGGCAGATTCTTTACTGTCTGATAGTAAAGATAATAGAATAAAAGTAGATTGACTTTCTCTAAAAGAATCTGCCATGCAGTAGAAATTTTTAAAAATTTCTTTTTTTTTTTAAACTAATGTATTGGCCATTCCACGAGGCTTGTGGGATCCTAGTTCCCCAACCAAGGATCAAAGCTGCGCCCCGTGCAGTGGAATGCAGAGTCCTAACCACTGAACTACCAGGGAATTCCCTAGAGTAGTTTAGATACTTTTATATAATTGAAGCATCTTATTTTCAAGGAGATACAAGATTTGAATATGACTAGTGCAATGTCTGTTGTATGTCTAGTAACATAAAATTATATAATACTATGAAATAGATATTGAAGCAGAATGGAAACAGATTGGTAAGACTTTTTTAAGAATTGTAGACTTTACCTTGAGCATAATTTTTAAAATATAATTTGATGATTTAGACATATTCAGAGTCAAGTTGTTCAAACCACTGTCTTAAACATTCCTTGAGGAAGCCTAATATTAAAGAAAAACAGGCATATTTTCCACAGTAGCTTCTACTAAACTCAAATTTATTACATTTGGTTTGAGACTTCACACTAACAACATAGTTAATGCATTCATAATCCATTGTCTGAAACACAGCAACTGCCTTACACAAAATGTATTCTTCTGCATTTTTAAATCAAGATTTCAGATAATCAAAATAATAATGAATTAGTCATTATCAGATTATGTTAAGCTCAATTTTTGAATATATATTCATAAAAATTAGCAAATTCTGAGTTCTACATGCCTCAGATTGTCACTTTATCCTGTTTTATACAGTAACTAATCCTGTTTTCAATAGATTAAATACCAAGATGAACTACATTCTTTCACCAACACCATACCCCAGTATAAAAATATATTCTCATTTTTTTCCCCAAGGGACTTTTAAAAGCTGAAGAGCATAGCTGGTCCCTTGCAGAATTGGTACATGCAGTCGTTCTACTCACACACTATCATTCTCTTGCCTCGTTCACATTTGGCTGTGGGATCAGCCCAGAGATTCACTGTGATGGTGGCCACACATTCAGACCGCCTTCTGTTAGTAGCTACTGCATCTGTGACATTACAAACGGCAATCACAGTGTGGATGAGATGCAGGCCAACTCAGCAGCAAATGTTTCGGTAAGTATCTATTTGCTACAGGATTGTCCTAATACTAATCACAGTAATTCTGTTGTGTTATTTTTTTACTTGGCTTTTAGGAAAATTTACCCTGTTAAGTCCTTTTAAAAAGGTATTAGCCACCCTCCACCCCCGATCTATTCATTCAGCAAGTATTTGACTGCCTCCAAATGCTGAGCATTATAGTGTCTGATGCTAAGGGACATATACAAAATTATAGGATTTATATATAATTATAAGACCCTCCAGGAGACTACATTCGAATAACTTCAGGATTGGAAGCCACCAGGATGCGCCAGAGCCAGCTAGTATTGAATGGCTACTGAATGTGAGATGTGGGAAGACTGAGGAAAGAGGAACTTGATGATACAAACTGCCAGCTGCTGATCACATCCCATTCTTCCCTTTTGCACGAAACAGGCTGTCATCTCAGTTGTTTCTCTTTTAGAAGAGTTAATCAGCTTTGATCTGGAATTTCTCCTTTTAAAATACTTCTTCATGTTTTAACTTCTCACAAATATATATAGAAGTGAATGTAAATTTATTAAAATGCTTTTACCTCTATTCCTTCTCTTCTCTGGCATTTATATTTTCTCAGCTTTGTTATTCCTTGGAAAACAGATCACAATGAGTTGAATTTTCTATAAGCAAGTTTTAACTCCTATATATGACGTGTCAAAATTCCCTCTGCATTCTTTAGCTGTAGTGAAAGAGCAAGGGTTTATATTTCCAAATAGAAACAATAGAAACAATTGAGAGGCTGTATTCATTACAGCCTCTCAATACTTTGTACAGATTTTCTCAGTTTTATTATTACTTTAAATCAGATTTGGACAGGTTGAATTTATATGTTTGACTTTAACAAACACTTGACTATTAACATATTATTTGACTGTTGGCAAGTTATCTACCCTCCCTGACCCCCCATTCTTTCATTTCTAAATAAAGGTCAAACACAAGGTTATTGCAAAGTTTAAGTGAAATGTCCCTAGAGAGGCAAAAGTCCTAGTACAGTGCTTAGCATTTATCAGGTACTAAGTAAGAGGCAACATTTACATATGGTGAGATTAGACAGGAAGGAAAATCATTTTCCCAAGGTTGACTGCTGTGCTGTGGTGTGCTGATAAGGCCCAAGACCATCAGTTTCACCCTCTTTTGAGCTATCTGGATTCATGTGAGAGGCCCACATATGGCCACTGATTATTTATCAAAGTTTAAAGGTTATAAAATGGACTAAGGGTGAGTACATCAGTTGCTAGGATGCTGAGAATTGGATTTTTTCCCCACCTTTGATTTAGTACGAGGCTAAAGAAGTACTGTTCCTAGTTATCCCTCAATTAAATGAAATAATAGTGAAATAATATAATTTTTTAAAAAACTTCTCTACTAGATAAGCTCCCTATCCCCAAGTGTTAAGTATTTTTAGTAATGAATTTTTTAAGGTATGTACATTGTTTTTTAGACATAATACTATTGCACACTTAATAGACTACTGTATAGTATAAATATAACTTTTTATATGCATTGGAAAACCAAAAAAATTCTTGACTTGCTTTGTTATGATACTCGCTTTATTCTAATGGTTTAAAACTGAACCCACAATATATCTGAGGTATGCCTATTGACAATATGCCCAGTGTACAATGTTGATGTAAAACCATTTTATATTTTGTATACTGTATTTGTTTCACTGGGCAAGTAAGTGTAACTCAGTTCTGTTTTAAACTGACAGTGTTAAATTTTAATTTTTAAAACTTAATGACAGTAATAATATTACTAACTTTTGAAATAAAAATTTAAACATCAGAATATGTTTTTAAATTTTTTTATTTTAAATTTTAAAATTTATTTCTATATATGATAGATCAAAATAATTGGTTTTGATTCATTCAAGTGAATTAAAGTTATAAGGTCTATTTTTCTTGTATTAAGATACAAATTCTTATGAGATAAGACTTAATAAAATTCATTCGATGTTTGACATATGTAACAACCTTAATTGCACTTTTGTTTCAGGTAAGTGATTCCTTCTTTGAGGTTGAAGCCCTCATGGAAAAGATGAAGCAGTTACAAGAATGTCGAGAAGAGGAGGAGCAAGTCAGGAAGAGATGGCTTCACGTTTTGAAATAGAAAAAAGAGAGAGCATGTTTGTCTTCTCTTCAGGTAAAAGCAAGGATTACATAGTCAATGTCTATTATTTCAAAAAAAGAGGCCAATTTTTAAACACAATTTAAGTAAGTTTTTCTTATTGGAATACAGTTAATTTACAATGTTGTGTTAGTTTCAAGTATATAGCAAAATGAATCTGTTATACATATATCCTCTTTTAGATTCCTTTCCCATACAGTTCAATACAGAGTTTTGAGTAGAATTCCCTGTGCTATGCAGTAGGTCCTTATTAGTTATCTCTTTTATATATAGTAGTGTGTATATGTCAATCCCAATCTCCCAATTTATCCCTCCCCCTACCCCCACCACCCTACCCCAGCTGCATCCCAAACCCTTAGTAACCACAGGTTTTCTACAACTCCACATATAAGCTGTATTGTATGATATTTGTCTTTCTCTAACTTCACGTAATATGGTAATCTCCAGGTCCATTCATGTTGTGGCCAATGGCATTATTTCATCCTTTTTTATGGCTGAATAATAGTCCATTGATACATGCACCACATCTCTATCTATTGCTGTCAGTGGACATTTAGGTTGCTTCCGTGTCTTGGCTATTATAAATAGTGCTGCTGTAAACACAGGGGTGCATGGATCTTTTTGAATTATGGTGTTCTCTGACATACACCTAGGAATGGGATTGCTGATCAGATGGTAACTCTATTTTTAGTTTTTTAAGGAACCTCGGTGCTGTTATCTGTTGGGACTGCATGAATTTACATTCCCAGCAACAGTTTTGTAAAATTTATTGTTTGTAGATTTTTTGATGATGGCCATTCTAACTGATGTGATAACCTCACTGTTGTTTTGATTTGCATTTCTGTAATAATTAGTGATACTGAATATCTTTTCATGTGCCTATTGGCCATCTATATGTTTTCTTTGGGGAAATGTCTGTTTAGCTCTTCTGCCCTTTTTTTTTTTTGATTGGGTTGTATGGTGTTTTATATTAAGCTGCATAAGCTATTTTTATGTTTTGGAGATTAATCCCTTGTCAGTTGCTTTGTTTGCAAATATTTTCTCTCATTCTGTAGGTTGTCATTTTGTTTAGTTTATGGTTTTCTTTGCTGTGCAAAACTTTTAATTCTAATATGTCTTTCCTTTTTTAGCTGTAGTGAAAGAGCAAGGGTTTATATTTCCAAATAGAAACAATAGAAACAATTGAGAGGCTGTATTCATTACAGCCTCTCAATACTTTGTACAGATTTTCTCAGTTTTATTATTACTTTAAATCAGATTTGGACAGGTTGAATTTATATGTTTGACTTTAACAAACACTTGACTATTAACATATTATTTGACTGTTGGCAAGTTATCTACCCTCCCTGACCCCCCATTCTTTCATTTCTAAATAAAGGTCAAACACAAGGTTATTGCAAAGTTTAAGTGAAATGTCCCTAGAGAGGCAAAAGTCCTAGTACAGTGCTTAGCATTTATCAGGTACTAAGTAAGAGGCAACATTTACATATGGTGAGATTAGCACAGGAAGGAAAATCATTTTCCCAAGGTTGACTGCTGTGCTGTGGTGTGCTGATAAGGCCCAAGACCATCAGTTTCACCCTCTTTTGAGCTATCTGGATTCATGTGAGAGGCCCACATATGGCCACTGATTATTTATCAAAGTTTAAAGGTTATAAAATGGACTAAGGGTGAGTACATCAGTTGCTAGGATGCTGAGAATTGGATTTTTTCCCCACCTTTGATTTAGTACGAGGCTAAAGAAGTACTGTTCCTAGTTATCCCTCAATTAAATGAAATAATAGTGAAATAATATAATTTTTTAAAAAACTTCTCTACTAGATAAGCTCCCTATCCCCAAGTGTTAAGTATTTTTAGTAATGAATTTTTTAAGGTATGTACATTGTTTTTTAGACATAATACTATTGCACACTTAATAGACTACTGTATAGTATAAATATAACTTTTTATATGCATTGGAAAACCAAAAAAATTCTTGACTTGCTTTGTTATGATACTCGCTTTATTCTAATGGTTTAAAACTGAACCCACAATATATCTGAGGTATGCCTATTGACAATATGCCCAGTGTACAATGTTGATGTAAAACCATTTTATATTTTGTATACTGTATTTGTTTCACTGGGCAAGTAAGTGTAACTCAGTTCTGTTTTAAACTGACAGTGTTAAATTTTAATTTTTAAAACTTAATGACAGTAATAATATTACTAACTTTTGAAATAAAAATTTAAACATCAGAATATGTTTTTAAATTTTTTTATTTTAAATTTTAAAATTTATTTCTATATATGATAGATCAAAATAATTGGTTTTGATTCATTCAAGTGAATTAAAGTTATAAGGTCTATTTTTCTTGTATTAAGATACAAATTCTTATGAGATAAGACTTAATAAAATTCATTCGATGTTTGACATATGTAACAACCTTAATTGCACTTTTGTTTCAGGTAAGTGATTCCTTCTTTGAGGTTGAAGCCCTCATGGAAAAGATGAAGCAGTTACAAGAATGTCGAGAAGAGGAGGAGGCAAGTCAGGAAGAGATGGCTTCACGTTTTGAAATAGAAAAAAGAGAGAGCATGTTTGTCTTCTCTTCAGGTAAAAGCAAGGATTACATAGTCAATGTCTATTATTTCAAAAAAAGAGGCCAATTTTTAAACACAATTTAAGTAAGTTTTTCTTATTGGAATACAGTTAATTTACAATGTTGTGTTAGTTTCAAGTATATAGCAAAATGAATCTGTTATACATATATCCTCTTTTAGATTCCTTTCCCATACAGTTCAATACAGAGTTTTGAGTAGAATTCCCTGTGCTATGCAGTAGGTCCTTATTAGTTATCTCTTTTATATATAGTAGTGTGTATATGTCAATCCCAATCTCCCAATTTATCCCTCCCCCTACCCCCACCACCCTACCCCAGCTGCATCCCAAACCCTTAGTAACCACAGGTTTTCTACAACTCCACATATAAGCTGTATTGTATGATATTTGTCTTTCTCTAACTTCACGTAATATGGTAATCTCCAGGTCCATTCATGTTGTGGCCAATGGCATTATTTCATCCTTTTTTATGGCTGAATAATAGTCCATTGATACATGCACCACATCTCTATCTATTGCTGTCAGTGGACATTTAGGTTGCTTCCGTGTCTTGGCTATTATAAATAGTGCTGCTGTAAACACAGGGGTGCATGGATCTTTTTGAATTATGGTGTTCTCTGACATACACCTAGGAATGGGATTGCTGATCAGATGGTAACTCTATTTTTAGTTTTTTAAGGAACCTCGGTGCTGTTATCTGTTGGGACTGCATGAATTTACATTCCCAGCAACAGTTTTGTAAAATTTATTGTTTGTAGATTTTTTGATGATGGCCATTCTAACTGATGTGATAACCTCACTGTTGTTTTGATTTGCATTTCTGTAATAATTAGTGATACTGAATATCTTTTCATGTGCCTATTGGCCATCTATATGTTTTCTTTGGGGAAATGTCTGTTTAGCTCTTCTGCCCTTTTTTTTTTTTGATTGGGTTGTATGGTGTTTTAATATTAAGCTGCATAAGCTATTTTTATGTTTTGGAGATTAATCCCTTGTCAGTTGCTTTGTTTGCAAATATTTTCTCTCATTCTGTAGGTTGTCATTTTGTTTAGTTTATGGTTTTCTTTGCTGTGCAAAACTTTTAATTCTAATATGTCTTTCCTTTTAGAAAGGCTATTGCATAGGTGGTCCTACTTCCAAAAAAGGAAGTTAAAGTGAAAATAGACTAAGAGCAAGGATATTTGATTTAGGTCCTAAAATTACTGCTAATAAACTTTGTGAATGTTAAGTCATTTAGCATTGAGCATTCCTTTTTTTTTTTTTTCTTTAAAATGAGGAAGTTGCATTCATAAGGCCTAATAGTACTTCCAGCTTTAAAATCCTATAATTTGTGAAAAGGAGCTACTTATTAGATAACTAACAGCTTAAACCCTTTGTTAGGCTGTTATCAAATGTAACCTATAGGATTTAATAAGTAAACTAGGTAATTTAAAGGAAAAAAGTTATAGTGTCAATATATTTTGACAGTAATACAGTGGAACAAAGAGTACATTAGTTTAATAACCAATTTTCTTAATAACAAAGAAAAAATCAAATTTGTATAAATGGAGGTTTGATGTTAGCCTGAGGAGAAGTCTTTGATTCTATTTACTTAAAACTAAATAATCTCAGCAACTCCTAAACATGAAAATAATCTAAAAAGGCTTAGTGAGCCTCTTTCCTGTATTCATTTCAGAATTGTTTCTAGGACCTTTGAACTGTTAGTGTTAGTTGCTCATTTGTGTCTGACTCTTTGAGACCCCCACAGACTATATAGCCCACCAGGCTCCTCTGTTCATGGAATTTCCTAGGCAAGAATACTGGAGTGGGTAGCCATTCCCTTCTCCAAGGGATCTTCCTGACCCAGGGATTGAACCCAGGTCTCTCCTGCATTGCAGGCAGATTCTTTACCATCTGAGGCATCAGGTTAAAGAGATCATTTTACATATGACATTAATATTCAACTAAAAATAGTCCAAATGCTAAAGTTTAGAACACAGCTGATTTGTTAATACCATAAAGATTATCTCAAAAGGGTATTCATACTTGGAGTACATACTTTTAAGTAGAACCTCCAACTAGAGAGGGGATACAGAGAAAGAGAGGATCTGTGAAAGAGAGGAAGGAAAAGCACAGTAAATGCAACCATGAGTATGTTTTTTAACCTTTATATTCCATTTATTATTAAGCAATTTCTTTATAGTTTTAAGACTTTATTTTAGTTGATATTGGTTACTAAGTATCAGAAAAAGGGTTATCCTATTTTTACTTGTTATAGGTAAAATGAATTTTAACTAGCATCCTGTTTTTGAAAAGCTTTCAGTAGCTTTTTTAAAAATTATTTCAGATGATGATGAAGTTACACCAGCACGAGATGTGTCACGTCACTTTGAGGATACTAGTTATGGCTATAAGGATTTCTCTAGACATGGAATGCACGTCCCAACATTTCGAGTCCAGGTAAAATCACAACTTGTATGTACATGACTGGTTAGAAATATCTCAATCTGACTTAAAATTAGAAAGAACCATCTGGATTTGAGAACAGAAAGCATTGCAGAGAGAAATAACTTCTATGTACATGCAGTTCCTTAGATATATTTATTATATTGTTAAAGTTCATAAATCAGTTGCTCAGAATTCAAAACACATTCACCCATAAAACAAAATTACAATAGTGGTTAGGTTCCCAGATGGTATACTAAAACTCAAAGTTCATAATATAACTAAACAGTAAATGGTTGTGTTAGAACCTAGCTAGCATTTATAGCATTGTTTTATAGAGCACCAGTGTTAAAGTGAGGCCATTTCTGTGACAAGAGAAATGTCCTCAACATTTCAGGCATTATGTGTGTGTGGGTAGAAGGAAAGACGATGAGAAAATCAGAGTGAAACGTGCTTAAATTAGAACTTTTAGGGACAGCAAATTGGTTTTCTTTTAATTTGGGTGAGTTCTTATAAATCTACGATAAAATAAGTCATAGTGATTACAATAACCTAATTCCCTGGTAAAATATGAACTGGATGTCATTTGAAGCAATGAGAATTTTTGAGAGCTTCAAATTTAAATCTTGAAGAGGATTTTTATATCAGTTCAGTCGCGCAGTCGTGTCCGACTCTTTGCGACCCCATGAATCGCAGCACGCCAGGCCTCCCTGTCCATCACCAACTCCCGGAGTTCACTCAGACTCACGTCCATTGAGTCTGTGATGCCATCCAGCCATCTCATCCTCAGTCGTCCCTTTCTCCTCCTGCCCCCAATCCCTCCCAGCATCAGGGTCTTTTCCAATGAGTTAACTCTTCGCATAAGGTGCCCAAAGTACTGGAGCTTCAGTTTTAGCATCATTCCTTCCAAAGAAATCCCAGGGTTGATCTCCTTCAGAATGGACTGGTTGGATCTCCTTGCAGTCCAAGGGACTCTCAAGAGTCTTCTCCAACACCACAGTTCAAAAGCATCAACTCTTCGGCGCTCAGCCTTCTTCACAGTCCAACTCTCACATCCATACATGACCAC